>CM070876.1:33177694-33732694 GCA_036365515.1 Torymus aiolomorphi
ACGTTCATTAACAGTCAAGAAGGAGATTTTGTGTCAAGTCATTCTTTCTATCAGTGATACAAAATAGTTTATAAATGTTATGTTTATTCATAAAGCTTGAGAAATAATGATTTGAAAGATATGTTGAAAACATTTTAACCTCAAATATTTTTGAAATTTATAGACAAATTAATCACATCATCTTGATAAAATTTCACACGAATATTGCCAATATCACATATAAAATTATCTATAAATTCAAAGCTGATACATCAGGCCGTTCAAAAAAAATAATATTTAAAAATAAAAGGTTAACAATTTGAACATCAAATGACTCTTAAATCTATGAACAAAAACTTTTGCAAAAGTAATTCATACGAAAGAAATATACAAACTTTACGTATCTACAAAATGTCAAAACCATTCAACAGATTCATTCGTCGTGCGACAAAGAAAATCACTTTTTAATATAAGAAAATTTTTAATGTTAAATATCTCCAAAATTGTCTATAAATTTCAAGCTGATACATGATGCCGTCCCCGAGGAATTACAATTTCAAAAAGAGGTTAAACAAATTTTAACCTCAAATATCTCTGAAATTTATGGACCAATCCTTTTGCCCAAAGAACTGTCACAATTTTACTCTAGTTACTCAACGACAAAGAAAATCCCTTTTTTTACAAATTATTTTTTTCTCAAAAATTAATCGATAAAAAAACCTAAAAATTTAGCAAATTATCGTATTCAATATTCTTTTTAACCAAAAAAAATATTCATATCAATATTTTTTTTTAATTTCGAAATATAACATGAAGTTTTCATCAATAACTTGTGACTAAATACAGCTATCGACCTTTTTTTTTAAATTGTAGAGAATTTTATCCTGCATAGAGTGAATTCATAATATATCAACAATATTAGTTCTAAATATTAAAATAATTGAAAATAAAAATATGTAAAATTGAAAAATCGCTATAAAAAAAATCGATTTTGACAAAAATAGAATATTGACCCCAACTGTGTAAGGAAAATCGAAAAAAATAATCCCCGTTTGATTAAAATCGGTCAAGTAGATCATGAGATATCAGCGTATACGGACACACACAGCCACACACACACGCATGAACGCACGCACACATACACACACGCGCGCGTGCTCATACAAATATTTTCTAAAAATAGTGTATCTCGGTTCCGAATGTGCTAAACAATATTCCTAATACATTTTCTCAAAAAATTTTTTGTTACTATCACAAAACTTCCTCCAGAAGGAAGCAAAACTGTCTCGAATAGTACTTGATCATAACACCTATCTTTGGATATTCATAATGTAAAACTACGACCAATGTTATTTATGAGTTTATACGCTGCTGTCTTTTTGTTGATTTTTTTTTCATAGGCTGTCATAGTACACGCACAAATAAATACCAGAAAAAAAAAAATATATATATATATTCACACACACACACACACACACACACACACACACACACACACACACACACACACACAGTAGGTATACCTACTGTGTGTGTGTGTGTGTGTGTGTGTGTGTGTGTGTGTGTGTATATGTGTGTATATATATATATGTATATATATATATATATATATACACACACACACACACACACACACACACACACACACACACACACACATACACACACACACACACACACACACAGTAGGTATAAGAAATCTGCAACCCCGATCTTAATAGACGTTTCGGCTACTTCGCAACTCCCATAAATCTATACCAAACGGGTGTATTTTGTGATCAAACAATATACTTTTGAACCACAAACTGAATCCAAGTTATTTTAAGTATTCCGACCTCCCTGCAATCATGATAGCAATTTATTACTCAATAATATTCCCCGAGAAAATTCTTCCAATCGAGCTGGCGAAGAAGAACCTGAAACCAAGCCATCTCTCTCTCCTCTCCTCTCTGCTCCTTGAGAGCCATCTACTCCTCGGCTCTTGACCGACAAAAGAACCATTTAGCAAATTATTCAAGCAGCAAATCCGTCTCTCCCCTAGAAGACAAGGGGATAGAGGGCGAGAGTGAAAGAAGGGAAGAGTAGCTTTGCAGGGTAAAATAGCTGATCGCGCGCGAGGCGAGGACAAGCCGCGAGAGAGGGAGAGTGATCGCGTAACGTAATATAGATCTGCTGCGTCTCGGCCCGGCGCCGCCACCACCGCCGCCACACGGGATGTATTTATCATCGCGAGATATCAGCCAGCCCGTTCATTAATCATCGCTAGCACAGCAGCCGGCCGCCGTCGCGCCGCTATACACCGGCGAGAGCGAGACGCTTACACTAGCCGTGCGCGCACCTGTGACACATCGCCCGCATATATGTACGTGTATATGGGCGAGTCTGCCTCGCCGGAGGTGAGAGAATATTTAAAATTGATCGTACTTTTGTCCTTTCGAAGCTAGATTGTTGTATGTGCATCGGAGCTTTGTGACTTTTTCAGCTAGAAGGGAGGTTGAGTCGCTGACATTTGAGACTGGGACGAGACATGACGAACGGCTAAGGCGCGGGATTTCAGTTATCGCGGTCTGGAGCAAAGGTTTACGGAATCAGTTTATATTGCGTACAGAGGGCTTTAGATTTTCGATCACTTTGAATCTTTGAGTTATTAGAACACAAGCGCAATAAAACTCAACTAAGTTTCAATTTCTTTCTATTTCGAAAACAAATGTTTCGAAAAACTTATTTAAATATAGACAACCTTTCATCACGATTAAATGTTTACTGAATAGGAGGGGGTTCGGTCTCTGGATCACGGATTCGTCCAAACTTTCGGATATATTTTTAGATATATAAACATAAAAACACTCTAAAAAACTCAAGTTCTGGTCATTTTTAGCTATATATTTTTAAAAAATATTGAAAAAGATTCATCTTGAAACGACAACCATTTAATCTTATAAAGTTTTGAATACAATTTTAAAAAATGATAATAAAATAAGAGAAAACGAGCTTTTATTTGCTTTTTTCAGAATAAAAAAAAAATATAGATTCCTTCCAAAGTTATGAAAATTCAAATTGGCGCCATGAAAAAGCACTGTTAAACCCCTAAAATTCGCTGTTCGACTGCCTGCATATTTTGGTGCATTTTCGTTGCTCAAATTTAAACTTTCATGTCTTCAGTAGGAATCTATATTTTTTTATTTTGGAAAAAGCAAATAAAATCTCGTTTTCTCTAGTTTTATTTTCCCTTTCGAAAATGATATATTTAAGTCTTTCAAAAACTAAACTGGTTGTCATTTTAAGAAGAAACTTATTAAAATACTTTTTCAAAATAAACCTAAAAATGTCCAGAACTTGAGTTTTTGGAGCGTTAGGATCTAATATTGCGGCTCTCTTCATGTTTCTACATGCCAAAACACACCAAATCACATAACAAAGACTTCCTCAAACACAAGTACTTAAATTTGCGATAAAATGAATTTTAACGCTGAAAGCTTCTCGGTTTCTCCCTACTCATCTTATCAGGAGCCTTGCGCAGGATCCGAATCACCGACCGCAGAGCAATTTCGCACGGAACGCGCTACGTATACACGCACACACGTAAGCACATACACGCTCGACAGGCAAAGGGTAATGTACACAGCTATACATACACGCATCCCCAGCGGACGAGCTCGGCCTTGCATTATGTATTCAAGATCGCGAAGAGCTTCGAGAGGATCTGGTATACGTATACACGCGCAGGTATACCCTGACGCTTCGTTTTGCCGCAGCGCGGAGACTTGTAAAATGCACCGCGGTGCGGCGCGCGTCAGCTATCCGTCAGCCAAAGAGCTTTCACGCGGCTGCATAGAAAAGAGAGGCGCGCGCATGAAAAAGATCGTGTAAGGAAAATAAATTAGAGAGTGTGCGCCGAGCTGCGAAAACAATTTGTTCGCCAGATTGAGGAAATTTCTGCTGCGCTGTCATGGTGGTGGTGGAGGAGGAGGCGCTGTTGACGGGATGTCCGAAGCAATTATCGACGTGGTGAGAATGTGAATGAGGGGTATCATTAATTTTCTTTCGCCTCTCTAGAGGGAAAAGCTATACGAATGCGTGTTGGCCGTTGTTATTAGATCTAAAAGTTAGGAATAATATTCTCATTGTGGGAGTAGTGAATAAAATAAACCATGAGTTTGCGTTTTTTTTTTTAAATTCTGAGACAAAAAAATGTTCAAAATCATAGTTTAAGGCGTTTATAATAAAATTCGACGATTTTGAGAAAAATTTGTTCACGTTGACGATTGTGTGTGTGTGTGTGTGTGTGTGTGTGTGGGTGGGTGGGTGGGTGGATGTGTGTACAGAGGATACCTCGAGAATGCTTTGACCAATTTTAGTCGGACAGAGCTTATTGGCATTATGAGAGCGATAGCTATCCACGGAAAAACAAATTATTTTTTATCCTAACCAAACGGTTGTTTAAAAAGCACAGAGCAAAAACGTATAGTTAGATTAATAAACAAGTAGTAGTTATACCGACCTTTTTTTGTGCCAACGAGACCTTTAATTTCTTTTTTTGAGGACCTAAATTGATTGAATAGACTTCAAGATACAGCCTTTTGAAGTTGACATTTTTATCAAAAATCGCGAAAATCAACCGTGTTCATGGTCACAGTGTCAACCGAATTTTAATTAAAAATCATTAACAAAAGTATTTTTCATTAGAATATGATGTTATCTAACTATACTCTTTTCCTATCATAGGAAAAAGTCAAAAAATAATTTTTTGTCGAGCATTATAATATCTAATTTTTCGATACCTAAAATAATCAAAAATGGCTCTCTACTGACATGAATTCTACCATCTTATAATTATTTTTGACACGTATACGTAACATAGATACAAAGGTGGTTCCTAGACCTTTAAAATTCGTAGTCGCTGATTTTTCTAGGACCACTAGAGCCAAAGTTATAGCCGTTTTTATAAAAAAATATTTTTCAAGTGGTAAAATTAGAGCTTGTGAAATATAGGAAAAGTTTTATTTACAAGATCAACCATAAGTTTGGCATAATTGTCCTAAAAAAAGTGCTGAGGCTGCATATTTTGAAGATCTTAGGCCGTGTACACTATGTGAGAAGCACGTGCGACAGCCCAAGCGATGCGAGCAAACCATGCGCGCATGCGACGCGAGCAAGCGATAGTAATGGCTTTAGGTTGATTAAATTACCTATGCAGACTTTATAGATAATTAAAGTTGAAAATAAGAATTTAAGTAAAATTTTTGTTGTAATATTCATTTTATTTTAACTATTTTATAATCATTATCAAACGAAGTAAGTTTTGCTTTTAATGTTGAATCATCAATAGGTATAAAGCAGTGATATTTTCTTGTATTCTGTATAGTTCGGGTCAATTTAAAACGGCATTCTAGTACTTTACGCCTTTTCTCAATTGTTTCTTGACTCACCCAAATAGATCTAAAAACCAAATATTCTATATTTTTATAACACATAATGATTTATTATTCAAATACATAATCAAATAATATAGTCAAAAAATCTAAATTATATTATTTTTACCTTATTCCATCAATATTTTCACTAACGTAATCATACATGTCTTTTGAATTTAAAATTGGTTTTTCTGATGTTCTTTGTAAGGATGCCCTGCATACTGTTCGTTTAACCACTGCTCCACATCCATCACACGGACTTTTCCCATGGCTAGTAGAAAAAAAGTTGTGCGACTTAACTTTTAAGCCAAAATCCTCCTCATGATGGCAGATATTAATGAAATTGTTCCTACAGTAAATAAATACTATCTTGAAGGTAAAAATTATAAAAAATAAAATAAATCTGTTTAATATTGTGTACATAATAATACAAATTATTTGAACTTGCATCGTAGAAGTTGTTGCTTTTTTTAAATTTGATATACAGAAAAAATAAAGAACTGTTTTAGTAATTTTATCTTTAAAGCTGTTTTCTACATAATGTAAAATTTTAACTCGGGTGTAACCTGCAGGTCCAGGATCTTTATGGATTTTGATGTTCTGGGTCTCAAAATAGTTTTTCACACAAATTAAATATACTTTCAGAATATTACTTTGACATATTCTTAATAATTAAAATTAAATTTTTTCAGGTCATTTAATGAACAAAAATCTAAAGGTGTCTATTTTGTTCATATAATACGTATTAATATACTACAATAAAAGTACTCTTACTTGTTTTTGTATTGGGTAGGTGCTCCATCTGACATAGAATGTACATTCTCAATAAACAAAAAATCTCATTTTAGAAGTGCAATGAGTTGCCCTTGAAAAGTGTTAACTGCACAAGCATCATGTTTTAAACAATCACTAATAACACATACAGATAAGGTTTGTAATTTGTCGTTATTGTCTTCTTTATAATACACTACAAACGGGTGTACAGTTGCTTGTGTATTATTAAAATAAAATGCTTGGATCGAGTCTTGACAAACAAATAAGAAATTTTCAGCAAAATCTTGAAGTATAATACATGTATCTGGAGTAATAATTGTTTTGCAATGTTTTAAATAACATTTTTGCATTTCAGTCACATAATGATGCTTTGTTAACTCCCATAAGTCATTGGCTAAATTTATAATAAAATTTCTTGTAGGTTCTTTTACCATAAAAGACTGACTCTATTATTAGATTGTGATTCAGCATTATTTACCTAATTATGATATTCAATCTCTGAAACATCTTCGCATGAGCTTGATTCCAATATTTTCAAAATTTCTGCTTTACCAGGACAGTTTTCACAGAGATGTAGCATACAATCGCTCCAATCTGTTGAACAAACACAATCATTTAAAATTACTCGGTAGGCTAAATTTTTGTTGATGGCAGACAATTTTAATTTGACATTTTGGTGTATAGGACATACACAAATTGTATGTGTACCAGGTGCTCCAGCACTAATACATTCTTTTGGCCTTAAAGAAGCAAAAATACTGAAACCTGGTTTGCGCTGATCTTTAAAATGCTGTTCATATTCTTCTTCCACCCAATTGTTGTATAGATCCTTCAAATCATACATCAACAGTCTTTTTTGTAACTTCTCTGTGATATTAGTAATAGGATTTTAAACACTGATGCAATCTTTAATGCCGCTACATATTCTACTATTGTTTTCATCTCTATAATACTGAGTTACAGATTCTCTAACTTCATTAGAATGAATGCTGTACACTTTACGCTTAATAGTTCCTAAGACAACTGGAAAAATATATTTTGAAATTAATTTCAAATAGTGTATACTTAATCACAAAATAAAATCATAATAACAATATTATTTTTTTTAATTTAACGATTATCAAGACGATAAAATTTAGCTCAATGTTTATTCTATTTTAATTACTATGACTTGTTATATTGGAAGAAAAGAAATAGTTTAGAATTAATTTATTTTTTTTATTTATTTTTTTTATATTAATTTTAATAGTTCTTTTAAAATCCAATAATTGCTTTATTATTTTTTATCTAATAATGAATAACGAAGGGTACCCCATGTTAAGATAGGCAAAATGCCACTATTAATGAAAGCGAAAAATGACAGTGATTTCATAGAAGTATACTAAAAAAAGAATTTTCTACGATTTTTCCGGGGACCTATCTCCCCTCCTTATACCAGTAAGGCCTAAAAATCGCATTTTTTGGAAATTATTTTTTTCTCCCATTCCTCAATGTTAAAAAATTAAAAAAAAAATATGAGATTACAGCTTGTAAACAGAGAGAACATTGAGATTTTTTCAAATATAGATTCTTTCTAATTAAATCGGATTTCATTTAAATGTTTAAATTACAATTCATGTATTATTTTACTTAATCCGTAAACAATACTTAAGCAATACGTAAGCAATACGTAAGTAATACATAAATAATAATACTTAAGTAATAATACATGAGTAATATAAATAAATAATTATGAGGATTTTAAATTAAATATTTTATAGGGGTACCCTTTATCATTATAGTTGCTTGAACAAAAATTACATAGATTTTAATAAATTAAACTAAAATTTTCTATTAATAATTCTCAAGTGTAATATAATATATGTAACCTAATGTATAAAGGATTATCGATTCTATATGTTTACACTATGTCTATAATCAAGATATTAAGAATTTATTACAACCCATTTTTTAACTTACCTACAGTAATTTTAAGTTCTTTTGCTTTATTAAACATATAACGTAAACATTGGAAATAATGTTTTGCTTGTTCAAATTTCCAATGATTTGGAAGTAATGTCAATAACGATATTTTTTTACCAAAATTAGTTTCTTCATTATAACACTTAATTATGTTTCCAATCATTCCGTGAAATGACATACTATCCTCTTGTAGCTGTTTAAGATTGCATTGAGTTGGCAAATTAAGATTCAATGTTTTATTAACTGTTGTACAAAATTTCGTATTCATTGATTCTAAAGCACTGTATGTTTTATTTTCCAAGCGATAATCGCTAAGTTTCTCTCGTTTAAGAGGAAGTTCATCAAATCCATCGAACATTTTATTTAAACGTTGAAATCCTTGGCTCAATAATATATCTTCTGAACTTTCTGATGTACACACTTGGCTACTTGAAGAAACTTGACTACTTGAAGAAAGCTGCTCATTATTATTTACGTTTAAACCATCATTCCCAGTGTTTTCATCTTTTTCTGCATTTTTTGCTATTATTGATGTAATTTTGAACTCACAGTTTTTACGGTACTTATTACCTGGATCTAAATTTATATTACAAATGTTACGAAATTTATCACATTTATCAGCACTAATCATTACTAAATTATTCTCAATGGATTTTGAATAATTATTAAAACAATTGCAACACTTCCTTTGTCTACTTGTATATCGAGTATCATATTTATGAAGATGATGGTCGCAAATAAATTTATTTTCTACATTAATATCAAAATTTTTAATCCTAAATGATAAATACAGCTTTAATTCATTACTAAGATTACTAATTAGATTAAGAGATTTATTTCTTGTGTAATGCTCTAAATGACATTTATCATCCTCATGCAATTCACCAATATAGCACATCATTTTCTTTCAATTCCTGAGAAGATAACACTTACAAAACACAATTGTACAATTTATAAAACTCAACCGAACCAATACTGATATACTTGGTAATAGTTCTGCTCAACTACCTTCACAATTCTACTTAGAAATATTCATTTAATTTTTTATTGTAACTTGTACTCATTGTTTAAGGACATTCCGTGCCGTGTATCGTGTAACGGATGACGGGTTCACGGGTGTCTCGCACAGAAAAATGGATGTCTGTCATCTATTAACTTACGTCAACACAGGTTAAATGAAACTATCTATGTATGTTTCATTTAACCTGAGCTTATACGTATAACGCACGTAAAACTATAGAAAACCTGCATTTAAGACCATGTCTATACTAGGTATGCGAGAAGCGCAACCGGTGCGCGCATGCGACAAGCCATACGTTTTGCACGAAGTACTTGAAATACTTAAAATGATAAATAATATCGTTGTATACGATTGAACGTAAACGTGAGTTTATATTATTAGGGTTTGTCAGCGAGAAGAAATAAACGGGAAAATTAGACTTCAAGAGTCTATGCAACCAACTCTACTCGAAAGTGAAAGTTGATTGCAGAAAAAGGTATGAACGCTTATGCGTACGAGTAAACAGGCAATAAGGCATTGTATAGGTAAAACGGAAAGTGGTAAGGTAAAGGAATGTGCACGTAGCGACTAGGCGCCGCAGGACTCTATTTAAGCCCGCTGGGTGATGTTTTTCATAGTGGGAGCGCATCGGACGCTTGCCATCTAGCGGGCACTTTGGATACTTCAATCCCGAACAATCGTAGTAGATCAGTTAGTAGATCTATATTTAGCGATAAATAATATCGTCAATAATATCGTAGTGAAATGATATTATTTATCATTTTAAGTATTTTAAATATTTTGTCCAACACGCATTGCTTGCTCGCATCGCTTGGGCTGATCGCACGTGCTTCTCGCATAGTGTAGACACGGCCTAAGATCTTCAAAATATGCAGCCTCAGCACTTTTTTTAGGACAATTATACCAAACTTATGGTTGATCTTGTAAATAAAACTTTTCCTATATTTCACAAGCTCTAATTTTACCACTTGAAAAATATTTTTTTATAAAAACGGCTATAACTTTGGCTCTAGTGGTCCTAGAAAAATCAGCGACTACGGATTTTAAAGGTCTAGGAACCACCTTTGTATCTATGTTACGTATACGTGTCAAAAATAATTATAAGATGGTAGAATTCATGTCAGTAGAGAGCCATTTTTGATTATTTTAGGTATCGAAAAATTAGATATTATAATGCTCGACAAAAAATTATTTTTTGACTTTTTCCTATGATAGGAAAAGAGTATAGTTAGATAACATCATATTCTAATGAAAAATACTTTTGTTAATGATTTTTAATTAAAATTCGGTTGATACTGTGACCATGAACACGGTTGATTTTCGCGATTTTTGATAAAAACGTCAACTTCAAAAGGCTGTATCTTGAAGTCTATTCAATCGATTTAGGTCCTCAAAAAAAGAAATTAAAGGTCTCGTTGAGACAAAAAAAATGAGACCTAGTGAGCTCAAAAATGTGGAACCAGTTACGAGATATAGAGGTTTAAAGATGATCTAAAAATGATGAAATGCAATGGCCATATCACAGATCGCCAATAAAACCTAAATCATCATTTCATATCAGTGTATTTTTTTTCTTAAAATTTGAAGAAAGATAAAAAAATGAGACCTCACTGACCTCATTTTGTTAAAATTTCAGCCTTTTAGAATTTTTTGAAAACTGGCTAAAAACAGGTCAAAATCAGGGTTTAAAAAAATTCCAGCAGGAATTAGGAATGAGATAAGAGGCTGAAATTTTGCACAAGCTATTTTTTTTATATGTACTTTCATAAAAAAAATCGTCGACAAAATCGACGACCCACCCGCGCACACTTTTTAAAAAAAGTACAGGAACGACCCATATATATAATTTATAATTGGATAAATAATTAATTACACGGCATAACATAAACCAATCAGTAATACTTGCACTGTATAAGCACCTGTATTGCACCACTCGCAATAAAGGTAAAATTGTTACAAACTAATTAAATATGAAGGATTAGGCGTGGTGAGACATCTTAAGATTCGCCAAAAGGCACCAGTAAGAAAATGTCTTATTGTTCACATAAGTATTTTTAAAAAGCCATGCGATAACACTGCAATATTTCTGCTTAAAAAGAGCGGTATCATTGTTTAATAAAATTATTTTACTTTTTCTTTCAGTTACGTCAATCTCTATTATTCTAATATGAATTTTTTTACATTTTTCTGATGATTGAAACTTGTCCTCGATATCCCTATACGTATTCTCGTAGCTGTCGAGACTAAGTTATGCATCTATTGATTACCTCACATTGATTGACAAAGTAGTTCAATTACTGGCAAGAATCCTCTAGGCTGTCTCTGACGTTCATGAACCAATTATCTTAGTTTGTTAGACGTTTTATTATTATCTGATGGTGAAGAAATTTTAAAAGTAGTTATCGTCATTAATGTAATAACTACGTTATTGTTGCAGATTACTCGAAAACATTTCATTTTACTTGTTTAGGTCTTTGATACCCGAGAGTATAAACTTATATATGAACTTAAATATATTGTATATAGATATTTCATTACATCATTAATATATTTTATACTTGACTGTACGTAAATATGTAAAAATCATAAAAATTATTGTTTAAAAAGTAAAATTTGCTACTAAAATCATGAATATTACAATTTAAAAAGTAAAAATCCCACACGAGGACTCTGTCCCAGCGCTACTGTGGAAAATAGTAAATTTTATAAAAGTTTAATTTACAAAAAATAATTTCTGAGTAATTAAAGAAACAATTACATTTTATTTTTTAATGTAAAAAAAATCAAACGATATTATTTACACATTGCGCTACTAATTTATTGGAGAAATATTGCGTTATTCCGTCTGGGCCATATAGCGTCCTTTAAATTCATTCATAATTTATCAAAAGTAAATAGGAATTTCCAAACAATATTTAGTGTTAAAATCCTAAAATAAATAATATTTTTTCCAAGATGAAAAATACCATCAATAGACATCTTTTATTTCCAACACTAAAATAATTTTTTAATTACTCATCAAACTACTGCATTCACGCATTTTCAAATAATAAACAATGTAAAAATGTGGAATAAGTTATTTTTGTACGCACAGGAAAAATCAAGCTTTATTAAACCTCTCAGCCGCCACTGACAGTATTAAAGTAATAACGCGCTAAAAGAACTTTATTATATCTCGCGCGCTAAAAAGAAGGTTACGTTTTTTAACTCGAGCCAGTAGTACTTGGACGCCTTCGTCGTTAAAGCCTCCTAACGTACCTGAAAAGATCCTGAGAATACGAGAGAACCACCGCCATCGCCGCGGCAGTCGCCACCGAAGTGAAAGAAATCGAGAATGGGAAGAGGAAAAGGAGGAAGGCGGGACCGACCGGAAGTGAAAGCGAGGGATCCGCGCGCACGAGGAACGAATTCTTCGTGGCGCGACGGGAACATCATTTACCACGAGCCACTGTGGTGGCGGCCGCTCTGAAAGCTTCCTCGGCAGGAAGAGAGAGAGGGTGGTAGCAGTGATTGCATTAGACATCGCTGATTATACTTGTTCCCCCCCCCCCTCTCTCCTCGACTCTTCATTGTCCTGATTAGCTTCTTTATTGCGTTACACGCGGCTGTGCGTTTGTGTTTCGAGGATGGTGGCGACGACGTGGAAGAGACGATGCTTTCGAGGATACAAACGAGGGGATGGAATAACTTTTTAATCATGACTGGGATAGGCAAAGTTTGTCAATACTCATGGTGAATGGTTCATTCGTTGAAAAATGTCTTTTCCCATAAAATTTATTTAAATTTATGTAAATGTTTTCTTTCAAAGAATTATCTGTGAATTTATAACGAAGAAAGTTTTGAGTGATATACATATTGTCTTTTGGCAAATTAATCAGGCATAGAACACGGATTTTGGCAAAGATAATTATGATAATACCAATCGTCATTAATACATGCAAATGATGACCTTAACTAACCATAATTACAAACCTCTCTAAGGCTGGTTATAATAATTATATACAGAAATTAATAGTTAACAGTGGCTTGTAACGGATATTTAATAATGCAAGCTACAGGGCAAACTTTGATTATTTTTACATGAAATAATATAATTATCAATTACGAAATTATTCACGAGTTTTTCAATGTAGGATGACATTTTAATATTTGAAATTAATTTTAAATACTTAATTTTAAACCCAGTCGAATTAATTAATTTTAATCATCTTTGTTTCCATAATTATTATATACTTCTGTGAACGCTTTTTCTTTCTTTTTAATTTCTTTCTCTAGAATATACTCAACAATGATTACTATATTTTCATATGTCTATATTTTAACCATTGCTAATGAAATTATGTATATACTAGATAACTAATAAAATCGATTTCTGATGAAACGATAGATATGGAAGAAATGACGTAAAACATTGTTATTTCATTTATGGAAAACGATTATGGATATGCATTACATTACTCTAATTAAACGAATTCATATAAGCCTGATAGTTACTATTGGTAAACAAAATGTTATATGTGAATGGTATAATACATTATGCAGATGTAGATTGTGTTGAAAATTTACATTTCATACAAATCGATACTTCGAGTAGTCAGCTAATATTTGAAACAAGATAATTCGACAACAAATATTACCTACGGGATAATAAACCAAAAAAATATGTATATATTCTTGTTTCGTATTGATGAAAAAAGTGGTCTTGTTCTTTAAATTATACGTTCCATTATCATTGCCCCGAGAATACAAGCAGCGAGTCCATTCTCATAGAGGAAACTTGAAAATCATCTCGAAACTTCTTAATCCAATACCTCCCATCACGAACTTAGCCCCTAAACTCGGCCGTATAATCCGATTAACAAAAACACATACACACACGTGCGCGCGCGTGTACACATAAGCAACAGCGAGCATTGCCAATCGCAAGTCGAGCAGACGCACATCCGCTCCTATCCTTCGACGCGAGCACCGAAAATAGCCACGCATCAAGAAGATAGCGAACTAAGCTGCCCCCATTAATACGGAAACTGGATTATAGCGAAAACTCGGTATTAAACGCACTGGCCCCGGCTGCAGATATAAATAATTATATATCTATACTAAAGCACCCGCGCGCGCGCGAAGTTTGACGCGCCGCGCCCCTTATAAGCCGTCAGCGTCGCCGCCCGCCCCGCGCTGGCTTAAGGAAGCGAGAGAAAGTCCGTTTAAGTCCACTTAAGTCCGTCGGTGGCCGAGCTTCAATTACGACTCCCTCTCGTTCTTCTCTCTCTCTTCCCTCGACGCGGAGCTGGAACTTGCCGGCCGACAAAGCTCTCGGCACGAAATTAAACCTCGGAACGCTGAATTTCGCGACGGATCGATGATGTACACACATGCATACATAATGACCGAAGGGGAGGGAGAGCGAGCTGTGTAACCTGCATTGGCCTCGTGTCCCCCCTACATCCACATGTGTGTGTGTTTGTACACGCGCACGCGGGCACGTGTGTGGGTGTACACGTCCGAGCTGCTGCTACTGCCATCGGTATATGGCCTAGCAGTAGCAGCAGTACCTATAGCTACCCCAGCGCGCAGGCGTCTCGTGTATGTCTATCTCTCGGTGGCGAAGCGATTAACGCATGCCGTGTAATCGTCTGGAGTAGCTTGACAGTAAATATACTCAAACGCTTATTCGATCCGCGCTTTACTTCGCCGCCTGTGGCGCCCACGTGCATCCGTTCAAATATCCATTTGTCTATGTGTACACGTATATATGTATGTATGTGTGCCTGCGTGGGTGCGTCCACATATGTACACATATATGTATGCGCGAGCGTGCGATTTGACGAGGAGATTGGTGTCGAATTGCTTTTCGCTAGCGATCGCTGCTCTTTTCTCCCCCGCTTTTTTCAATGCGTTGCAGCTTTTCGATGGATGTAGAGTACGGAGGGGTGGAATATACGAGGCTCGAGGCTAGACTGATGGGGACGGCCGAAGAGATTGGTGTGTATGTTTGCTGATCTACATTGCGTTTGCTCCCCCGCATCGTAAATTACTATTTCCCTCTCACCGCGACGAGTGACTAATTAACAGTTTTGGAAACTTCCAGAGCTGAGGCTTTTGGGATGCGGATGATGACGAGGTGCGCGAGTTTAAGAAGATGGTTGATTGAAATGATAAGTAAGGGACACTGATATATTTTAACGAGATAATTTTTTCGGATTTCTAATAAGATTTATATTCAAATTATATATATATAAGGTTAGTATTACACATCTATTAGGGAATCTCTATAGAAATAATATGAATCATATTTTTAATTCTAAAAAAATTTGATAAAATGATGCTACTCGAAAAATGTTGAAAGTTTTCCGAAAAATAATGAAATCAAATGATGATATTTGACGTAATATTAATGTAATTCAGATTAAATACCCCTAAATTCACTTTATTTTATGTTTCTCCAATCATATTAATTAAATATTGCTCAG
The DNA here is from genome assembly GCA_036365515.1 of Torymus aiolomorphi. NCBI lineage: Eukaryota > Metazoa > Arthropoda > Insecta > Hymenoptera > Torymidae > Torymus > Torymus aiolomorphi. Next base: position 33,193,315 of record CM070876.1, read on the forward strand.
TGACTATCATTATTAGATTGCATAGTGCATACAACAACAGCTGGATTCATTATTGTATCACTCAATGCCATCATGCATTCAATTTGTTTATTTTGTATTAAATTCAATGAAGATGAGAAGTGTTTAATGATTGTTTAGGTCTATATAAAAAATAAAATAAAAAATACGTTGATTACTACTATTGAATTTTAGAGACTAATTATATTTGTCTTCAATAGGTATACCACGGTATAGCACATTTAGCTTGAAGAATTTCGACAATTAATCATTAATTAATCTTTGTATTTTATTACTACGTATTTGAATCTTAAGTTTTTTTTTATTACCTGAAAGAAGATTTTAAAGATATATGTTTAGACTCCACGATGGGTACTACATCCATTGGTTTTTATTTTTATAATATATTATACCTTAATTTTTTATGTAACCAGTTTTTTAAATACAACATATATGTATACAAACTTTTGAAACGACAATGTTTGATTTATGGACTATTAAATAACTTTTACTCCTTTAGTTATAAAGCGACGAATATAAACTACACATATCATTATTAGATAAAGATATAGCTGAATCTTTATTGATGTCTAAGAACAAAGGTAACACTAAAAATTTGAAGATCATCAGGTGGTGAAATTTGCACGTCATTATGTGAAATCGTCGGTAAATTGGCACACTTAATTTAAGGAATTAAGGAACAACATCTAGTAGTTTTGCAAGGAATTTGGTGATGAATGGTAAAGGCAAAAATTTGAAATATAGACAGTAAATCTGATAATAAATATTATCAAAGAATCCAAAACCATTTGAATCAGTTAATCAGAATGTAGAAAATAATTTATTCAATGCTAATAACTTTTCGAAAACCCGATTAAAATTCGGCGGGCAAATTGCACTCATTATCGTACACGATAATCTGCAGTAAGGCAGTAGATTCGAGAAGCTCAATGTAGTGTTAAGAATACTGAGATTAGTTGGCTGTCCCTCCGAGAAATGACCGAAATGTAAATTGCTAAATCCAAGATATGTGTAAAATGTGCGTAAGATCAAGAATAATTGGAATGCAGTCACTGAGACAGCGAAAGAGAATTTGATCGACACTCAGAATATTCGAGTGAGTAGACACCAATGTCTTAAAAAGATTCTTCGTAACAACCCGACAAGAGTCAAAGCGGCTATTCAACGAAACGAAATAGCGACAGAGACGGTAGAAATTGTAGCTGGCAAAGAGGTAGAGCCAGCAAAAAAACTACTTAAAGGCATATGAGTCTGCAGGTATTTCCTAGATTGTCTATAGTAAGTAGTGTGGGAATTTCTTCGTCAATGAACGTAGCAGTGCTCCTAGGCAGATATGAGTCACAAAGGTGACAGACAAACTTGAGGGCAGCAGTGTTTTTTTTTTTATACCAAAGATTGGCAATTTCACATATTTTACTATTTGAAATATATATGTAATGTACACCCATTATATAACCATCATTGTAGCTGATATATATTAACAACATTGACTTTTTTTACATAGGTTTTGATATAGCTTTAACAAAATATTTATAACTACTGACACCTTTCTATTTAAATTATAACTTGGCTATTTCGAATTAGATTTCACTATTCTTTTAAAAGACACATTTATGGAATTAAAAAAGAGACTCATAATAGCCGAATTTCCATTTTCCAAAAAGTTATTTTTACAGATTCCTCAGATATCTGTTACCTCGTATATAGATACCCCAGACGCCATCGTTATCAGAGAGCTGCATCTCACCGCTACCTCTTTTAAATGTTCTTTTAGTATTATTGCGATCTTGAATTAGTTTTTTAGTATTGAGGTTTGGACTTAATACAATTGAAGCAGAGAACATTTTCTCGTGTCAGTAAGAATTTAACCGTAAAATCAATATGACTTACTAAAATTCTTATAAAATCATCAAGCAATTGAAAACACACAAATGATTCTTCCAAAATCAAACCTGATTTAAAAGGTCGTTATCAACAAAGAATGGAATTATAAAACCAGTTTTCGCTGCAAGGTGCAATTTATTCAGTTACTTTGAAAACTCAAACAACTAGCGAGCAAAATTGAAAAAGTCGAGGATAAAGAGCTTATTCTACAGTGGCCTGAAAGGAGAGAAAATGAATCAAGCTCGAGTTTACAGTTGATTTGACAAAAATCAATTTTAAAATCCCCGTAATCTCATTTCCGCTGGAAACTGACTTTTCCGACGCCGAGGCTTTTTAAAAACCATAGAGAGCCAGTCAGTGCGAAAAGGAACTTGCTGTCTGGTGGAGGAGTGGAAAAGCCTTAAACTTATTGGCAGACAAAAGATCAATCACGGCAGATTGAATTACTTATTGACAAAGGCTCCCGCGGAACAGGGAAGTCAAAGAGCGGGAGCGAGAGAGGAAAAAGAGCTAAATAGACCGAGGCCAAAAAAGTCAGCCGCTCAGGAAAAGAACTCGAGCCGCAATCAAACAGTCCCACTCTCATCCTCTTTCCCCTTCTGCTATGCAGAATCGATAAACCCGAGACAGTTGGAATATATTTGTGAAGAAAGTGAAAAAGAAAAAAATAGATAGAGGGGGGGAGGGGGGGCACTAAATTGATCTCGACAGATAATCCACGCTCAAATAGCTGACTTTCGGCGCATATTATACACAAGGAAACACGCACGATCCGAATAAAGCCAGGACTTTGAGACGAGGATGTAAGGGGAGGAGGGTGATACACGAAATTAATTATCAATCAGAAATCAAAGGACGTCTTTGTTCGCTGTTATAAAGTTCCGTATATAGGCAAAGTCACTAACGAGCTGCGCTCGCGCGAACAATCGCGAGCAAGTGTTCTCGCCGCGACCGGAACGAAAACTCGGGGTTGCCAAACTGGTTCCGCTTGGGAAGACGGTGTGGGTATCTATTGGAAGTTCGCGCGGGGATTCGAGGCCCGATCGGTTACTATAGGCGCGCGCTCGCACGCTCGAGCTCATAGTGGCCAGATAAAGGTCCCGGGATAGCAGAGAGGAGCACGCGCCACTACTGGCCAAAACTTCATCATCGATCGCGAGCAGTTATTTCCAAAGTTTCCCGGCGGCGCATTTACTTGAGGGAGAGGCGTCGCCTGGCAAGCCCGAGAGCGAGAGGGGGGAGAGAGAAATGGAGAGAGTTACGAACGACTTTTACCGCCGCGCGCGTCTCGCGTCCTCAAGGCAGTAGAGGGGGAGGGAGAGACTTTCTCCGAAGCTGGTTTAAGGGAACCGGGGACACATACTTGCACGACGGAATGGGATTGCGGGGAGATTTCGCTAGGAGATTGTCGGGGAAATGTTGAAAAGAAGCCTTGCGCCCGCGATCGCTCGGGGACTGCGCGCGCACACCCGCGAGCTCAAAGAGATTTGGCGTTTATTTAGTGTTAAGCTTTTATGACGGCTCTTGTGTCGGTAGGTCGTGAGCGTGTTTACTCTATATATGCGGTTTTGCGTCGACTTGTTGAGGGCCGGATATACTGTTATCTGAATTCCCGTGGACGTTCTCGCGACCAATTATCAATGGAAACATAAACGATTTAGTTGGATTTGTTTTTTAATCAGCTTCTGTGGAAGGTTTTAATTTTGAAAAAGGATTTACAAATATTTCGTGCCGGCAGTATTAAATGTTTTTATAAGCTAGAGTGGGATATGACTTTGAAATGTTGAATTCCGGAAAATTTGGTACAGAGTTTCCAATCAATCGTAGCAGTCGAGATTCGACCCGTCGATGTTAAAGCAAACAAACATTCCGAAAACAAGCCTGAAACTTCAGATGACTAAGCAACCGTAACTCTAAATGGTATAATTCTATTATCACTGATAACGAAGATAGTATACGTGCTGGTAGAACAAACTTTACTATAAATAAATCAATTACTTAATTTTCACTTGATAAGACATATTGATTAATTTGAAGAAAACATTACTCAAAAAAATAGCCACGGCTTATTTTTTCACGTATAAATAATTTCATTGACGCTAATTAATGAGACGCCATTAATCTACGTAGATAAACTTTGAGGCTACTATATTACGTATGAAATTATCCACCAACCCCTTTTTATCTTAATATATAAAATAAGCACGGTCTTTTATCAGAAATAAACATAATCCGCAACGTACCCACTTTGTAACAATCGCAATGAATCTCTCCCCCCCTCTCTTACACACGCGTGATTCACATACTCACACCTCATGTACAGCGCCCTCTACGTGCGTGCATGCGTTGTAAGCATGACACTTTCTTCTTGAATTCTCGGTACGCATTTTGCAATCTCGCGGCCCTGGCTATTTACTTCCCACGCGCGCGCGCACGTCGTTGCACACACCTGCCTCGAGATTAAATTGCACCCCCTCCCCCCTCTTCCTACCCTCTTAAGTTGCTTCTACTGCGCTGCCCAGTATTGAGGCAGGAAAAGAGTGAGAAACGATCTCGACCACGACTTTGCACTTGACAAGATTCCACCGCGGGATAAACCTCGGCAAAGACTTACGTAGTGCCCACGATTTTTTGCCTCCTACGCTAACTGTACGAGCGTGGTCTTTTTTTCATCGTACTTTAGCGAGTCAAAAGTTGAAAGAACGATCGCGCCTTTGAACTTTGTCCAGGGCCCCGTGCCAGAAACAGCGCGTAGCCCCGCGCTCTCGTATAATTAACCATGAGAACAGGCGAGAAACACGCGTAGCGCGGCGAAAGTGAAACCGGAGCTAACTGCGTTTGATCTTGCGTCTGATCGGACACGGCCGCATCTACTGAAGCCGAGTTTCAAGTATCGCTCGAAGTTGTTTTGCGCCTGTTGAGCAATCGGAAGTTTCATTAATTGGAAGCTTGAAGCTTTGCAAAAGAACATTAATAAAATTTTATTCGAGTTTGTTCAGCTTTTAATTAGATCGAAGTGCGTCCTTTAACGAGATTTGTGTAAATCACTAGCGTAAAGACGATGCTCACAAAAGAGTATCATGTTAGTATATATGGGAAGATATACAAAATCACTATATAAACTTTGTCACGATGTAAAAATTATAAAAATAAGGGTGAAATTTAATAAGTAGAAAACTCAAGGTTTCGTCTGATATTTTTAACTAAAAATGAAGAAAGATCAGTTTTTAAAAAATTTTCAACTATATTCGAGAAAATTTTTGTTTTAAGGCGATGTGAACCTCAAAATCAACCCAATTTCATTATTTAATTAATAAACATTAGAACGTTTATTTGGAAAAACAATTCTGTCAGGCGCTCCATGTATGTAAATACTATGCTCAGATTTTTTTTTTGTGTGATTCTATCAGCATTTCCATGAGATACGCTCGTTTTAAAACTGGCAAAATTCGAAGTATTACAGATCCCTACTTATCGGCATTGCGGCTTTTATTTAATTAAATAAATTCTGAGTAGATTTTTGGAAAAACAGCTCTGTCAGGCGCTCCGTATATATAAATACTATACTCAATTTTTTTTTAGTAATTCTATTATTATTTGCAAAAGATATATATGTTCTAAAATTTGTCGGTAAGTACACATTATCTTAAGGGTAATTCGTCCTCGAAAAAATGGCCTTTTAAAACGTTTTTATTATGAAACTCGGTTTCAACGTTATAAAACATAATGATCATAGTATTCGAAATTAGAAAAATTCAAATAAAACAAAAAAATTTTAAAACAAAAAATTATACATGTAAGCATCAATATCGTTTAGATATAGAAAATGTCATATGTTTTCTTAAACATTTTTTATTTTGTATCTGATTTTTGTATTCAATGTATCTTTTTGTTCCTATAACAAATTTAATATAAAAGTTATGTTCAATGTTCTTAGAAGTTAATTTACAAAACTCATATGTATAAATCAGCCTATAATTATTCAATCCTAAATAGGATTGATGAAACGGTTAACGATATCAGGTACCTAAATCCATCGATCCTTATCAACTTTTGCACTAGTTGTATATGGAACTACCAATCATAATACATTATTGAAACTGACGTGTGGCAAAACAATTGGACGATGACTAATCACAGGGGGGTTACTAGTGTGTTTCTAAATATTTGCTCGAATTTCGAAGTAACTCTAATAGAAACAGTTCATTCAGTTAATTTAATATCATCAAGCAGTAATTGATATTTTGAAATTGTTGTTTGAACTCACTACCATACTTTGTAAAGCAGTAAATACCTATTATGATTAGAGGAAAGCGGGGCTAGTTGGCGTGTGTAAGGTTTTATTTTTCATCTCCCATGTGTAACAGCAAATAAAGGTCAGTCTACAGACTATGTTTATCAATTTACAATTGTTTTGTAGACTGTGTAGAATGGATCGGAGAGGTTCAAATAAATAGAAAACTTCCGTGTGGAGGTAAAATGGCAACTTTATTGCTGATGCCGTCGTGCCGCGTGGCGTACAGGTATTGCTGTCTCTTCTCTCTGGCCGTCGCGCGTGAACTGTCGCCGGCCGGCGCCTGATGATGAGTCGGCGGCGTGCTTTTAGATGGAGGGGCGGCGAGAGAGGACCGCGTGGAGGGCGCTCATTGGCTGCGCACCGTATATTGCCTTTTAAGGCTTGGTGACGTCAGCGTCTCGCGGGTCGAGGCGCTGGGTCGCCAACATTCCGCCCACCTTCGTCAGAATGGCGAACGGTCCTTACTCCTTGGGAAGGAGTCGAATAACCTTGGCGATGGGTCGGCGAAGATTTGTGGTGGCCGTGTGCAGGTCGACCACGCGAGTGATTCCATCACTCCCTGGATAGAAGGCGGTAACTCTGGCGAGGGGCCACTTGGCTGGAGGCGTGAGCTCGCTTCGAACGAGCACGAGTTCGCCTACAGTGACTGGTGGTTGAGGTTGTTTCCACTTCCTGCGAGCTTGAAGTGACGTTAGGTACTCGTTGGACCATCTGGCCCAGAAGTGTTGTGTCAGCTGGCTGATCAGGAGCCAACGCTTTCCTGCAGGGACTTTGACCTTGGTGACATCTTCCTCTGGCACTAGAAATGATGAGCGTTGTATGAGAAAGTGTGAGGGTGACAGGAAATCAAGGTCAGTAGGATCGTCGGTGAGAGCAGTCAATGGTCTGGAGTTAAGGCAAGCTTCAATCCGGCACATTAGTGTAGCAAGTTCAGAAAAAGTAAGAACTTGCTCTCCAATGACTCGACGCAAATGGTGTTTCGCTGACTTAACTGCAGCTTCCCAAATACCCCCAAAATGAGGTGCACTGGGAGGATTGAAGATCCAAGACGTACCTTCTTGAGCGAGAGACTTAACAATTGTCGATGAAAAGGAAGAAGAAGCGACGATCATCTGCTTTAATTGAGCATCGGCACCGACAAAGTTGGTTCCTTGGTCCGAATATAATTTCTTACAATGACCTCTACGAGCAGTGAACCGATGAAAAGCAGCGATGAACGCTTCACTAGAATAATCCTCGACAACCTCGATATGAACAGCTCTAGTGGCCATACAAATGAAGATGGCTATATAACCCTTCATCGTGCCCTTTCCTCTAGTTTTAGTGAGGCGAAGATGAATAGGACCGGCATAATCGACACCTGAGCATTCAAAGGGTAAAGAGTGTCGGACGCGAGACTTGGGTAAATCGCCCATTAATTGGGAAGGTACTCGAGCAGCATAGCGTGAGCATGTGAGGCAAGCTCTGATGACTTTCTTAACCGCAGATCGACCTTTCATTATCCAATACTGTTGTCTTAGCGTGGCAAGTGTTAATTGAACACCACCATGAAGAGTGCGATGATGAGCATCTCTTATTAATAAAGTTGTAAAGTGACAATCAGCTGGGAGGATAAGGGGGTGCTTAGCATCTTCTCCGAGAAGTGAGTGAGAAAGACGACCGCCCACCCTGAGTAAATGATTTTGAATCATGGGGTTTAGTGATAACAAAGGGCTTTTAGTCGAAAGTTTACCTGTTCTACATAATTGTTGAAATTCTGACTTAAAATATGCAGTTTGGACTAAATATATCAGACAAAGTCTGGTGTTCTCAATCTCACTAGCAATAACCTGAATGGAAGAAAAATGACTATCTCTAAACCACTAGAGAGTGAGAATAGAAGATAGGTACAAGTTTCTTCGGCTTAGACATGACGATGTCGTGCGCTCTATTTTCGAGCTGACTCGATTAATGAATCTGAAGCAGTACGACGCCATCCTTAACAACTGAACTTATCTGACAATGAGTATATGAGTATAAAGATGATCTTATACCTACGCCAGACACAGATCAAAGCGGCGGGATCCTGACGAAGATTGGGTCCAACGTGTAGAAGATCGTTGACCGAAACACCTGATTTGGCCTTACTTGAGCCATTAAACACAGTACGTAACTTGGTCGTCGTACTGGTTTCCTTCCACACACCGTGATGTGGTAAGAAGGCTTGAGAGTTGTTCGAAAATGAATCAGAATTTGAAGAGAGAGACATGTGACCTAAGTCAATGTATTCCTTCATGAATTCTGTATAAGCTATTTTGAGTTTCTCGTCTTTAGCGAAGTTTGATTCTAGACGAGTGAGTGCGCGTAATGCGGCTGAATGAGAATTTTCGAGATGAGCTGAACTCAACTGGTCACGATTTTTCCAGGGTAGACTTACTATATATTGCCCTGTTTCATCTTGACGAGTTGTTTTCTGATAGAAATCCTCGCAGGCTTGTTCGTCTGGCGAGTAAGATTTTTTATCGACAGGTATTTCCTCCGCCCTCCAAAAATCTTGTACGAGCTCCAAAAGTTTGGCTTCATGCTCGCAGCTGTTCGAACAATGAAGAGATATTGATTCTAGCCCTATTTCCGAAGTTGAAGAAGGTAAATTACCTGTCAAGAGCCAGCCGAGCTTAAAACTAAGAGCTATTGGTTGAAGGTTTTGACCCTTAACTATCTGGCTTTCAATGATTTGCGCATAAGCGCTTGCACCGAGAAGAATATCGATGCGTGAAGGTTCGAGATACCTGGGGTCTGCCAGTTGCAGCCCTCTTAAGTATTCGAAATTTGTATTACCTCTTACAACGGGAGGCTTATACGACGAGAGTTTTGGCAAAACAATGCCATCAACTTCCAATGAGAAAGTCGAATTGAAATGTGGTTGTATAGTAAGACGAGCTACTTTAGAGGAGACAGCAGCTGTCTTTTCACCTATACCTTGGATGTGCGTGTGACTGGTTCTATAATTTAGAGATAGCAAGTTACACATAGCTTGTGTAACAAGCGAGATTTGAGATCCGGGGTCAATGAGCGCACGAACTAGAATTTTGGTTCCGTTAGGACCAAGGGCGTTAACCCTAGCGGTAGCTAAAAGTACTCCTGTACAATTAGTACTTTCTCCACTATTGAGGGAGACTGCTTGAGAAGCAGATTTATCATCAACTTTTGTGATGACGAAATTGCCACAGTTGGGGCTAGAGGTGCTGGTCGCTGAGTCAATCTGATCAGTCTGCAACGAACTGATTGCTTGATTGATGTCAGAGTGCACCATGGTGTGATGCTTAGCTTTACAAAGAAAGCATCGAAAGTTGGAAGTGCAATTTTTAACGTTGTGCTTCCCTAAACAATTGTAACAAAGATTAGAAGATTTGATCAATTCCTTTCGCTCAGGAACCGTTTTATTGATAAATCGTTCACATCGATTTGTAAAATGTGATTGATTACAAATCGAACATTTCTTTTTTGGTGGATTCGTCGGTGAAGTCTGATGAGAATAAACCGACTGAGCATTATCTTGCTCTGATTTGCGAGGTTTTGGATTAGAGGTTTGAGCTTTGGGGTTAGTATTAGAAGACGATCTAGTACCTGCTTCGATAGCCTCTAGAGTGAGGGTTTGACTTCGAAGAAAGGCTTGAAGTTGTTCCATAGTCGGTGGATCAACACTATCACCAAGATGCCTTTCCCATTCTTTACGCGTATTTAAATCAAGACGATTCAACGTAAAATGAACAATTAAATCATTACCTAACGAAGCCGCTCTATTTAGAGAGGTCAGACTAGCGATGGGATTGAAAATTTCCCTATAAATCCGTTTGATTTCCGATGAAATATCTGACTTCATAGATTTGACTGCGAAGATTTCCGAGATATGAGAACTAACAATACGACGTTGATTTTCGTAATACTCGGTTAGAGTTGTCCATGCACGTTCATAATTGTCACCAGCAATGGGAAGAGATTTGATTTTCTCAAGTGCCTCACCTGTAAGGTGAGTGCGAAGATAATGCAATTTTAGAACAGGCGTTAAGTCTTCGCGACGATGTATGACCGAACGAAAGACATCCCTAAAGTTCTCCCAATCAGAGAATTTCCCCGAAAACTTTGGTAAATCTACCTTCGGTAAAGATTGAAACGAAACGTTAGTTACATGAGCAGGATTTGTCGCAACTGGGGCAACATTCGAGTTGGAGGGGCCTTGATTGGCAACTCTTGTTCTAATAGTTTTTAAGTAATCAAGAAATTCTCCTCGGCGGACATAAAAACTATCCTCAACCAAATCACAGAGCTTAGTTGAGAAATAGGCATGACTTATATCAAGAGCCTCGAGTTTCAGAATTGACTCGTGATGTAACTGAAAAGTCGCATAATTCGCTTCAAGGCCGGCGAGACATGATTCCGCGTAACCTTCCGTCATGTTATCTTTACCCTTAGATTTGAAATTTTTAAAGGAGTTTGTAATTTTAGCTTGGAGTAACAACTGTCTAGTATGTAGTCCCTCCATTTTGAGATCAAGTTAATTAGACTAGTAACGAATTTGACTATTTGAGCTTAGGTTTAAGTAAACTACTCTTACCCACTCGAGAGTAAAGTAAGAAGTAGTGGGAGTAATTACATCTAAGTCTTAACCTAGGTTATAATACTTATGCTACAGTGAAAGTTGAGATGCGCTTGACGACGCGACGTTGACTGCGTCTGCTTTCGTTCCCACGATGAATCAGCTGATTATCCGTAACGTTGATGTGAAGAACTTGAAGTGAAGTTACTGCAGTCGTTGTGATCGGAGCTAGCTCCGCAACGTAGTCAGCTGTTGAAGATGCGTCCAGGTGCGGGTCAACAGTCGAAGTTGCAGTCCAAATTTGAATCAACAGGCAGCAGTATAACTGCAAGGTGCAAGTAAAATAAGTATTTGCTAGGTCGAAATTGCATTCAATTTCTCAAGACTAGTTAGATATTGCAATAAATTTTATAATAAACTCAAACTCAATCAAATTGTATTAATCTCAATTAAATTTAAATTTACATTAAATGAAAAAAAAGCACTAATTTGACTAGACAATAGTTGAAAAGTATTTTTAAATAAACAAATTGGAACGATACGTGTGTCCAAGTATTAGGACAAAGTATCCAAGCGCAATCGGATCGACGATAGATGCGAATAAGATGGACTCGTCCGAGCACCGCTTCGCTCTGTGGAAACGAGCCCCCTGTGGCGAATGATGGACTCGTCCGCCTCCTAATCCTCTTGGTGAAGACGTATGCGATTTCCCGGACGTAGCGCGTCCTGATTGTCGTCTTCTTGTAGACGACCCTCCTTCCCTCGTGGAAAGTTCACTATATATACGGCGAGTACGAGCTCGATGCAGTGAAAGCGAGCCAGCTCCACGTGGGTAGTCCTTGTTTCGATGTGTGTGAGCCCCGTAGCGTGTACGCTGCACGCGGGTACTCCTTGGCTTGGCTTGTGTGAGCCCCGTAGCGCGTAGGCTCCACGCGGGTACTCCTTTGCTTGAGTGATGTGGACCCCGTGCGTGTACAATGTACGCTGGTTGTCCGTTTTAGAAATGCTATGGACCCCGAGCGTGTACAATGCACGCTGGTTGTCCAGGTCTTGATATGTGCCGGTCACCGTACGAACGCGGTGGCTCGAGAGCTGGCTTTACAGCGCACGCTCTTGGCTACAAGACAAGATGGCTGCCGGTCAACGTACGAACGCGATGACTCTAGAGCTGGCTTTACAGCGCACGCTCTTGGCAACGTCTTGGAGTCGATAGCGACGCACTCCAAGGCGTTTTAGAAATGGGGAAAATAGCAATTGAATGTGCTATTTCCCCTAGGAAGCCTTAGAAGGTGGCTTCCGAGTACACACGACGGCGAATTAACGAAAGAGAGAGAGACAGCAACGTATGCGCGAAGTCGGCATGCTAGAGCACGCGACTGTTACGGCACTCACGACCACGAACACTTTTGATGCGTACCTGTATGGGAGAAAAATGACTATCTCTAAACCACTCGAGAGTGAGGATAGAAGATAGGAGCAAGTTTCTTCGGCGTGGCCATGTCGATATCGTTCTCCTCACGATCCGGCTCGAAGGACCAAATGTTTTGTAGACTGTGTAGAATGGATCGGAGAGGTTCAAATAAATAGAAAACTTCCGTGTGGAGGTAAAATGGCAACTTTATTGCTGATGCCGTCGTGCCGCGTGGCGTACAGGTATTGCTGTCTCTTCTCTCTGGCCGTCGCGCGTGAACTGTCGCCGGCCGGCGCCTGATGATGAGTCGGCGGCGTGCTTTTAGATGGAGGGGCGGCGAGAGAGGACCGCGTGGAGGGCGCTCATTGGCTGCGCACCGTATATTGCCTTTTAAGGCTTGGTGACGTCAGCGTCTCGCGGGTCGAGGCGCTGGATCGCCAACAACAATACTATCCTTCATTATGAGTAGGTACAATCGTTGAGATATATTATTAATGAAAGAATACATTGTTAATTCCTTACGGACCGAGTGCGCCAATCAGCGTCGGTTTCCTCTACTTTAATAAATCCTTTAAACAGATGATTTGCTCTCGCATTGTACGAAGAAATTACCGGTAAAAAGTAAATTTAATTTCGACAAAAAATCACGGAAAATCTGAAATTTCGGCTTTGGGACTTTCTCCAGTCAGAGATAAATTTCGGTTTTGCTCGCGATATTTTCCTCGTGCTTTATTGGCCGTAAATAGCAGCCAGTCCGGGACTCCATAGCCTTTATCGGCTTTAAATTATTCGGTGTGAGAGCGCGAGCGCGCTCTCGCACACAGTGTTTTCCGGGCAAGAGAGCCTAAAGCATGAATTAAATCAGCGCGCGGCCTTTGACTTCTCACTCCCTCTCTTTTTCGTTTTCGTTCGTTCCGCATTTGAAAACATAAAAAAACATAGACGGGAGAGATTTCAATGGTGCTCATTGACACGAAAAGGAGCGTGAGAGTACCCTCTCTCTCTTTCTCTTTTCCGCCCGCTCCCAGTTTGTTTTTTCCTCTCACGCCCGCGAATAAAAGGACTCCTTGTTTATTAAGAGATAGTGGGATGTTTCATTACCTGGATTGACTGTGCGGCAAAGATCGAGAAACAGCAGCCAACAGCAGAAGAAAAGCAGCCTTCTGTGCATCTGTAAAAAGACGAAGAGGGTTGTGTAAGGAGAATTTGCAACTTTTAGACTTAGAGTTCTACTTGTTACATACATAATGAATATTCTTTATTTTATTATTCCTAATAAACAATTTTGATTTACAAAGCATAGAAAGTTTCAAAGTAGTATTGTAAAAACCTTGATGCAATAGTAGATGATTAAAGCCTTATTGGTTTTGTTTTTATTCTGTGCCAACAAATTCAGAAATGTGGCGCTGAAAAACAAAAATACCGGGATAAACTAGAACGAAATTCTGCCGTCCTTTTAGAATTCCGCCATATGGATTTATAGATTCACAGAGGAAAACAACAAGTTCTGTGAAAAGAATTAATTGCTGCATTTTTACCATTAACTTGTTGTTTACATTTCGTTGGGTGAAAACAAAGATTTATAAATACGTGAATATAACGAAAATTTTAAAGGTTTGAAAAGTCGACGTTGCAAACAGTATATAACCAATAAACAAATTTCTAAAGATTTATTCGACTTTACGCAATCCTAATAATTATACAATTGGTCTTCGATTATATTGTTTAAAAATGGTTTATATTACATAGATACAAATTAACTTCTTAAGTAATAATTGTAAATTATTATTATTTACAAAATTACGCAGTCTATGTTTAAAATTTATCATGAAAGTTATAAGAATCTCATTCTTATATTTTGCGACAACTACATATTTTAAACTTGAAATATTATTTGTTGTAAAATCTAAATAATTTCAGATTCCTACCTTTAGATTGTTAGTAATTTACTTTACGAGTAATTTGCAAGTTTCAAGTGATGTGTAGTACATTAATCTAGTCTGATGTAGATAGTGCGCTCAAAAAGACCGTAAAAACTGAAAAATTTTTTGCTACTTTGAACAAAGCTATTTGATGAAATAAACAGTGTTTGAAAATTAATTTATTAATAAAATATGCTATTCGAAATAATTTTCGAAGAATTTATTATTATTTGATGATTATTTTTTTTAAATAAATGTGTAAGTTTAAAATCATACTTCTTTAATCAAAATTGCTATGAACTAAGTATAAATAACTTTGATAGAAACTAAATCCCTGGTAGAAAATTAACCATATTTTATAGCTAACGTGTTAATTAAATGGAAGCATTTTTAACAAAAACCATAAAGCAAAAATAATACAATTCATCTATAAGTTCTACTATTACTAAAAATACATATTTTATGACGTGTAAATGCTATAATTTATTTCGGATTGATACATAATTATGAAATAAAATCCCTGGTAGAAATTGAAATCATTTTTCAGGTAGTAAATGATTAGTCTGAACCAAGATGGCAAAAAATGGATTCCAGTTTTCTACCATAAGTGTAACGATTTTTTCAACATATTTTCATATTTATTGGTTCCAAAAATGATCTAAATGTTGTACTAATTTAAATGTTGTGAGGATCCTCGTGAGGGCCAATTCCCAGAAATAAATTTGAAAACAATCTTGAATACTAGATTGCAACGTTTCGTCAGGAAGTTCCCTGACCTCTTCAGGCTTTATTAAAAATATACAGAATTAAAACACATACAAAAATAAAAATAAAAAACTAGTCAAATAAATTAAATACAATCTATGCAAAAACCTTTACCTATAAATAGCTACGTCGATACTGGTAAGATACCAGTAGAGTCGAGATGGTATGCAGAACATAATGCACGCTTCGCTGGGGTTTATATATAATCACGCTTGTTTACCTTTTTAAATGTAACGTTCTTAACAGCTTTTTGTATATATTATTCAAATTTTGTGTATCTTCTATTCTATTGATAGTGTTATCATTTAAATTAATATGTAACATTTCGGAAATAATTCGTTTCGTGTAATTGTTTTCCCTATCTAAAATTTGGATGTTTTTCCAGTCAACGATGTGTTTCATAGTTCTTTGGTGTATTGCTATCACTGATTTGTTATTCTTATCTCTTTCGCTTAGTTTCGCCAATATAAGTCGATGTACAAGACATACAATTTATCTTATAGACTACGCCACATGTTTCTGATTTTTCTATTTTATCCTTTCCTAATTTAATTATATTGTTGAATTTTTTGTTGATCAAAGGTACAGTGCGGATGTTATATTTGTTTAAAATATACGGACATTTTTTATAAAAGGTATTATTATATGGAATGGAAATTGTAGTTAGTGGACGGTTCTCATTATTAGTCTTTTTATTGTGATATTTGAGTTTTCAAAGTCTATTTCGTATGTGTATGTTTATAAATTCGGAAGGATAATCGTTACATAAGAGAAGTTCTGTAATGTTGTGTATATTCGCGTCATGAAAACAAGTATCGGATAAAAGAATTGCTCTATCCACCAGGTTCGCAACGATGTTTATTTTTTGTTGTATGGTGTGGTTAGAATTATAATTTAACAGTCTCGATGATGCTGTTGTTTTTTTATACCAGTTAGTCAAAATTTGATTGTTTTTTCTCGTAAGACTGAGATCTAAAAAATTTATACTATTGTCTATTTCAGATTCGAATGTAAATTTAAGATGAGTATTATACTTGTTAAACACTTGTAGAACTGTATCAACATGATCGCTTTTTATACATAAAATTGTGTCGTCTACATATCTAAAGTAAAAGAGCGGAATACAATCGTGTGTAATTTTTAATTCGCGCAAGCAGTCTGTTTCTAAATCTTCCATAACCATGTCAGCGAATAATGGTGAGATAGGAGAATCCATAGGTGTGCCAAATATTTGTTTATAAGTTCTATTGTTGAAATTGAAATATGTGTTGTCAAATATAAAACAGACTATATTCCGAATCTCATGAAAAGGAATTTTGCATTTATTGTGAATATGTGTGTAACGTCTGTCTATGCTTTCTAATACTAAATCGCACGGTATATTTGTAAACAGAGAGCAAACGTCCAAAGATAGAAGTACATATGTACTGGGTATTATAATTCTTCTGTTCTTAATAATGAATCTGTTCTTAATATTGTATCACTAGGTCCAAAATATAACGTAAAATCAGAAATATCAAAAACAGATATACTAACAACAATCAAAAATGTTGAAAGCAGCCTCAAAAACTTAGAGTTGCATAACGATATTAAGAATGAAATCCGAGTGAACTTAACCACTGTTATGTTACATAATCAAAAAAAAGTAATACATACAGCACACCAAGAAAAACTTTACAGATTTAGCGAGAACGAAAAGTTTTATAAAACATAATTCTAATATATTCTTCACACACGCGGACAAGGGTAATTTAACCGTATGTATGAATGTGTTGGATTACCAGAGTAAAATGATAGACTTATTGAAAGATAATAATACATACAAACTAATAAAGAAAAATCCATTGCCAAAGTTACAATCAGATGTTCACAAACGATTAGCGCATTTAAACAATAACGATTTCTTACAAATAAAATATCATAACAACCAACTCACACAAACCAACACTCTACTACCTAGAGCATATGGTCTTCCAAAAATCCATAAAGAAGGTATTCCACTAAGACCTATCATTTCAACTATTCGTAGCCCAACACATTATTTATCTAAGATCATTTACAACGAATTAAAAAATTGTATTCCGAAACCGCTTTCTCATATTAATAATAGTTTCGAGATGAAAGATAAAATCAGTAAAATTATAATACCCAGTACATATGTACTTCTATCTTTGGACGTTTGCTCTCTGTTTACAAATATACCGTGCGATTTAGTATTAGACAGCATAGACAGACGTTACACACATATTCACAATAAATGCAAAATTCCTTTTCATGAGATTCGGAATATAGTCTGTTTTTTATTTGACAACATATATTTCAATTTCAACAATAGAACTTATAAACAAATATTTGGCACACCTATGGGTTCTCCTATCTCACCATTATTCGCTGACATGGTTATGGAAGATTTAGAAACAGACTGCTTGCGCGAATTAAAAATTACACACGATTGTATTCCGTTCTTTTACTTTAGATATGTAGACGACACAATTTTATGTATAAAAAGCGATCAAGTTGATACAGTTCTACAAGTGTTTAACAAGTATAATACTCATCTTAAATTTACATTCGAATCTGAAATAGACAATAGTATAAATTTTTTAGATCTCAGTCTTACGAGAAAAAACAATCAAATTTTGACTAACTGGTATCAAAAAACAACAGCATCACCGAGACTGTTAAATTATAATTCTAACCACACCATACAACAAAAAATAAACATCGTTGCGAACCTGGTGGATAGAGCAATTCTTTTATCCGATACTTGTTTTCATGATGCGAATATACACAAAATTACAGAACTTCTCTTATGTAACGATTATCCTTCCGAATTTATAAACATACACATACGAAATAGACTTCGAAAACTCAAATATCACAATAAAAAGACTAATAATGAGAACCGTCCACTAACTACAATTTCCATTCCATATAATAATACCTTTTATAAAAAATGTTCGTATATTTTAAACAAATATAACATCCGCACTGTACCTTTGATCAACAAAAAATTGAACAATATAATTAAATTAGGAAAGGATAAAATAGAAAAATCAGAAACATGTGGCGTAGTCTATAAGATAAATTGTATGTCTTGTACATCGACTTATATTGGCGAAACTAAGCGAATGTTAAAAAATAGGATTAAAGAACATGAAAGAGATAAGAATAACAAATCAGTGATAGCAATACACCAAAGAACTATGAAACACATCGTTGACTGGAAAAACATCAAAATTTTAGATAGGGAAAACAATTACACGAAACGAATTATTTTCGAAATGTTACATATTAATTTAAATGATAACACTATCAATAGAATAGAAGATACGCAAAATTTGAATAATATATACAAAAAGCTGTTAAGAACGTTACATTTAAAAAGGTAAACAAGCGTGATTATATATAAACCCCAGCGAAGCGTGCATTATGTTCTGCATACCATCTCGACTCTACTGGTATCTTACCAGTATCGACGTAGCTATTTATAGGTAAAGGTTTTTGCATAGATTGTGTTTAATTTATTTAACTAGTTTTTTATTTTTATTTTTGTATGTGTTTTAACTCTGTATATTTTTAATAAAGCCTGAAGAGGTCAGGGAACTTCCTGACGAAACGTTGCAATCTAGTATTCAAGATTGTTTTCAAATTTATTTCTGGGAATTGGCCCTCACGAGGATCCTCACAACATTTAAATTATTAAACATGGAGGGTGCCACTCAACATAATAAAATGTTGTACTATCTATTAATTTGGCATTTTAATTCTAGTTAAAATAGCTAGCCAACGAAGACATTAAAAATCTAGTAACAATTAGCGATTTGTTATGGCGATGAGTGAGAGAGGTAGAGTCACCTGGCAAAATAACGATTCGATTTTGGTTTCTATCTTATAGAATAAACCTGTAAATTGTACAAAAACTACTAAATTTTGTTTATATCCCGGTAAAATTAAGAGTATAAGTTTTACAATATGTGATTAAATTGTTATGAAATTTTAATGTGAAGATTTTGAGATTAGGGCCATTCCATAAAATGGGAGAAGTTAATAGAAAAAAGCGTTACACTTGTGTTTAATAACTAGCCATTTCCAATAGCCAGTTTCTGTTTTCCTGTCCATTTCTAATGGACTAATTTCTACCAGGGAAGCAATGTTCGTTTTTAGCCATAAAGTTAACTGAAAAATAGATAGCTTATGGTTAACATTTCTACCAGGGATAGTGTGTATTTAAAGAATCGAACAAAATTCATAAATTTTTGTTGAAAATTTAGTATGTATTTATTATACATAGTATATAAATGAGGCGTTTCATGTTAACTCTCCCAGCCGCGGCGCGCGAGCAACAAACCATCTATTTGTAACTCGTGTTTGTGATACTAAAATGTAACATTAAAAAATGTACAATGAGCGTTTTTGATGTATTTTTTCCTCAGTTTTTTATGATGACATTTGTTTTCCATAATTTTTACATTTTAACCTTAAAAAACATGAAATGTGTTATATCTCAAAAAAGGCCTTTTTAATATTTTTTTGATAGTATAAATCGAAAGATCAGGGTTTTTTACATCGAAATAGCTATTTTGAAAAATCGACTTTTTTTAGTATTTTCGAGGAATTAAACGCGAACCCGGAGCTCGCCGCCGCACGGCCGGGGAGGCATACGTCCGCGCGCTGGATTGACGCAGCGATACATGCTTGCGGTTTAATTCCTCGAACCTACGGTAGAAAGTCGAAACACTAAAATGTCATCTTCTGAACTCCATCTCTATCTCTGTAAATCTATATCACTTTTATGTGCCTCTCCAAATAAGCGTTATGGAGATAGGATACGAAGTATTTATCGGTTTAGTTGGATAGAAAAATTCCAAATAAACCAATAGCAGGCCTATCAAATTCGACTAATTAACTACGATCTAACCTCTTGGAAGGTAAAGGTAAACTAAGTGACAGAAATAAAGCGACTAACTGCAAAATGAAAGTGCCATAGTGCAGGGATCGGATAGCGAGATTTCAAATTTCAAAATAGTTCTTTTGAATAGTAGCAAACGTGCTGGAGAATGCGAGAATTTTGAGCTTTTTCTGTCTGAACCTTAACATATCCAAAGAGATATTAGCTTGGCCTCTTTTCAAAATATTTTGCGAAAATTCGTAATCTAGGTGGCTAGTTTCTGCTGTTCTCTCAAATAATCCACATGCCTTACAATTTTGAATTAAGAATCATTGCTCTTAGCGTATGTGAAACTATGACCTAATATCCCTTGTAGGCTTGTTTTGAACTACCCTTTCATCAACTTCAAAAGTTGAAAAGGGTCCCCGTCTGTTCCACGTTCGTCATAAAAGCATTCGTTCCCATGGTACCCATCAAACCAACTTGCTGCACAGTTCATCACACTCGAAGGCTTATTCGGTTTGAAACACTTTGTTTTGAAATTTTCTTGTGATTTGAGAAATGAATTATCACGAAATTTCCAGATTAACTTTGCGACAAAGACCAGGTGTTAGCGGTAGTAGAAATATACAAAAAAAACTAGTTATTTAAAGCATTTCGCGTAAAATTATATAACGTGAGTAACGAATGAACAGTAACGAAAACTAGAATCGTGGTTGTATAGCGTGTTTACATATTTATCCCATCCGCTTGAACTTTTCTAGACTGATGCATTACTAGAATTTCACAAACAACCTACTGGTAAATCTAGAACCTCATATAACATTCAATTTTTTATTCAAAATTTATTAATTACTACAGTTTATCTTTTAATTGTCATCGAAATGGCAGCAAAATTTACCATGCACGTCAAGACGCACACAGACAGACTCATACCCATAGACAGAGATTTTACAATAATTGTATATTCTGACTCATAGTCGGTGATCTGTTAAACATCGAAATCCATCTAAATCTTGGATTGAAAAAATGTCACTGTCACAATGCTTTGCTTTCGTAAAAATAAAAAAGGCTAATGTATAAAACTTGTAAGTAATTAAATAATCACGTTATACGATATCTCTAGGATAGATAATTAATACAATGACTGCTCTCAGGCATCGATACAAGTCAAACTATATGAATATGTAAATCATAACTATAAAACGAAATGCCATGAACTCGAATAAAATCGAACTAGACCCAGCTCTCTCGAGCGGACAATTTCGCGTTATTTCACAATTGCATACCTCTCAACGATTTCGCTATTTCGCCCTTAAACTTTTTACGATTCTACTTCTCTCCATCCGTCCTCTCCAGCTCTATCTTTCTTTCCACTTCCACCTCCTCAGCGGAAGCCTCAGCAATTTACCTTTTTCTGAAGCGTAAAAGGACCGTATTTATCTTTCCTTCGCGCATATGCTCTCCTTGGAAAAAATAAATAAGAGCGCTGGAGGAGAAAGAGAGAAAGAGAGAGTGAGATAGAGAGAGGGAGAGAGACGGAAAAGCAAGGGGTATACAGGGAGAAAGAAAAAAGAGAGCGGAATAAAGTCATCGAAGCCGCGAGCGCACGCGGGCCGTCGAGGCACACAAAACAACGGAGTCAATAAAAATTGTTTACCGTTCGCCCTGCCGCTTGCTTGCGTATACCTACCTATATACCAAACACGAACGCGGAAAAATTGCTTTCGTTATTCTTTCGTCCTCGTTTGTGACCCTCGCGCTCTCGGGATAAAAATTGTGGTTGAATATAAATACGCGTGGGGACGTATATATATCGGCTCCGACGTATACACGCCGAGCCAAGCGTCGAAAGCGAACGGAAGCCAAAGCGACTGTGAACGCGCTATAGCAGCCCATTAATGCATGTGCGATGCAATTGCTGATTGACCCAGCTCTGTGCGCTATCTCTGTGCCGGCGAGGCGCGGACAGTCAATTTCGGGCCTCCCGCGATTTAGCGACCACGGGGCTTTTGTCCGTCGGCGCGACGGCCGATGTATACTATCGCGATTTTTGGCAGATAGTGTCCGCACGCGGATAATTTTCCGAGCGCGCGTCATTTTTCGTGTCGCCCGTCGCACGTGAGCGCAGCAATATCGAAATGTGGGGTGGTTTGAGGTTGAAGAATGGATGATTTTTAGACGCGCGCTAATACAACCGAGATGGGCTTTTATTAATGAAAATATATAGGAACACATGTTTTTTTGTCCGCCTCGATCAAGACATGCGGTGACGTTTTCAAAATGAATCTGCAATTTGTAAATGCCGCGTTATAATAGAAATCTGTGTAATGCTTGAGATTGGAGCAATTGTACGAGTTAATAAATCTGTTGAAAAAATGAAATTATGTTTGGTGTTTTCCAAACTTTTGATTATTTTCAATTCTAATAGTTGATGAATTTCATCTCTTACTATTAATAAGATGAATATAATCTGAATATAAATGTCACCTTTCAAAATTCAAGTGACCTATAAAATACATTTAATTTCTCATTGAATATTTATATAATATATTTATGGCCTTGACTATAGTAGATTTGAACCTTATGCTATAGTGCAAAGTCATGTAATTGTTCCGAGAATTAAGATCTGATATATTTGATATACAAAGATCTATTGATATCCAAAATAGTTAATATATAAATGATACGAAAGAAAATTTATTTGTAGATGTAATGAAGAGTCGTCTTTCTTATGAAAAATTAATTTGTGTTATTTTAAAGGAATTTACAAATATCATTTTTTTATGCTAATAAGAAAACGTAATCTTTTTTTGACCGAAAATTGGACACTTTTTCTATAGTCATGCTAGAAATTGAGAATATTTTCTACCCAGCTATTGCGAACAACTATTACAATACTTAATCAGAAATTTTGGTAGGAATGCAATGATATTTTTTTTTTCGTTTTCGCAGATTGTGGTAGCTTTATACAATGCTATGGTAATTTTTGCAAAAAATGTTGTAATTTTTACTTAACTTTTTACTTAGTTTATACTTATACAGATACAATAAACTATTGAGTAAACCCTATCGACGTAAGTAGCTTATGTAAGCCGCTTAACTAAAAGTGGAGTATTTTTATTTCTTAGAATTCATTTCTTCTGAAATGAGCTTGGTAGCTCGTAACATTTTTGGACCTCGAGATATCGATGATTTCCCATGTTTTAATAATCACTAAGTCGGAAAAGGCATATTTTGAAAAATGTGTGAGTTTGTGGTAGGTTCTAATTTCGTCGGCTGGAAGAGAGAAAGTCCTATCTCAGTTTCGCATGGAAAAAAGTTCCATCTCGACTTCGCGTGGGAAAAGTCCTATTTTGGCTTCGCGCGTAAGAAAGCCCTATCTCGGGCATTAAAAAAATGAAATTTTGTCTTTAAATCAAATATTTTACAATGAAAGTAGTATATGTTGATGTATAATAGAGAAATGATTTCCTTAGCATAACCAACCCAGCGTGAAACGGAGACGAATTATTGAAAACTCTAGAGCGGTTTTCAACTTAAACGTTAATAAAATCACGAAGTGCCCGAGATAGGACTTTCTTACGCGCGAAGCCGAAATAGGACTTTTTTCTTCGCGAAGTCGAGATAGGACTTTCTTTCGCGCGAAGCCGTGATAGGACTTTCTCTCTCCCAACCGACGATTTTCATTAAAGACGTTCGAAGAGCTATAATTAATTTTATGAGTAAATTTCCAAATTCATTAATTTGGAAAAATACGCCACAGACTTGTTTACTTCCTTATAAATATTTGTAGAAGATACAAATGAATTTGTTTACTGTGTGGTTTTGTCTCCTATCGTATTTCTTATTTACCCAAAACTGAGTCTGTCGTTAATAAAAGAATGAATAATTTTAGAAATTTTGAATCACGCAAAATTTTAATCGTGCATTGTTATGCTTATAATAAATGCAACGTCATTTTCGCAAATATTATATCACGATATAACAAGTGCGCAAAATGCGTTTTTCCGTGAAAGTAGTGATCACCGAGCATAAGTGTACGATGAAGTAGGCCACGAGTTTTTTACAATAATGTGTACAAATTGCACGTACGATGTTATTGTACAATAGTGTGCGTAAATTACATCAATTTTAACCGTCCAGAATTGAAAGAAAAACTTTATTCGATGTACTGTATCGAAAAAAGAATATTTTGATATCAATATCCCCTTTGTGTAATTCACTTTTACACAAACTACTGCAAAAAATGTTAATGAAATATGAAGTAATGTACAAAATATTATTATAACAAAACAATGCAATTTAAAAATTTTATCATTAATTTATAGAAAGGATAAACCAAGATTTTCTAAGACAAAATCTTCTCATGAATTTCGTAACAGTATATAACAAGTTTTTGAGCGAAAATAATCTCTTTTAATCTGCATTCTGACTCATCTGTGCATTTCCTGCTGACGAGTATACAGACGAAAGGGAGTGGAAGAGGGGGGGGGGGGGGTGCAAGAAAAGAGAGCGCAAAAAGAAAGAATCCGAGCTCCCGATTCAATGTGCGGTAGCGCCCCTAATCTCGTTTGCCTATGAGCTTGTTATAAGTGAATGAGGATTAAATCGAATCTGAAAAAATTTCTCCATGTGTGCATACGGGTGATTCTCTGCAAAAGTGCACATTTTTACATGTAATCTTCGTGGTAGTAAATAATCTTCTTTCATGAGATAATAATAGATATCTCGCAATTTTTAATTTTCCTGATATTCTAAAATATTTTACGATTTATTCTCATAAAAAAATGTATTTTTCGAAAAAATTGAAGATTTTACATTATAAAATATTCACCGAGGTTACACAACAGAATCTGCACTTTTACAGAGAATCACCTATATAGAAGAGTATTCGCATTAAAGTTATTTTGTAAAATTCTGGCACTTTTGATGTGCAAAAATAAATTCTAATATGTTATCTAGGGAAAAATTACTACTATGATGATAGCCTGAGAATTCGGTGACTTTTCAAATCAGGGCCCTATTAAAGCATAATTTGTTTGTTATTTTTTAATAACGTATATCACTTGAATTTCGATGGTATGGAAGTGAAGTGCGGGATCGTCGCATCCGATGGCGTACACGCGACTGGTAAGAAACTCAGTTATTTATCTTGTCTCCACTTGTTCTGACTCGTAGACCTATGAGCTGCTATATCTGCAGCTGTGGTGATAGTGAGGTGAAGGGGCTCAACGTTTGCCACTGCCCCGAGTGCTCTTGTGGGAGTGATATCCATCGCGCCCGTGGTTCCCCTCACTAGAAGTCCTCGTAGCTCTTATAGTATCTTTCTGACCTCGGTCAGTGTCGTTCTGTGCCACCAGACCGCAGCGGCATATGCGAATCTGGTCACCAGTACGGCCATGTAGAGCCACAAAATAATCTTGGGGCTGAGGCCCCACGTGGTACTAAACGCCCTCCGACACGTCCAAAACGCCGACAGGAATCTGTCGCTTTGGGTTGGATAAGCACATGCTTTGTCCCAAGTTAGCTTCTTGTCCAGGACGACTCCGAGGTATTTAACTGAATTCATCACCTCCAGAGCTTTGCCCGTCAATGTGGGCACTCTGCATGGTTGAAGTTTGTACTTCTAGGTAAAGAAGACGAGATCAATTTGCTCTGGATTCACAGAGTCCCGTTGCTTCACACCAACGTTCCACACTTTTAAGTGCAAGTTGCATGGCGTCCATGGCCGCCTCTATAAAAGGAAGGTCCTTTTATAAGAAGCAGGAAATCGTCCGTGTAGGCCTGATCATAGCAACCACCAACATTCAGCGACTCGAGAAGTCCATTGGCTACCAGGCACCAGATGGTAGAGGAAGATACTCCACCCTGCGCGCATCTCCTACTGACCACCCCCATGACATTGGTAGAGCCCAATTTGGCCTTCACTGTTCGGCCGCTCAGAATGCTCCCAAGTCAGTTTAATAATGAATCGGGCTCCCCTCGCTTCCTTGCTTCCTCCTGAACGGTCTCTGTGGAGGTGTGGTTGAACGCCCTTTCCACGTCCAAGGAGGCTCCCACCATGATTTCCCCTTTTTTCAGCTTCTCTGTGCGATAATCCGCCGAGTGTAGGGCAGACTTCTCTTAGTGTCTTGTCCTATAAACGTGCTGATTCGGGTGCAATGGTCTGATTGACAGCACTCCATCCTGCAGGTACCTATCCACTAACCTCTCCAACGTCTTAAAGGCATCCTTAATGGATGTGTGGCTGAATTTGCCGGCTTTCGGAATGAAGACAATTCTGGCAGATTTCTATGTACGTGATACATGTTCCAAGGCAATCCTAGCCCTAAAGACCTTGATCAGGTGGCCAATGAGTACCTCCAGACCCTCCTGCAGGAAAGCCGGAAGCACTCCATCAGCTCCCGGAGCCTCGAAGGGCTCGAATTTGCTGATGACCCATCTAGTTCTCTCCGAGTAAACTATACA
Source organism: Torymus aiolomorphi (assembly GCA_036365515.1). Lineage (NCBI taxonomy): Eukaryota > Metazoa > Arthropoda > Insecta > Hymenoptera > Torymidae > Torymus > Torymus aiolomorphi. The sequence goes on from CM070876.1 coordinate 33,219,550, forward strand.
GGCAGCCAGATCCCAGGCTGTCCACCTTGGTTCCTGTGCCCTATGATATCGTGCCTGAGACTCAATATTCGGATGAAAATCCGGAAAGTTGGGTTCGAGAAGTAGTCGCAAGCAATCATCCTCCGAAGCTGCATATTTCCTGGTCGGCAGCTAAATAGCTTCCATCCAAACCTCCGGGTTTTTCACGAGGATGCGGTTCAGGTTAGCCGCGTCAGGGTATTTTTCGACTTCCTCACGGTAGTCCCTCGCACTACAACGCGGGATTTGTACTCCCTCTAGATCTCCGGTCTGCGAGTATTCCGATCCCTATTAAAGGCTCGTCTTACTTTCCGGCGCAAGTTCTGGAGTTCCGCTGTCTACCGAGGGGACCGTCCGATCCCCATAGGTTTGGTCATCGGATAGCTCCTCTGAAATGAGACATCGATAGCCCTTCCAATCTTCTCCGCCCAATAATCCAACCTCTCAATTGTGGTGAAGTCCGATCTGAAGTTTCGGAGTTTGTTCCCAACGGTGTTCCTGTAGGTATCCCAGTGTGTTCTCCTAAAGATCATGGTACCTGTGCCTCATTTCCTCCAGGTGAAGACGATTTGTCTATGATCGGGTAATGAAGGTTCGGTAGAGACTCTCCAGTTTCCGATCCAGCTGCTAATCTCCTCCGAGCAAAGCGTCAGGTCTATCCCCTCCGTTTTAACAGAGTTGTAGAAAGTCGATTCTCTGCCCCTATTCAGAATGCTCAGTTCTGTGGAGACCAAAATCTCCCGTACAGTTAATGTCGAAGCTTCCCCGAACAATGTGGTGCACGTTAGCATTGCACCCCAGAATAAGGGGCAATCTTCGTGATCCAGAAAAGTCGATGACTTCTTATGCCTCCTTCGGCGGAGGCTCGTCCTTAGAGTCATATGTAAAGTATCCTGAGGCTACCACCACCTCTCTCAGATACCTCCGCATCTGGAAGACTCGCTTTGACGGCCGCTAAGTTTCCGCTTACCGGGCTGGTATCAGGAAGACCTCTACCCCCTTAACCACAACACGCCCTTAGAGCATTTTTTACAAGGTCTCTAAAGACTTTTCCGATTCTACTTAGACTCCGGGTAGCCCCTGCGATCACCCATGGTTCTTGGATTAGGCAAATGTCTATTTGCACATCAGCCATACGCGTGGCCAACACCGCCGAGGTGCCTCTGCTATGGTTCAAGATAATTTGAGTTAATCCTTACCCTACCCTTGCAGCTCCCGCGGTCTCTCAGCCACCACATCAATAGAGATCTTGCCGAGCCTCCACTGCAGCTGGAAACTGTACTCTCTCCTGCCTGGTTCCAGAAATCCGAATAGAGGCTCTGTGCGGATGATTAGGTCTTTTTCTGGCGACATTGACATCAGGAGAGGTGAGCGTGGAGCCCTGCGTCGTTTAACGCCAGTGACTACCCTTCGATATCGCCGTTTCATCGATGGCTCCGTTGTCCTGGCCCTCCGTTTTTTATCACTGCCTTATAGCTTCCTTTTCTGAGCTCCAGAAAGCACTCTTCAGCTGCTCTGTGATATCATCGGTGTCCGGGTTCTTCGAGAAGTACCCCTCCATCGATGCCCCCGGAGCAAGGTTCGGAATTCAGCCCCACCTTCATAGAGGCTTGCCCACCCTGCTCCGAGAACAGTTGATCAACTGATCCCCCATCCCCTCCGCCCAGGAACGCTCCACCCGAATTCTTCAAAGTATCTCCGGTATCCTCCTTGCTTGGGTAACTAATCGCGTTCGCGACCGTGCTTAGGTTGTGCGGCGTTCGAGTTCCCGAGGACCCTCGTTCCCCAGACAACAAAAGGGCAAGCGAATTGAGTTCATTGGATCTCGATCTCGGTTTGCTCTGCTGTATTCCAGAGGGTGCCTTCACCCCTGGTGTGCTAGACATTGCCGCCCCATAGCCTGGTGCTTCGGTACTCCTCTTACCCTCTACAATTTTTGTTAATTTAGGGTCTTCCATTTGAGTCCCACGACTACCTAGGGAAACGAGATCCACTGCCGCAGAGCCCCGCGTACGGCAGTAAGGCTACATACTCGGAAAGGTCGCCATGTGTTAACGAGGCACCATTAGAGACTACTCAGTACCCCCAGTAGCCAACTAGCCATTCAGTACGGTCCGCATCACACCTTTGGCTCGGAGGGTGGTAACTGTACCCGTGCAACCCACCACCGAAGCTGAACGAGGAACTGTTTGTCTGTCGCCAAAGCGAGGCAGTGTCCTTGTCCAACTCCCTCCGTGAGGAGAGCTGAACCAGTTGAACCCCCGGGGAGCCAGTTGTCCCATTTTTGCCAGGCTCTTTTACCCGTCAGTCACTCCTCATTCACTAAATCCACATTCACCTTCATTCAAATAGTTGTTCCTCCTTGACGACCCATGACTGGCTCGAGCTTAAGTCTCCTCAGCGACTCTGTAACCGACCACCAAATTCGGTCGAACAGAGCTCTCTGCAAGGTCATACAGCTCCTAGAGGAGGTACAGACATAGTAACATCCTGCTAAAAGTAAGGTTTTAACATTAAAATTGAGCATTAAAAAGTGAACATTAAAAGGATAAATAATTCAATTTTCCGCCCAGTAGATTTGTACAAAAACGTAATTTAATGTCAAAATTAACTTTTAGTAAGTATTTTATAGTTACGCGCAGAGAAGTTTTAACAAAAATTACAACTAATTTCACGGTAAATGAGTACAGTAAATGAGTACGAATAACAGCCGATTCTAAAACCTTTACATACCTTTTCCTTAATTTTTCTTTTATAAAAGAAAATGTAAGGTGCATTATATTTGCGTTAAATTGTTACTATGGCATCCTGTAAATTTTGTGTTTTTAATGCTCCTCTGAGCTACCGATGGTTAGAGCGTGTTTTTTCGAATCATCCTCACATTGCTTGATGCAATCCGAGCCACTTCGTCACGTTAGGCATTTTATGCACGCGTAACAGTACTTAAAACTACGAAATTTACTATTAAAGAAAGCGAATAACCATTGAAACAGTATTTGAGATAAGAGGCGACCAGCTCAGATAGGAATAAATATTAGAATTTGAGCTATGTTGCGCGAAATAAAGCTGTTTTTTTAGTGATATATTTGATAGACATACAAATTTTAAGTACTTTCCGAAACTTGGACGTCTGACCTGCCATTGCATAAGTAATTTAGTCAAACTGAAAAATTCACGCAAAAAAGTTTTTGTGAAATTGAAAAAAATCATTATACGCAAATCATTAAAAAATCTGGATTCCTAGAATAATATTAACAACCAATTTTCTCCACTCAATACTCAACATTAAAAAATCAGCTTCTAAATTATCAACTCGAGCACGTACACATTCATTTTCGCTACAGTTAATTCAATTGAAAGTTCATAAAAATAAAATCTCGCACCGCATCAATGCAACCTGACTTTTCTGATCGCGGGCAAACAACACCGCCGTCGACATCTCGTTTTTCGTTTTGCCCATGCACGCCGATAAATTGTTTCTTCACCGCGGCCCGATGCTCGGATAGCGAGGGCGCCAACCCTGAGATACGAGGTTCGTTTCGAAAAGTAATGTGGTCGTTAACGAGGCGTGTTGAGTTATCACGCACAGGGCGGGGGGTCATTAATAGCTGAGATTTGAAAGCGAGAGTGAGTGGGAGCGAGAGGCACTGCACCAAGAAATCGGCATACAAAGGGATGATGAAACATATACCCTTTCTTCTTTTTCTATACCTATGGGGGTAGAAGCTTAATGTGAATAGGGGGGACGGACTGAGAGAAAGAGGAGGAGAGGGAAAGGTCATTATTTTTGCCTGGTTCAGGAATTTTCTATCTCGCTCTATCCCTGTGTTCCGCGTTTACATCAATCGAACAATGTTTCTGGTACTTTCACTCTTTCGCTAGCCTGTTTCTGTTTCTCTCTCTCTCCCTCTCTCTCTCTTCCCGATGAATGCCTACGTCCGCGTAATCGCCGGAACAGAGGCGCGCCGACCGCACAATGGCCGCGCGCCACCCCTACCATTCACGAGCATTCTCTCCGCTTCTCTGCGGCAGCCTATCATCCTGGAAATCTCCTTTATCGATCGATAATTCGGTGCACTATATATACATATATCTATCACTCTTTCGCTTTCTCTCTGCGTGCACGCTGTCTTTCGCAGCTCTCTTTCTCCGTTTTTGTGCCCTTTGTTGACTAGCTCCTCCCCCCCCCCTCTCTCTCTTTCTCTTTTCACATTACGGTTCTTTTAGGAAAATTCTTTTGTGGATTCGCGTATAAAGAATCGTTTTGTTGGGTTTGCCATCGAAAATCCGCTACAACGGCGATAATTCGATTATACCCTTATTTCATTAGCGTATGATCGTTGGAGCTTTATTGGAGTGACTATTACATCTATTTTTCATTGTGTATACATTGTGACGAAATAAATAATGCCTTATATCTAACTGAGAAATTGCTCTATCAACTAAAAGACTGATTAACTAAATAAAGAGTTGTCAAAAATAAACTGCTAACCAATAAATTCGATTGAATAATATTCCAAAAACTATATGAGTTCAAATAAATTAAGAATCTTTAATTTAACAGGTTAACCTTTATCGAACGATGAAATCATTACTGCAGCGTTTTATTCTTCTAAAAACTTAAATCATTATCATAAAATTACAATACTGTATGGAATTTCAATATGACAGAGAATAGATTCTTCAAGTAACCTACTTGGTACAAAACATGAGCCCCTGTAAAAAACATGGGATAATTAATGTCAAGATGACGTTAATATTTGGAAAATAAACATTCCGTGAATCCTCAGTTAAAGTAACTTTAATCCAGGCGCCCCTTTTTAGGCCTGTAATATAAATTCTGATTGAATCTTCATCGGCAAGCAATAATAACCTAATTCACTTCCGTTCCTTTCCAATTCCATCTTGTTACATGTCGTAACCCTTGCCGTCCGGGACAACCACTTACACGAATCAACTACTCCTCCTACTTCTGACACGCAAACCTTCCTTTTATTTCGCTTCCCGCAGTGAAGCGACTCTACAAGTACGGGCGATACAATACACGCCGTAGCGAACGATGCGGACGAAACCTCAAGAGCGACTCCTCCGGCGGCGGGTACGCGCATCCGGTCGAGCGCGCGCCTCCAAGTTCGCCATGTAACACATCCTACTTGAGGAGAAGAAGGATGAGGAGAAGAGGAGAACTGTCCGGGCCAGCCAGCGGCGGGCGATTATCCGGATGAACAATCATCGCTCTCGCCGGGACATTTCCGCGGCGTAAAACATAGTACGCTGCTTATATACCTTCTGTCTGGTATCGTCAGACATTTGGGAAGTGAAAGATAGAGAAGAAGAGAAGAGGTTTGGCGATACGAGCGGCTAGTGGTTCACTGTGCGGAACGTGCTTGGGATGAGTGTATGATGGAGTTGTATTTGAGTGAGATTCTGAAAGAGCGAGCTCTAAGTATAAAGTTTAAGGTTCGCCATTTGTCTTGTATTTTGCCGATAGCGTAGAGCTAAAGAAGTATTAAGTTTTCACAATTTTATTTATTATTATTATTTTGTAAAATAATAAATGTTTCATCAAACAGCATATGAAAGATTTATTTTTAATCTCGATTAAATTATTAATGCTCGCATATTAATTTTTACAATTTATACTTACAACATATTTATAGATATGTTTAAATATCATCAATTCATTTTCTTCGATACGACACTTTCCTCGCACAATAGTACTTTTTTCTTGCACTCCCATTTCCACGCAATTTACACATATTAATCTCGCTATAATGTTACATATTACACTAACAATAATAGTAGTTTACGGACCCAGTGGCAATTGTGCTTCTGAAGATACAGAACCCACTCAGTCCTTAAAATGCAACGGTGGTGGAGCGAACACTATTTTTTGTGTTCGTAAAGTATGTAGCTACTCCATGCTCAGGGCAAATACGGCCTGTTTTGAGATTGTAAAGATGTATTTTATTTTACAGATACGAGTCCGTAAAGTAGATCCTTTGCGGACACGTATGACGAAAAAATGACAAATTTCATTGAATCAATTGAATCAATTATTAAATCAATGAAATATTCATTTGATTCAATCAAATATTTTTCGTTCAATACAATTATTTTACAGCACGGCGTAACATAAATCCGCACATATGTCATACCTATCTGTGGCATAAGTAGTCCATTATAGCACCGTGCTCATCGCCCTCGCTGCGCTCGTGCGCTACCGCACGGTGCTATATCTACTTATGCCACGGATAGGCATGACAGCGGATTTATGTAAACGTGCTATAAAATATCTTACGACACTAGTAACCCACTGCACGACGTAAATTATCACCCTCGCTGCGCTCGGGCGCTAATTTCACATCGTGCCATAATAGGCCACTTATGGCACTAGTATCGTAATATACTATTATTGCCCGTATCCAGATATGGGTTTAATTTAGTCAATTAATTTTTTTCTCAGTGAAGTTAAAAAAAAAATAAGTAAATAAAAAAGTTTACGATTTCTGAAAATGTGTTGCTATGGTAAGGTCGACATACAGTTTCCACGATGTGAAGTCCAAAATTAACCCGAATTCGTTATTCAATAAACTAACTTTCGAACGTTTATTTAGATAAATACGTTTGTCAAGCCCTCCGTGTATACAAGTATAATCTACCCAGAAATTATTTTTTACTGATTCTATTAGTATTTTTATAAGATGTACTTGTTTGCAAATTAGGTAAAATGATAAAAATGCAGATTCCTACTTATCGACAATAAGGGTTTTATTTAATTGAATAATTTCTATATATATATTTTTTAAACACGGTTGTAATGCCCTCCGTCTATATAAATATACCACTCACAAAATTTTTTGAACGATTCTATTAGTATTTGCATACTTTCATCACTGATACTATTCCTTTCAAAAATGGAATTTTACGCTTCGGGTATCATGTGATCATCACGAGGGCGAAAATTTACGCCCGGGATCAAATAATATTTTATGATGCGGTAGGTGAAAAAATGCCAAACTACATTGTGTAGGATAATTAGAAAAGAGCGAAAGCATGCAATTTCATGAGGTACAGATCGGGAATGAAAGAATAATGGGGGGTGGGGGATGGGAATGAATCTAGGGCCGATGCTAGGGCTGCATGGGGTGGAATCTCCGCCGGGATAGAAGGGCAGACCATAAAAAAAATTATGAATTACAAAATATATTAACGTTTTCGAAAAATATGAAAAAATATTATATTACTTCGTATCTAATACAAATTTTTATAGAGGGACAGAATTTTATTTTTTTACTGGCGCGAGAATATCGAAGTAAACTCTGCATAACATATCTACATACAACTCTAGCGGTTTTTCAGATCAACTTGTTGTAGTAATATCCCAAAATTATACATATTTTAGTGGAAATTGATGATTTTCGTTGATTTTATGCTCCGAGAGACATGAAACTGGTATTTCATGCTCACAAAAGGAGGCGTAAAATAGCCATTTTACGCCCACTGCATCAAAAGTAGAATTTAATCGCAGAGTACTTATGGATAACATAAAATTGTTTTTACATTAAAAATATATATAGATTTTTTTTCAGTTTTAGTTTGGCTTCCTTAATTCTTCACCTGTTCCTTTTTCTCTTTGAAATTCCTTATTCACACCATGTCCCTTCCGTTCTCTCTGTCTCCCTCTATTTCTCCATTCTGCCCTTTTAGCTTCTATTTTGCAAGGACTCGAAACGAAAAGACCGGATGAAAAGGCGGCTAAATGCAAACGCAGCGGTGGCTGTGGAACGGCCATCGAATCGCGCAGCGACCGTAGAAAAGCAAACGTATACACGCCGGCCAAATGGTTCAAGTCATTGTCGGACGTTGTGACAAAAATACGAGCGAGTGAGGGAGAGAGAAAAAGCCGGGCGTCGACCACTTTCCACTGAAGTGAACGGCCAACGTATTTAGTCCGTCGGTAGGGCAGACGGTACACGCTATCCTGGAATATATCATAAAGCCGAAAAGCGTTTATTAGCATACGCAGACGACTGGACAAGTGGGGAAATTTTCAGGCAGCGGGCATAAGTAACATCTGGAATTTTTGGTAAAGGGTAAAAGGGAAGCAGCTTTATGAATTTTCGCAGCCATTTTTAACTTATCCTTTAGATCTTTGATATACATGTTTAATAATTTCTGATTGCAATGAATTTGGTATATATAGAAAAAGTAGAAAAATAAGTTATATAAATATATATAATTTATACACAAATGTAACAATTTATGTTTACTTACAGTATTAATTGTTATCTTAAAACTTTATTTAGATTATTCAGGCGTCTCCCGTACATACTAGTACGTCTACTTTCCAAAATGCGTCCGCTGTTTTACGATACAATTAGTTATACAACGATTTTGGGCATCTGCTGCACAAAAATGTACGGCAGTCGTCCTAGGTTGGCGCTACTGTCGTACGAAAAATGATCGTACACAATTTGTAGACAGCAGCGCTCCGAAAATTGGAAGAACTTCCGCTCAAAATGCAAGGTACAGTAACTGCATTGATGAAGGTACAGCAGACGCCTGAAGAATCTGCCAGTGCTGGTATGTAAAGAGTGTGGAGAATGTTTTTATGAACAAAAATACCTTGGGAATCACATATTTAATTTCTAAATGAGGAAAATCGTACTTTAGTAGGATCAGGAGATTTTTAATGATAAGAGGTACTGACCGTTATAGCTTTTCTAGCAATATATCTTTTAATGCTGTAGAAGAAAATTAATGTTAAACCTGTCTTCTCTAAAAAGTCAAATTACTATTTTCAACATTAAATTAACATTATTTAATTATTTTATTTGTATTGCGATTCTTGAAACGACCACCTTTAATAATATGTGAAATATTGGGTTTTCAGAATACCTAATAACCAACAAAGAGTAAACTTTTCTTTTTATAGAATAAGGGAAGCCCGGAAAAGACGGAACACCTGGCAAGAAGGAACACCCAATTTTTTTGGATATTATAACTGATGGCGCTGAAATAATAGTGGACATTTACATAACAAAATTGTTGACTATATATGCCAGTGTGAATTGAACGCCCATGCCGATCAGGTTCAAAATATAGACAAAATTTCTTTTGAGCGTCGATTCTTACGATTTCAGCAACGTAAGTAAACGTGTTTATTTTATAGTTTTTAGACGCGTGATTTCGTTAAAATTTTCTAGGGGTATTATATTTTATTTATATATTTAAAGAAGTTATCGTTATAATTGAGTTATTCATTATTCAGTTTATTGTTTCACATAATAAAGTATTATAGTGCTGTGCATGATGGAACACTTCGCTCGTAATAATTTGTTTTATTTTTTTTTGTTATATTTTCTATTGTTTTTTTGCGCATATTTTTGCTTGTATTAAATAATAAATTACAGAAACATTTTGGCTATTGAATATATATATATAGCTTATATTATTATCTTCTCGATATACCTCTTTACAACATGGAATGCCTGATACCAGATAAAGAAGACATTATCGTATTTTGGATTATACTGACGCCGTCGAGATATTTTACAAGGGAAACAGATTGGTTGCCTAAACCAACCGATTAGTTAATAAAATTGGCATAGTAAGATCAAAGAAAAAAAAAATCATTATCGCGACCAATTTTCTTTTTCCTTTATTTACGATCTTATTTATTATCCAAACAATTAAATAAACATCTACTACAATAAATAAGTTTGTAAATATATTTTATAAATATAAACCATCTGATTAGTTCAATGTTTCCATTATGTAACATTTAACTGGTCGTTTTTACTATTTGACGTCAGATTTTAGTATACGAAGTGTGTATAGATTGAAGTGTTACAATTTTCGCTCTGGTGAAAATATAAGACTCCCTAGAGAATAGGTCGTGCCTAAAAACCGTAATTTTAAAATAAACACCCGAATTTCTGGAACGTCGTAATGAACCGAATACGCACACCATGCGGAATTATGCATTTAACGTCGCAACTGTACGCGCCCACTTTGCAGGCCTGCAATTCTTGGCGTAGCGCGTGCCTTCCTCTGTATTTTTCATTTTTCCGCGCGGCCGCGACCGTGGCTGCAAATTAAAACTTGCATGCCACGACTGCCGCGACGTTCGTCCGAGGCTTGTGATTAAAAATTCCCAGGTTTATCTGCTGAACCGTTAATAATTCGGCAGCCAGAGAGCGGAAGAGCGTGGGATGACAGAGGAGAGCGAAACGGGGAAAAATTTTTGGGTTTACGTGAACGAGAGAGATAGAGAGAAACAGAGAGAGAGAGAGAGAGAGAGAGAGAGAGAGAGAGAGAGAGAGAGAGAGAGAGAGAGAGAGAGAGCCGGGCAAGGAGCGAGTGTGAAATTCTGTGGTTGTTTACGACTTCTTGTGGAACGATAAACTTGAGGGGAGATAAGTTTTTTTTAGATTGTACAAAGGAAAGATAGAACCAGAACTAAGAGATTCGTATGTGTTTTATTTTGGAGGTAAACTTATTGCAGAACTCAGAAAGTATATTTTTTAGTTTAGTAATGACAACTCTTACTGATACCAACTATAGAAACATTATCGCGTTGACATTTTTAAAATAAACACATCTATAAAGATGTAAATTTGGGGAACGAAATAATAAATGCTGAGCATCTATTCATTCACCAAAACGTATTACACGTAGCGTACATCCCAGCGATAGTTTACAACGAAAGTAACGCTAGGAATTTTCACAAGAAACTCGCTGAGAAATCTCAGTTTCGCGATTCTCTCTCTCTCCTCTCTCTCTCTCTCTTCTCTCTCTCTCCCTCTCTCTCTTTCTCTCTCGTTTTCTATTCCGCCCTTTCTCGAGAGGCATAGAATAAAATGGAACTACAAAAGTGCTTGCATCCTCCACTTCACATAACGTATATCAGTAGCAGCATTTCCTTCAACGCGCGCCTGCCTCCATAAATCGGACGTAAAAAGCTCGCCTCCAAATGAAAAGTATGATTACGTTTCATAATTCAAGCGCGTGCGCGAGCTAGTGAAAGGATGACGCAAGTCGGATCAGCCGGTATCACGATCAAAGCGGCAGCGTTAGGAGCAACTCTCTTGACCTGCAAGAAAAGATGCAAGGCAAAAAGGTGAAAGAGAATGAGAGAGGGGGGGGGGGGGTGTGGAGCCACAACGGGAGCGGGCGAAACTTTAACGAAGGGTCTTCCTTGTACGACGGGGGAAGAAGTCGAAACTTTTTCTTGTTCTCGCGCGCGGACTTTGATGAACTCTCGGATCTCGGCTTTTCCGCGTCTTAATAAAACAAGAGGAGAGCTATGCGGAGCTGTTGTCGATTCGTGGAAAATGCCTCTCTTATATATCCGAGCTGAATATAAATACGAGGTGGCGTGTAGACTAGACCGAGTATTATATACGAGCGCGTGTCGGGTTTTTTATCTGCTTTTGCCTTTGACTCCGACATCTATTTGATACGTTGGCAAACGTATATGCTTGCTCTGTCATCGCTTATGAGCATTCAGTTTGTGTGCAAAAGGCGTTTAACATGGTAATCTGAAAGTTCACGTAGCTAACATGGTCGAAATTTTTAACTAAACTGGTCACTAATTAACTTCACTTCAAGCCTCTAAGCATTTTGGGCAAACCTTTTATACATTCAAACGTAATGACGTCATTTCCAGTGAGTAGGAATTAACGAAAACCTGTGTAAATAGATAATTATTCATTTGAAATAAAACTCGCAACAAATAATAAATTGCGCTAATTAAATGTGTAAAATTATGTATGCTGATTTTTCAAATCTCGTGTAGGCAAAAATATGCTTCTCTCCAATGCTAGAGTAATTCTTTCCTCTGTTTCAAGATTTAAAGTAACTCGCTAGTTACTGTATACATCGCGCCACACTTTTTATTCATATCGTAAAAACACGAATGAAAAATATAAAATGTATTGTTTATAATACACGAATAAGAAGTGAGTTTAAAAATATTGCAGTGTTCACAGTGGGGAAAAAATATATCATTAGAGTATTAAATCTTTAAAGGTTATCTTTGAAAATGATACCATTGTTGAAGCGTATAAAAAGGCGTTTATAATTTTGTCTGACCTGACACATGCTTTAATTATCTACTTCTACTTTTTTTTAACAGTTTAGGTACACTTTTTCGAAATTTAAAGAATTATTTCTTTCAATCAAATAATTTTTCTAAAATAAATTTTTTATGGAAAATTATGTTCAATCTAAATTTTGTTCTCTCTTTTTTTATATCATTCACGTATAAATAGCCGAAAAATGTGAAAAGTGTACCATGTATGGTCATACCGTCAAAATTATGTTAAATCTTTTAATGTCACTTACATATCGTCGCTTCCGCATAAAAAGGCGTTATCTCGGAAGCCGGTTGAAAAAGGCGTTATCTCAAAAGCCATTTAAAAAATATTGACAACCAATCGCGAATTAAACTACTAGTAAATTATCAAAAAGTAAAGGGCTATTCATTATTATAAAAGCTGTAGAACGCGTAAAAATTAAATAGTCAAACATCATCGCGCGAGATAACGCCTTTTTCAACCGAATCCTGAGATAACGCTTTTGCTTTTGCTTTCTTAAAGAGAAAGCTTTGTAACGGTAAAAATTTTCGAAACAAGGATTTTGATGAATTATGATGTTTTTGAGGTTCCTGAGTCAGAATAATAGGTTTTTAAAAAATGTATGTATGTATGTGTATATGTGTGTATGTATGTATGTATGAATGTATGTATGTATGTATGTATGTATGTATGTATGTATGTATGTATGTATGTATGTAATTTTTTTTTTTTTTTTAAAGATATGCCAAATGGAGACCAATATTCTTGAATTATATTCGATTTCCTTCCAAATTATGTCTTTTAAAACTACTCACGAGTTATTTTTGACTTAAAAATGCGGATTTGAAAAAGCAGTAATTTTTTAGAAAAATTAAATAATTTTATGAATTATAAATAACTTTTTCGGCATTACATCTCAAATGTAGACCGATATTCTCAACGTACATTCTATTTCCTTCTAAATTATGCATTTCAAAACTACTTACTAGCAATTTTTGACTTACAATTGAGAATTTGAAAAAGTAGCAACTTTTTCGAAAAATATAATAGTTATATGAAATGTAAATTCTTCTTGCAATACGCTTAATTCCCTCTTTATTTATGTATTTTGAAACTATTAAATGAAACGCGGATTATAATACTGTTTCAACTTTAAACTGTGATTTTTAATTTAAATGTGAATAAAAAAAGTCATAAAAATATTGAAGATACTCTTTGAGAAAGCATTCTGTTAATTCACTTAGCAGCGGTTGATGTTTAACCTTATATAGCCTTGTATAATTTAACTTCCTGCAAAACTTATATCATGTCTGGAGCATTTTGAATTTTTTCTTTCTAGTGATAGGAAATCTTCGCAAAATACTTTTATTTACAAAATAAATGAGCACGTGTCTTATGGCATTTTCGTGTATAGGCTTTAGTAAGCGAAATGTGTGCATTTTAAAAGAAAATCTAGGGGAAACTGGTGTTTTCGGAGAGTTGAATAACTTGATAGCTAGAAGACCTAAAAAGATCTGATACCAGTGGTATTGAGCACATTTAGTGTCTACACAAAGCCCCTACAAAGGACTTTTATAGCACTGCTAAGTTCTACATAAATAATATTAAGAAAAAATGTACACATTATAATGTACTGATTTGCTATTCTCTCAACATTTACTTCAATAACAGACAAACGATGCACATTACTTAAAATCATAGATAAAAGTTTATTATCATTACTTCATATACAATTATTGTACCGAACTTACATCAAATATGGTATTTCCGTACCGGCTAGCAAATGTACAGTTACGTGAGTTTCGGGCATGTTGAAATATGCGATATAAGTTACATTAATGGTTTCACGTGCAGGCCAAATACCGTTCTCCTACCTTTTGGAGTTTCGCTCGTCGGTGACGCTGACGGCAAGGCTTCACCAGGACCCTCGGTTCGTTCGCAGTGGACAGACCGTAAATGATAATGTACCGTTAACTAAATGATGAAAGAAAGCTATCTCGTAAAACTGAACTTTTGAGTGCCCTTCGCCCTGTCGCTCGCTCCGTCGGTGATCGTAGCGTTGTTGTCGGATCGCAGCTCGGCATGTCCGGCCGGTACAATTGGCAACCTCGCACCTCGGCTTAGCACTTCTCATCAGCAGCAGCAGGCTTTTGGTACGGCTGGACCAGAGCCGTTTACTGCGAAGCATTTACATGCCTCGAGGTGCGCTTGCTGTCCGGTTCGGGGGCGTCCGAGCTACTCTGCTTCACGCCTCCGAAACTACTGGTTTTCGGCTGGATGCAGGACTGGCGACCCGTCTTCTTATTTTTCGGGCCGTTCATATTTCGCGCCTTTCGCGTGACTCTCATTGTCCCGGTACTCATACATACCGATCTAGAGTCAATAACCCCAGGGTCATTATTTCTTTAGTCACGTTAACATAGGACAACTCTGAGATAATAAACTATATATATATATATATATATATATAGTAGGCGAGAGTCCGGCTAGGCGAAGCCAAGATCACGATACGGCGGTATGTGGAAGCGAGTATGTATGAGTACCGGGACAATGAGAGTCACGCGAAAGGCGCGAAATATGAACGGCCCGAAAAATAAGAAGACGGGTCGCCAGAGTCCTGCATCCAGCCGAAAACCAGTAGTTTCGGAGGCGTGAAGCAGAGTAGCTCGGACGCCCCCGAACCGGACAGCAAGCGCACCTCCAGACATGTAAATGCTTCGCAGTAAACGGCTCTGGTCCAGCCGTACCAAAAGCCTGCTGCTGCTGATGAGAAGTGCTAAGCCGAGGTGCGAGGTTGCCAATTGTACCGGCCGAACATGCCGAGCTGCGATCCGACAACAACGCTACTATATATATAACTCACTCATAACATATATAGTCTACACTGAGATAGTTTACACGATTAAAATCTACATCATGATGTGTACCAATATCACATTGATGTAGATTTTAACTGTACACAATTTATCTCGATAAATAGTTTGTGTGCCGAAATTCTCTGTGTAGACTTTATTTGTGTAAAATTTTATTATATTTTAAAGACTTGTACACTATTGTCGTGTACAAAATACTTGTGTATGATATCGTCGAAAGTTGTTGATTAAATTCACATACTTAATTATAGGTAGTTTTTAATCAATTACATAAAATTCGATCTCAATTGAGAGCCTAGAAATGAAAGGGGACATACCGCGATTTTGCAGAAAAAGTATTCTTCAATGATCCAAATTTGAAAATTGAGCAAATCTCGTTTTTTAAAATGCAGGCATGTAAAGAATTGAAATGCGCATTTTTCTTTGAAGAAATCAGATTTTCATCTTTATTAGTTTTATTAAAAATCCCAATAAACTGTTTTTTTTTTTTTGCGAAAAAAAAGTTTAATGTAATTTTGTGTTTAACTCGCCAGAACTTCGTTCAGATCAACTATTTCTTTCAGAAATTTTTCCCAATAAATTTTGAAGTATTAGGAATATTATAAACCATAGCGGAATAATAGAGATTGTTATTAAACCAAATAGCGAATTTTAAAACAATTTTTTTCACTATTTTAAACCTGTATTTTCAAATGCAAAAGTTGTGTAACGAATTTTCAAATTTTGCGATTTGTTTCGAACTACTATATTCTTAAATACCTAAGGTTTTTTGGAAAATTCCAGTACTCTATGCATTGTTGTCAAATATAATTTTTCGTGATTGTTACGATAAATGCTGTTAAAGGCCAAATAATATTAGGTGAACACAAGTTTTACTAAGGGTTATTGAAATCGGTTTATTTCAAGCCAGAACTAGTATAAGGAAAAAATTACGATAAGCTAAATAGCATAGCTTTCTATTTCAGTATTTACAAAACTATTGCAATCATGGTAATATGTATTGTCGATACACATACATGTGTATCGCTGTCAAAATCGCACATAAAATATTCCGAAAAATAAGTTGATTAAATGTAAAAGATGGGGAAATACTTATCTAGTCAATCAGTACGATGCAGATTAATACGTAAAAGAAAATATCCATGACACTTACTCATATGTCCATGCATTCATTCATATAATAAATTAGAATCCTTCTATTACAATCCGGTAGATAACAATAATGCTAGAATACAATAAATGATCGATTAAAGTGATTACTTGATAAAGCAGTGTGGACAAGTCCATGTTATATACACATTATATTCTCGTACTACGGATCTAAATCTACTGTTGCTTGATAAGTGCCTTAGAGACGAGAGAAACGAGTTCCACAGGCCCCTACTATATGAGTAAAAATATGGACGCCACATTTCAGTACGTACATAAGAAACGGTTTGTTCCGTCGGCGCTCTCCTCCGCGGATTTTTGATTTTATGTTCATTAAAGCAATCTAACAAGTAAATAGATGTGCATATTTTAAGATTATATATAATATTGAACATACAAAATAATCATAAAGTGTATCTATTTTAAAATAGTCAAGACTTTTCTGTGGGAAAGTTACAATCATTCCCCTTGATAGTAAATAGTATTCTAAATGAGAAATTTAAATATCATTCATAATTTGTTAAGTTTGAGTTAGGTATTGCTTTCGTACATCTTAGAATAATTTTCAACCATAAAAAAAATTAACACAGGTTTTTTTGTAGAAAAATGATTATTAAATAGTAGTTTTTGTATCAAGGGCATAAAGTATAACTTTACACCCTAAATGGGAATTGTTGAATATGATATATAATAGTAGAAACATCAAATACAGAAGGTAGATTTGGTATCTCGAAAAGAAATTTTTTTTACTAATTGAACTTATCGTAAACCGTAAAATTTTGGTGTATTTTCCACATACTTATTTTGGGAGTAATCGTTCAGTATCTAATCGTGTGACGTTATTAACAGGAAGAATCAAGCTTAATTTTTTTCGTTATGTTCAAAATTTTATTTTTATCAGGCAAAACAAGTATTTTTTACACTAAGTTAGGTTTATAAATTTTAGAATTTGAGTCCAGTTATTTCTTCGATCCAACAATAGTATTTGTACATCCTAGTGTACACTCCAGGAAATATTCTCGATCCACAATTTACACCAGAGGAAATGATTCCATAGAGTTTATCATGAATAACACCAGGTCCACCAGAATCCCCATAGCACGCATCAGCGTCTTCATTGCCCGCACAAAACATATTATCGGTTATGGGATGTGACGTGTAAGCTCTTTCACAATTATCTTGATTCATTACAGGTACGTATGTAGCCTTCAAAGCATGAGAAAAGTACAGAGTTTGCTAAAAATAGTTAATTAAATTAACTAAAGAAATTCTAGAAAAAAAGAAAACCTTTCTCTGTGAGGGATAAGAACTTACCCCTATCATTCCAAAACCAGAAATTCGCATCAAGTCTCTTTCTCTGGGAATATCGTGTGGCTTTGCAATTTCTATAGGTTGTTGTTGATTATTAGCATCAATAGGCTCTGCAAGCTGGATGAAAAATATAATGAAAATATTCGTGTTAGTCACAAGTTCTTAGTTCTTAATCAAAAATTAAAATTTGTACTGAAATTTATTTAACAAGTTTCGAAGTTGTATAAAACTACTATTACACACATTGAAATACTAACATTGTCATGAATAGTGATATTATATCTTATACTAAATCTTTTCTAAGTAATTCGCAGGTAAAATAAACATATTTAATTACCTTGATTAAAGCAATGTCGTTGTCTTTGTTGTGCATCTCAAACTGCGCATGCATTATAATTCTCTCAACTCTGTGTACTGTACCTAAAGTTGTTCTGTATCCACTGCCAGTTCGTACTGATACTGATCTCCGCGATTTATTTCTATTTTGCAATGAAGAGATTAATTTAATTTTTTGTAAGAAATCTATTATATAGAAATACTTAATGTAATTATAAAAATTAAATCTTACTCGACACAATGTGCAGCAGTTATAACCCAAGATTGATGTATAATAGTTGCACCGCAGAAGTTCTTTAATCTGAACCAAAGCAAGCTAGCCTAAAAAAAAATTTAAATACTTTCATCCTGAGAGTTATGGTTAAAGATTTATATTGAAATTATTATGTTGATATATAAGATATAAGGAGCTTTAATCAGATTCAACATATTCTTGAATTATTTTAAAAAACTTTTAAATTTCTATAAACTGTTTTGTATGAAATTTATTCAATACATAATGCGATAAAGCAAGTACGTCTATTAATATCGTTCATGGACTATTTTATTCAACAATCTATTAATAAATAAATCTATTTCCTGATATGGTAGATCTTCTATTCTAACGTAATGTCCTCCAACAATTTTATCTTCATGTGTTCCATTGTTATCTATTAGAAATTGAAATATAATATGTAATTGAAAAATTCATTTTAATCAACAAAAATACTATTTAAAATCTCTTTTACCTATATAGAAGCCACTCGCGAAAGCGACGCACAACAAAATACACAAAACCTTCATGACTGCAATAAGTGAAAATGAAAAAAAAATCTTCCTTATATACGCCGATCTTATCAAATGATCATTAATAGAATTATAAATTAAAAATAAAATAAACAAAAGTATTGCAGTCAACTATTTCTTTCGTGCTATCATTAGCTTGGTTATTTCGTGATTGTTACGATAAATGCTGTGGAAGGCCGCGCGTCAAGGACACGTTTTACGACGTGCGCACGACACGAAAATTTCAGTAGTCTTTGTATTGTTGTACAATTTTTCGTGATCGTGTCGTGCGCACGTCGTAACACGTGTACCTTAGCGCGCGGCCTTCAGCAGCATTTATCGTAACAATCACGAAAAATTCTATTTAGCAACAACATTTTCTAAAATCATGTGATTCGAACTTCTATGACCTCTATTCGTGTTTCTAGAGCGATTTAACGAAACTTAAAATTTTACTATTACAAAGCTTCCACTAGGGTAAACGATACAGTTATTGGCCACTTAAGCAAACAAAGGGGAGCATTTGCTAATAAGAATTTGAAATATAATAAAATGCTAATAACAACTTATAAATTATATTTTTAGAACCCTATAAATTTTGAAACCAATAAATTTATTGGAAAAAAATTCAAAGTTTTTTTTTTAATTTATTAAAGTAATCGATTATCTGAAAAAGTATAGTGATTGACCACTTGGACATGGTCATTGTCCATTAATAGATAGTGATTGACCACTATATAAAAATAAATAACGAATAAGTATTATCGTTAAATAATTGTGAATAATTTGTAAATAAATATTTATTCCGGTTTCTGTTTTTTGAATAGCTTACTTTGTCTAAATTTGAAAGTAGTTCGCGGAACTCGAAACATTTTAGAAGCCTGCCGCCATGACATTCCATTTCGGACTGCATCTGTAGCTTCTTGTATTTGTTGTTCATCGTATGTTTTTCGGTATTTTACACCTTTTTTCACTTTCGGCATCCTAATTCTTTATTTAAAATCTAACCTAGAATTATAAATAATAATGTTTTTACATATACGATGTTAAAAATTACGTTTTATATTATTGATTCAAATAATAATTGTTTTTAATAATATTTCAAATTATTTAATTAATTAATTTTTATTAATTTTATGCTTTATTTATACTTGTTTATGCTTGAAAAAAAATACAAATCCAGCAAAAAGCACCATGACAATTACTGATTGCGTGGTAACATAACCGTAAAATAGTGATTCTCCACCCGGTCAATCACTGTCATATGGCATAATTTTGACGATAGTTATGGACCACTCTGTTTTTATCAAAGTTTATGTAAAAATATTAAATAAAATAATTGAATACTGTTCTCTAGAGACACTTTAATTATATATAATAGTTAGAATGATAATAGAGATGATAATTGGTTTGAAGCAACAAAAAGTTGTCAATGCGCTTCTTACGGGTTTTCAATAAAAATCATACTTTTCTAGGATTTCGCGTAAGACGACTTTTATATTGCAAAAATTACTTTTCGAATTATTAGTAAGTAGCAAAGTACTTATACAAATTAAAAGAGGAATCTTCGTAGAACTCGAAAATTATCGTTAAAAAAGCTCTATCACATAATTTTCCTTAATATAACGTTTTCTTTTGAATGTGGCCAATCACTGTCGAGTGGTCAACAACTGTATCGTTTACCCTATAGGAGGAAGCAAAAATCGTATACGTAACACGGAGATAAAGAGGGCCACCCCAGAGCATTTACGTGTGCTCTGGACTGGAGAACTCGTTATCTCCCTAGTTGCGTAATATACTATTTATTAAATTATACTTTTACTGGAAATAGATTTTCGAAGTGAAGTCAAACTTAACGTCAAAAAGAAGAAAATTTCACAAAGCGAAGCCCATGCAAAATATATCAATCAACTTTCAAATCGGAGCACCGGTAAATTAATATTTTGGTAATAAATACGTGAATCGCTAATATACTATCATAATTTGTATATTTATAAGTTTGATTATCTTGGAAACGATATTTCTTATAGTGATAAAGCACACTAATCGGGGGCACACAGACATATACAAGCACATTAATCAGGAGAACACAATTGCATTCATTGCTGTCTGCTAGGGCACACAAATGTAGGTAAAAATGACTTTTTTTATTTTTAATATAACTTTCGATAGGCTTAATATTTTGTAGAGAAAACAATTTCGGTATTTAGATTACAAATTGAACTGTCAACATGTATTAATTGTACATTCGTGCATAGCTAAATGAATTGAGCAAATCGCGACAAACCGAGAAGCTTCCTTAAACCCACACTAATCGGGGCAACTACCCTAGATCATATTGATGTAGATTTTAACTAGATAAATAGTTTGTGTGCCGAAATTCTTTGTGTAGACTTTATTTGTGTAGAATTTTATTATATTTTAAAGACTTGTACACTATTATCGTGTACAAAATACTTGTGTACGATATAGCCGAAAGTTATCGATTAAATTCACGTACTTAATTATAGGTAGTTTTTAGTCAATTACATAAAATTTGATCTCAATTGAGAGCCTAGAAATGAAAAGGGACATACCGCGATTTTGCAGAAAAAGTATTCTTCAATGATCCGAATTTGAAAATTGAGCAAATCTCGTTTTTTAAAGTACAGGCATGTAAAGAATTGAAATGCGTATTTTTCTTTGAAGAAATCAAAATTTCATCTTTATTAGTTTTATTGAAAATCCCAATAAACTTTTTTTTTGCGAAAAAAAGTTTAATGTAATTTTCTGTTTAACTCGCCAGAAGTTCGTTAAGATCAACTAATTTTTCAGAAATTTTTTCCAATAAATTTTGGAGTATTAGGAATATTGTAAACCATAGCGGAATAATAGAGATTGTTATTGAACCAAATAGAGAATTTTAAAACAATTTTTGTCAACTATTTTAAACCTGTATTTTCAAATTCAAAAGTTTTATAACGAATTTATGAATTTTGCGATTTGTTTCAAACTACTATATTCTTAAACGGCTAAGGAAGTTTTTTGGAAAATTCCAGTACTCTATACGTTGTTGCGAAATAGAATTTTTCGTGATTGTTACGATAAATGCTGCTGAAGGCCACGCGCCACGGTACACGTGTTACGACGTGCGCACGACACGAAAAATCTGAAAATTCTCCGTCATTGCAGCAGAAACGTACTTGAAGCTGTTGCTATGATAACCGTGAGGCTAGTCGATAGTCTTTTTATATCTGTCACTGAGTTATTTCGCGCATAAACATTTTGTTGAATAAATTAATGTAATTTTCTGTTTAACTCGCCAGAAGTTCGTTAAGATCAACTAATTTTTCAGAAATTTTTTCCAATAAATTTTGGAGTATTAGGAATATTGTAAACCATAGCGGAATAATAGAGATTGTTATTGAACCAAATAGAGAATTTTAAAACAATTTTTGTCTACTATTTTAAACCTGTATTTTCAAATTCAAAAGTTTTATAACGAATTTATGAATTTTGCGATTTGTTTCAAACTACTATATTCTTAAACGGCTAAGGAAGTTTTTTGGAAAATTCCAGTACTCTATACGTTGTTGCGAAATAGAATTTTTCGTGATTGTTACGATAAATGCTGCTGAAGGCCACGCGCCACGGTACACGTGTTACGACGTGCGCACGACACGAAAAATCTGAAAATTCTCCGTCATTGCAGCAGAAACGTACTTGAAGCTGTTTGCTATGATAACCGTGAGGCTAGTCGATAGTCTTTTTATATCTGTCACTGAGTTATTTCGCGCATAAACATTTTGTTGAATAAATTAATGTAATTTTCTGTTTAACTCGCCAGAAGTTCGTTAAGATCAACTAATTTTTCAGAAATTTTTTCCAATAAATTTTGGAGTATTAGGAATATTGTAAACCATAGCGGAATAATAGAGATTGTTATTGAACCAAATAGAGAATTTTAAAACAATTTTTGTCTACTATTTTAAACCTGTATTTTCAAATTCAAAAGTTTTATAACGAATTTATGAATTTTGCGATTTGTTTCAAACTACTATATTCTTAAACGGCTAAGGAAGTTTTTGGAAAATTCCAGTACTCTATACGTTGTTGCGAAATAGAATTTTTCGTGATTGTTACGATAAATGCTGCTGAAGGCCACGCGCCACGGTACACGTGTTACGACGTGCGCACGACACGAAAAATCTGAAAATTCTCCGTCATTGCAGCAGAAACGTACTTGAAGCTGTTGCTATGATAACCGTGAGGCTAGTCGATAGTCTTTTTATATCTGTCACTGAGTTATTTCGCGCATAAACATTTTGTTGAATAAATTAATGTAATTTTCTGTTTAACTCGCCAGAAGTTCGTTAAGATCAACTAATTTTTCAGAAATTTTTTCCAATAAATTTTGGAGTATTAGGAATATTGTAAACCATAGCGGAATAATAGAGATTGTTATTGAACCAAATAGAGAATTTTAAAACAATTTTTGTCTACTATTTTAAACCTGTATTTTCAAATTCAAAAGTTTTATAACGAATTTATGAATTTTGCGATTTGTTTCAAACTACTATATTCTTAAACGGCTAAGGAAGTTTTTTGGAAAATTCCAGTACTCTATACGTTGTTGCGAAATAGAATTTTTCGTGATTGTTACGATAAATGCTGCTGAAGGCCACGCGCCACGGTACACGTGTTACGACGTGCGCACGACACGATCACGAAAAATTGTACAACAATACATAGACTACTGAAATTTTCGTGTCGTGCGCACGTCGTAAAACGTGTTCTGTGACGCGCGGCCTTCCACAGTATTTATCGTAACAATCACGAAAAATTCTATTTAGCAACAACGTATAGAGTACTGGAATTTTCCAAAAAACTTCCTTAGCCGTTTAAGAATATAGTAGTTCGAAACAAATCGCAAAATTCAAAAATTCGTTACAAAACTTTTAAATTTGAAAATACAGGTTCAAAATAGTAAACAAAAATTGTTTTAAAATTCGCTATTTGGTCCAATAACAATCTCTATTATTCCGCTATGGTTTACAATATTCCTAATACTCCAAAATTTATTGGAAAAAATTTCTGAAAAAAATAGTTGATCTTAACGAAGTTCTGGCGAGTTAAACAGAAAATTACATTAAACTTTTTTTCGCAAAAAGAAACAGTTTATTGGGATTTTTAATAAAACTAATAGATGAAATTTTGATTTCTTCAAAGAAAAATGCGCATTTCAATTCTTTACATGCCTGTACATTAAAAAACGAGATTTGCTCAATTTTCAAATTCGGATCATTGAAGAATACTTTTTCTGCAAAATCGCGGTATGTCCCTTTTCATTTCTAGGCTCTCAATTGAGATCAAATTTTATGCAATTGACTAAAAACTACCTATAATTAAGTACGTGAATCGGTTATATCCGTACACAAGTATTTTGTACACGATAATATAGTGTACAAGTCTTTAAAATATAATAAAATTCTACACAAATAAAGTCTATACAAAGAATTCCGGCACACAAACTATTTATCTAGTTAAAATCTACATCAATATGATCTAGGGTAATTGTCCCGATTAGTGTGGGTTTAAGGAAGCTTCCCGGTTGGTCGCGATTTGCTCAATTCAATTAGCCATGCACGAATGTACAATTAATACATGTTGACAGTTCAATTTGTAATCTAAATACCGAAATTGTTTTCTTTACAAAATATCAAGTCTATCGAAAGTTATATTAAAAATAAAAAAAGTCATTTTTACCTATATTTGTGTGCCCTAGCGGACAGCAATGAACGCAATTGTGTTCTCCCGATTAATGTGCTTGTACATGTTTGTGTGCCCCCGATTAGTGTGCTTCATTATTATAAGAAATATCGTTTTCAAGATAATCAAACTTATAAATATACAAATTATGATAGTATATTAGCGATTCACGTATTTATTACCAAAATATTAATTTACCGGTGCTCCGATTTGAAAGTTGATTGACATATTTTGCATGGGCTTTCGCCTTGTGCAATTTTCTTCTTTTTGACGTTAATTTTGACTTCACTTCGAAAATCTATTTCCAGTTAAAGTATAATTTAATAAATAGCATATTACTCAACTAGGGAGATAAAGAGTTCTCCAGTCCAGAGCACATGTAAATGCTCCGAGGTGGCCCTCTTTATCCCCGTGTTGCGTATACGATTTTTGCTTCCTCCTATAGTGGAAGCTTTGTAATAGTAACATTTTAAGTTTCGTTAAATCGCTCTAGAAACACGAATAGAGGTGATAGAAGTTCGAATCACATGATTTTAGAAAATATCTGTGTGTGTGCGCGCGTACGTGTGTGTGTGTGTGTGTGTGTACGTATACCGTTTTATCTCAGGATCTATTCGATCGATTTTAACCGGACAGGTCTCATTTTTTTTAAATCCTCTTTTTGATTCGCCAATGCGTTTTGGTTTTATTTCGAATTTTCGATTTTCGCAAAATTCATTTTTGCGTTTTTTTAATAATAACATTGAGATATTTGAATCGGACATATAGCATTCGAAAGAGCATAAAAAATAGTAGATTTTCTTACAAGGGGAGAAAATGGAACTTCCGCACGTACGTGATATGACGGCCGGTGCGAAGCCGAGGCCCTCATGTTACGTTCGTGCAGAGTTCCATTTTCCTCCCGTGTAAGAAATAGTATTTTTCTCTATCCCATGGCGAAAGTACGTTTATTATTTAGTCGGAAAAAATTGAAATCACCGTTGCTATAACCTGCATTGCGCGGCCATGTTGTTACTTTCCCCGTAAGGTCTGCTGCGTAGCATCGCAGCGCTCTCGTGGCCACTCCACGCAGTGCTTGCAGGTTTACGGAAGCGCCTACGCGCCACCTTGAGACAATAAGCCAAAGCGTGATTTGTAAAAAAAAAGGGAAAGGCCTGCCCCTTTTGGAGGGCTATTGTTTAATTTTTTTTCTTAAAATTCGTTTTCTCACATGAATTAGCGTGTACCTCTCAAATTTGAGGATATCCCGTGTAAAAAAATTTAGTCTGGCGCAAGTCTGGCACAAATCTGGCTCTATAAGTCTGGCGTAAGTCTGGCTACGGCCACTTTTTTGCCAGACTACTTGAGCCAGACTTAATGCTAGACTTTCTACCAGACTTGGTCCCAACTTTCGCTAGATCTGGCATACAAAAGCCAGACTTAATTCTAGATTTTTTACCAGACTTTCTTCCGCCCGTTGCTAGGTCTGGCATACAAAAGCCAGACTAAATGCCAGACTATCTACCAGACTTATATTTGACAGACAGTAAGTCTGGCATATCTCAGCCAGACTTAGTACCAGACTTTCAGATGAGTTTAAAAAAGACAACCTTAAGGGTGACGCTCAATCTCTGTACTTATAGCACCATTATGCAGCAAATTCGAGCTTCGAGTATTCTCGGTGTTTACTCCAGAAAGCTGATGGGAGAACGTCAATGGTGGCGAGTAATTTCCGTTTAGAAGTTCGAGAAGTTATAAAACTGTTTATTGTGGTTGATAGGAGAGCAACTAATTGATGTACCTGCAAAAATAAAAAATAAAAATACACAAAGCGTTTGTTCGAAAATTTGTAGGAAAATGCATATAAAACTGAAATTACAATGTAGTGATGAGTATATAAAGTAATGTAGAAAAATCAAGGAAAGCAGGTTAGTTTACTATGTGTTTTAAATAATGAACGAAATACATATCTGAAAATACTATCTCCATTCTTCTGTAGATCTGCAATTTCTCTACTCCTAGCGATGCTTATTTTCAGTTTTAAAATTCTTAATTATATTAATAAGGGATTATTCAACATAAGCCACATACGAAATTATTTATTCAACAAAATGTTTATGCGCGAAATAACTCAGTGACAGATATAAAAAGACTATCAACTAGCCTCACGGTTATCATAGCAACAGCTTCAAGTACGTTTCTGCTGCAATGACGGAGAATTTTCAGAATTTGTATAAATTTTACAAATTTCCCCTTCTTAGAATATTAAATACTTAATGTACACGAAATGGGCATTGATAGTGATATGGAGGCCTATACATCTACAGAAGGAGATATCATTTTCAGATAAGTATTTCGTTTATTTTTAAATACACATAGTAAACAAACTAACCTGCTTTCCTTGATTCTTCTACATTATTTTTTATACTCATCACTACATTGTAATCTCAGTTTTATATGCATTTTCCTACAAATTTTCGAACAAATGCTTTGTGTATTTTTATTTTTTATTTTTACAGATACAGCAATTAGTTACTCTCCTATCAGCTACAATAAGCAATTTTATAACTTCTCGAACTTCCAAACGGAAATTACTCGGCACCATTAACGTCCTCCCATCAGCTTTCTGGAGTAAAACACCGAGTATACTGGAAGCTCGAATTTGCTGCATAATGGTGCTATAACTACAGAGATCGAGTGTCACCATTGAGGCTATCTTTTTTAAACTCATCTGAAAGTCTGGCAGAAAGTCTGGCACTAAGTCTGGCTGAGATATGCCAGACTTACTGTCTGTCAAATATAAGTCTGGTAGGTAGTCTGGCATTTAGTCTGCCTTTCGTATGCCAGACCTAGCAATGGTCGGAAGAAAGTCTGGTAAAAAATCTAGAATTAAGTCTGGCTTTTGTATGCCAGATTTAACGAAAGTTGGGACCAAGTCTGGTAGAAAGTCTAGCATTAAGTCTGGCTCAAGTAGTCTGGCAAAAAAGTGGCCGTAGCTAGACTTACGCCAGACTTATAGAGCCAGACTTGTGCCAGACTTGCGCCAGACTAAATTTTTTTACACGGGATACTTCATCTTTTTAAGATAACTTATGAAGTTTTAGTACAAGTTTTTTTATATAAATCAAAAATATTGGAAAGGCCTTGCCCTTTTTGCGAGGGAAAAGTCGCAAAAGAGAAACGTCTTCAAGAGAATTGCTAAATGCGTTTCACAAATTTGCTAAAGCGAATTCTAACAATTACTAAAATCAAGTTTTCAGTTTTCAAGTTCAGTTTTCAGTTTATGTCTAATTCTAACAAGTATAAGTGTATAAGTAAGTGAATCATTTTTATAAAAATTAAAATTTGAGGTTAGTTTCAATAATTGATAACGTGTTTTAATGTATTATTACAGATATGGATTCAATCCATATTGGCGGCTTTTCCCTCGCAAAAAGGGCAAGGCCTTTCTCTTTTTCAATCTTCACCTTATTATAACCTTAAATTCTAATATTTTTTATTTATATACAAAAACTTGTACTAAAACTTCATAAGTTATCTTAAAAAAATTAAGTATATCCTCAAATTTGAGAGGTACACGCTAATTCATGTGAGAAAACGAATTTTAAGAAAAAAAATTAAACAATAGCACTCCAAAAAGGGCAAGGCCTTTCCCTTTTTTTTTACAAATCACGCTTTGGCTTATTGTCTCAAGGTGGCACGTAGGCGCTTCCGTACAGGTTAGATGATTCGCCTGGTCTACTGGTCTGCTCTTTCCCGTTGTACGTGTTTATGCATGTGCGATGCCCGCGCAACATTTGCAGCACGAGCGTTAGCGAGTGCTGCTGGTTTGGGCGGGCATCGAAAATACACGAGCAAACAGATTGTTACATACACATGTCCCAGTGAGCAAAAAGAATTATTAATGAACTTTTTAAGACTACTTTAAGAAAGCTTTTTCATGAAAGTAATCCTAAAGAATTCTTATGGACCACTTTATCCGATCTCAAATGTCCCATTGGTGCTAACCCGCGTAAAAAAAGTTACTATGGCCCAAATATTGCACATAGTATTAGTCAAGTATCGGCAAGATGTGGCCTATAAAAAACAATATATGGAGAATGTTAATTGAATCTATTGGCCAAAGTTACTACCAATATTTGTTGTACGAGATGGTAAAAAATAAGTCAAACAACAAATTTTTAATTTTTCACATTAACAACGTTTCGGACATCTTTTATTTTTGAATGTCCCTCTTCAGGTCAAACGTCTATTTTTTATTACGTCCGTTTGTCACAGTTTTTGAGAAAAAAATTTTAAAATGAAAAAAATGCGTTTTGTATGAAGCACGATTACGGTAATAAAATTGACTTAATTGCTTTGAAATTCCTTGTAGAGGTAGATTTTGGATAGCGCTCGGCTCAGTTCTGGGCTAAATGATTGGTCAATAAATTTCAGAGATATTTGAGGTTAAAATTTTTTTAACCTTTTTTTCAAATCGTAATTTCTCGAGAACGGTTCGATGAATCAGCTCAAAATTTATAGACAATTTTGTGTGTGATATAGATAATATATGTGCAAATTTTCATCAAGATCGTTCGATTACTTTTTGAAATATTTGATATTTAAGATTTTCGTATTTTGCAGTCATTTTCTTTGTCACATGATAACTAGAGAAAAAAAATTCGTTTACTCATGTTGAAATTTTGTGGAGATGTAGAGTTTATATATTTATCGTATAAGTCCTTCAGGTAAAAGAATTGTCTCATAATTTTTAGAGATATTTAATGTTAACATTTTTATACGTATTTTTCAAAATCGTAATTTCTCTTAATGTATCAGTTTGAAATTTATAGACTATTTTGTACACGATATAGGCAATACCTATATGTAAAATTTTATTCAGATTATATCGTTAGTTTTTGAGATATTTGATATTTAAAATTTTGGTATTTATGACTTTCTATGTCGTATAATAACTAGAATAAAATGTAATTACTTTGAAATTTGATGGAGATGTAGATTTGATTAGGATTGATGTAGAATTGTTAGGGTAAAAGAATTAGTTTATAAATTTCAGAGATATTTGACGTTAAAACTGTTAAAACTGTTTTAGCCCTCTTTTCAAATCGTAATTTTTCGGAAACGGTTTTATGTATATGTTACTAGAAAATGCAAATGGCGCGCGATACGCACGCGTGTTGTTTACTTGCTTTTGTTTTTTATTGAGGTTCATTTACTATCTCTAAATAAATAAATATCCATACTCTTTTTTGGAAAAAATAATTTTTTCGAAGAAAGAGCATCAATCATCAGTTCATGAATATAAATTTTTTTTCGCATTTTTATAATTTAAAATGGCAAATTCAATATTTTTGTTGTAAACTCTAAATAGCTCGTATTTTGGATTTTATATCCGCAATATCGGATTAAAATTAGTGTAATTAGTGTAATTAGTGTTATTAAAATTAGAGTAATTGTGTCCCCAAAATCTTGTTCATACAAAGTTTCATATATAAAATCGATGAAAAAGTATGATTCGTAGCTCAAAAGATTAAATGCGTTTTATTAAAAAAAAAAAAACCAAAAATGATAAAATGTATGTCCAATGTAGGTAATGCATTGCTTAAGCCCATATCTTCCCAATAAGCGGACATTTTTGTGTCGATAATGTAATGTGCGTTTCAAAACTTTTTTAATTTTCAGGCCGCCATATTGAATTTCCCGTTGAAAATTTTGTGAAAAAAAGACCACGGATCGTGAAAAAACAAAGTTTTTTATTTCAGAAACGACACCTTTAGTTAAATTGTGCGATGAAAAACTAGCTTTTCTAGTTCCGCTTGGGAAGGTATGGGTTAACATATAATTTTAGACTTTATAGTATTCGTTCAACTTACTGTATAATATTATGTTACAGTTTAGCACCTTTTTATACATTTTCATATTCTCAAGTATAAATATGAGAATTTTTCGTTTAGAGTGATCTGTTTGAGTAGTTTAATCGCACCAATAATCCCTGTTACTCAATTATTACCGTTTTGTATTCCACGTCACGTTGTGACTCTGTACACCCTAAACAAACGTATATACAGTTACGCTTGCTCTCATTGTACCCCACATCCCGGTACAATTACATCTCGCCACCAGCATCACCAGGGTCGCGCGACATTGGTTAATAGAGATTTCAAAAACTCTGCCCACCCCCTCCCACACATCGTCAACATGAATAAAGCACACGGGCGACGTATTGCCCCGACTCCCACGCTTATATGAGCGCGCGTTATTACGCGGGCCTTTACCCTTCCCCGCACCCGTTACACATTCGCGCACCGAACATTAAGACTGGAATTCGCTCGTGCCGCTCTCGCGTAAACAGATGCGTGCACGTGGGCACAGGAGAGGGAGTACAACAAAGGGCACACATAAACGCTTATGTATATGCGCGTGTATATGTATCAACCAACGCGCGCGCGGTATATACGAATACGCTGCACAGACACACACGTATACGTATGAGCGCACGCCGCATCCAAATACTCGTAAATACATAACCACATACTTGCAGCCACTAACACATATAAGCGCGCGCGCGCAGCCGCACACACGTATATACATATATCTACGTATATATCTAGACGCGCACGAGCGAGTTTCAGCTGGATCGATGCCCCCCGCGCGAACGTAGCCGAGGCGAGTTTCCGCGATTAATAATGAAGCGGAAGTCTTGTAAAGGAGTGTATGCGTGTGTGGGTGTGAGCAGCGCTCAGCCGCGTAAATAATACACATTCGGACGCGAGGGCGCAAGCACAGCTTGCGGCGGCGACGCCTAGCTATCAATAGAAATGCCCGCCGGCCGACAGGTAAGCTCGCGGTGGGACGCGGGAAGGGGCAGGCGGCCGAAACGGAAAGAGTACGGGTGAGCCGCACACACGCGCGCGCGCGCGCGCGCAAGGAAGGTAGGGTGGGAAAAGGTGGCGCACGGTAAATGTACTCTTGGAATCGTTCGATTTACAGTGTTGGGTATATGAGAAGATTTTCTTAAAAATTGCATTTTTCGTGGTTTTATTGTGTTGTATATAGGGCGTTTGTCATTTTATTTAATAGTGAAAATACTAAGTGTTATCAATTCGATGAAAATAATTTTTTAAAACTGAAGAATTATTATTTTGAGTGTCAGAGCTTCAATATACATTATAAATTTAAATCTTTCATTTAATTATTTCCAAAGAAAATGGAGTTTATAAAAATGTCGATTTTCTTGGATGAGTTTATCGCCTTATTATTATTATTGTTGTTACATTGCACTTCGTCGTAGATATAATGGCAAACAAATGACATCTTTATCAAATACAACTTAAAATTAATAAATCCTGCATATATTATCAATAATAATAATGCTTTTGTATGTTCTAAAGATCAGCAGAAATGTACATATTTAAAATTTATCTTTTAAATAACTCTGAAACCAATTCTAGAATCTTAATCAACCTACCATGCATAACTCAAAATATTTTCATTCCATTGCGTACTATTACCGTCCAGTTGAATAACATCCAATTTGAAAAATTATGTATATTTTATTTTATTTTAGATGTTACGAGAGAGAACTCACAAATATATAAATGGAGGAGGACTCGATGGAAAAAACGGTATAACGTGTCTTAGCCGGCAATTGTATCCGGGACCTTCCTTTTTCGCGACGCGGGGGCTCTTCCTCTGAGCTACCGGTGCCTATGCACGTCTTTCTTCGAGTCGTCCTCATATCACAATAGCAAGCGGACCCCGGCCATCATGGAAGCATTCTACGCGTGACATAGAATACTACTGAAATATCTAAAAAAAATCATTTAACATTCATTGTAACAATCGTTTCTATATAGATAAATACTTATAACAATCAAGTATAGATATATAATAAGAAATGCTGGTGCTATAAAGATGTGTACACATACCTTATTAGTATTGACCTAAACCATATACTATAGTAATGTATAGATTTGAAGTTAATACATAAAGTCATAGTATTTTTTTTAGAACCATGAAACCTGCGTTATTTAAAGAAAATTTGATACAGCATTTATCGTGGAAAACAAGAAAAATATTTCTTTATCTTCAGAAGTTGAATGACACTTCTACGAAATAAATTTCCACCACAAAAGTAAGGTATAACAACCTTGATAGTCGGTATCTTATCTGTTCAAAGTTGTTAAGTTAAAAATGCAGAATTACGAATTTTAATACAATCCGGTTCGGCCGTGCGCATCTCAACCTTTATTCATGATTGAAAGTTCTACTGACATCGTCTGTGGGGCAAACTTTGTTTTGCTTTCGGGTTTGAAGTTCGCAAATAATAGCGAGCACGCGCATTTGTGGAAAACGCAATTACGCCCCTCAAAGTCGTTTGCATTTTTAATTAGCGCGCTATCAACGGCTGGATATTTTATGCCTCGCTGCCTCCCCGTTCTAACTCGTCCGGCGCGTGCGCATCAGGACGTGGAAGAAATTTATACTTCCGAGACGTAGAGGCAACGGATTTACATAAAACAAGCTTATCCAAAATTTACAGAAGGCGATATACGTAACTTTTTACAGGACCGTTACGATCCTGCGCGTGCACGCGCACAGAAGAAGATATCACAACTCGGCGAATTAAAATTTACGGCTTTTCAAAAATATCCCAGCCCACAGTTTATTTGCGAATGGATTATACGTTATATAACTTTCAACATTTAAAGAGGCGGCTCACTTCAACGTAGAAAGGGCTCCATCCCATTAGATTTTATTGCGAGTCGTTTTCTATTTATTACACGCACATACGATCTGTTTTAAAAGACATTTATTAGACTCTTATATAGGTATCTGGATCAATTATCTCATAAAACCTTCTGATAAGTAATGCGTTTCAATTTTTTTTATATGAGAATTCTAACACTCTGAATAAATTTTAAATAAAGTTGTACTTATTCGCTATATTACCCTTTCCTTGAAATATAGAGAAAAACTACTGCACTCTTATTTTATGTAACATACACTTTATCGAATGAAAAATAAATTTTTAACGGTTAACAGAGAGAACCTCTTAAATAATGCTTAAGTTTTTATACGTTTTAACGTCACATCACCGAAGTATATAGCTAAAGAAGATTTTCTTTTTAAGCCAGCTTCAATCGGTTACTTCGTGAATTCAAGTACTGCGGTAAGTCATGAATCTTCCAAATTGCAGGAAAAGAAACTACAACATTCACTTTGCTATGGTGCGCTCTTTACCTCGTGTCGTTCTCTTTATTTATTTTATTTATTTATTAGACGGGCTAAAAATCCTTTGCACAAAAATTAAATATAGGTGGTTGGATTGCCAAGTTGCTTTATCATAAAATAATTTTCTTAATTTAATATTTTAATATTTAGTAGACAGAGATCGGATGGCACTCTTAATGTGTGAAATATTAAAAATCGCTGTAATGTGAGAAGGTTCCACGACCGTTTCAGACGATTAACAGTAGAGTAAAAACTGGTATTCGAGCTACAGGTATGTTCGCATAATGTGAGGCATAATGGTCTAAAATGACGTAAGTTGTTCGCGAGTTCACGTTCAGTAAACAAATCACTAATTGAAACACAATTTATTAAGTTATTCAAAAATCAAAGATTTCATATAAATAAAAATTCGATACTTTTTGCTAAAATAAATATTTCAAATTGATTTTTGTTCAATAACAATGAAATTATTAAATTGATTACTTTATGTTTTATATTCAAGTTTACTGCGAAGTTTTTGTAACAAAATCTTTTTTCATTTTTAGTAGCACTCAATAAGGTTAAAAATCCTTAAAAAAATATAATTGCTCAAAATTTTTTTTATGATGTTTACAGTCAAACCGTTATATTTTAATGAAATCTTTTCAGAATACGTAACATTCAAATTTGACGCCTGATTATCATTATCATAGCATTAGTGAATTTCTGTCATGAAAAAAATAACAAAAGTTAATACATGTAATATTAATATTTACGAGATAAATACAGCAACAAGAAGATTAGTTCATCTCTTCAATACAATACTAGGAATCATCAACCGAAACATCCAATGCACTCGACCACTGTAAGCTAATGAAAAATTTGTTCGCAACAGTCTTCCATAGATACGAGCTCATCAAATCCCTCATGGCCAACGTAATAGAATGGTACACTTATATTTGTTTACGATGTACGAAAAATCCGTCTACCTACGTAGAAATGTAAATTTTGAATGTTTACACGCCGTCCATTTTGGAAATGAGTAAAAATGCTTTTGTGCGTTTTACTGACTTTATTGGCACAGAATCTTTTTCAACATGGCAAGCTTGCTTTCAAATAACAAATTGTTTCGAAAATGAATGTAAATGTCGTATACTTCAAGCATGTAGAATTTGGATTTTTTTAATATAAGTAATTAATGAAGTATACATTTCTGTAAGAGTACGAGAAAGTGATTTTAAGCCGTTATAATACTTTTCATCCTCGCTTTTCATGGGCACAAACGTCCACACGAGGTTAAAATCACCTTTTAGCTCGTGTATTGAACTTTTTGACATGGCGAGTACAAAGATTGATTTATTGTACGCATTTTTATTCAAGTGTCAATAAATTTTTTTTTTTTTCGAAATTTTTTTTCATAATGAACAAGTTGATTTAGATGCATTTTCAAAAATTATACTATTAAAAAAAATAAATCGAATCATAAAAAATAAACAGTACAATTCCATTAGTTTTATAAAATGTTACCGCTAAAAAACTTTCAGGTACAAAATTAAGTTGGTTTTTGCATAAACTTTACATTTTTGAGAGCAATAATTAATTTAATGGAAGAATAAATTAAGATCGAGGAAGTTTAGTACCATTGATTTTGCAGCGGTTTTTTAAGGTTAGTTTTTTAAGAATTTTAAGCGCGTATAAAGTTTCTTTCGCGCTGTGTGAATTACTATAACTATATATCGCTTGTCATGATGTGGTTTAAGTGGCTAGATTTAATTTATCAGCATAGAATTAGGAAAAGATGATTGTGTAGCGGTTTTAGTTGTACTTTAAGAATATATTGCTTTCTCAAAGAGAAAGCTTTATAACGGTGAACTTTTTCGACTCTGAGATTTCGATGATTTTCAATATTTCCGTGATCCCCGAGTCGAAATATGCGTTTTTCGGAGAAATCGGATAATATTAAGTCGGTTAAAAAAAATAAAGAAAAATATGGAAAATCGAAAATAATTTTTTTCGACGCTGAGTATGGATATCTGTCAGAAGTAGGCTCATTTTCTGAAAGGTCTTGAAATTTTCTATCTATCCTAATTTTTTCGGCCCAATCGTATAATATTAAGTCGGTTAAAAAAAATTAAAGACCCGCCACCAGTGACCCCCTAAGAAGCTGAATTCTTAAAATTTTGGGTGTCATTTCGAATCTGCCATTTTGAATTTTGAAATTGTGACTGCAGATTTTTAATAAGCGACCCCAAAAACCCGTAAATAGACCTTTTCGAAGAAAAATACACGGAATTTTTTAAATTTAGATTCGCTACCTCAAATCCGCCATTTTGAATTTTAAAATGTTGACTTTAGATTCGTACAAGTAGGATTTTTTTTCCAGTAACATGAGGTAAAAATGGTTTTACATACAAAATTTGAAAAATTCAAAGATTTGTAAAATTTTTCCTTGATTAGGTCATTATTTAAAGTTTGCTCTGTTAAATGGTGGTTTCAATTAAAACCTATTCTAAAGTACAAGTAAAACCGCCACACAAACGCCATTTT
This sequence comes from Torymus aiolomorphi, assembly GCA_036365515.1. Classification (NCBI taxonomy): domain Eukaryota; kingdom Metazoa; phylum Arthropoda; class Insecta; order Hymenoptera; family Torymidae; genus Torymus; species Torymus aiolomorphi. Next base: position 33,255,575 of record CM070876.1, read on the forward strand.
TCAGACTTATCTCATACTTTTTATTATATCTTTATAAGGGAGTTTGAAAAAATGTAGTTATATTCTACTTGAGTTTGTTAGTGAATTTTGAAATTCTGATTACAGATTTGGATAGAGCGGATCAGAAAATCCCTATGTATGGATTATTGTGCTGATCGAAACAAGACGAGGGCTTGCAGCCTATGGGCAAGAAAAGCTCTTTTGTCCATCTCGGTGTTAGTGGGCTCGAGTTATTCGTAAAATCAAGGTGCTATTTTATTTTACAAAGTTTTACTATTAAAAGTTCTAACCAAAATTATCAGGGGTATATTCTAGATATTATAAAGAGGTAATGAATAGTAACGAAAGCTTAAAAAAAGTTATGGAATATTAATATCGAAAATTTGTATATATATTTATAAATTAACAATATATATTTATTTGTTTGAAAATGTATCTTATATCACTAGATTTGTTCATATTTGTACACGAAAAGTAATAATAATTGCGAATAATACTTGGGGTCCTAGAAGGCTTCCATCTAACATGATCCTGACTGCATGACTTCTTAAATATATGAGATAGTGTACATATATATACTTATCCTTTATTATAAAAATCGAAACATCCTCGCCAGTGATGGATTCAAAAAATTTCTAACAAAAATATCAAAATGTGACGTTTTTATTTAGAATCCTATAATCGTAGAAACAATCGAAACGAAGGTTTACGAGTGTTTCACTCTCGGTCGGCAAGACGTTTCTCACTGGCGTGCGTCATTTCTCGCGTAGAAATTCTGAGCACAAGCTCTGGTGTCCATATTGCAGGAAGTAAAAACTCGCTTCCCACCCGCACTCTTTCCCTCCCTCTTTCCCCACCTTCTTCAGCTCTAGGGCAAATAAAAAAGGGGAATATAAAAAAGTGGAAATCTTTCATAGCAAGCGCCAGGGAAAAACCATTAAATAGCCGTAAAAATTTATGAGTTTACTACGACTACAGGGAGCGCGAAAAAAACGTGTGTGCGCGCGGCGTGGAAAGGAAAAAACCGGGGGCCGCACCACGCAGTCACACACACACACACACACACACACACACACACACACACACACACACACACACACACACACACACATACACTCACCCTCGTTTTCTAGCAGAGAACGAAAGGAAGGAAGGCGGAAGGAACTCTCTTTCTCTATCTCCCTCTCCCCCTCACTCTTTCTCTCTTCCTCTTTCAGTGCCGTACAGGTGTGTCCCTGCGCGCGATAAACGAAAATTTGTGGACGAAAGTTGAGCTCGCCCGGGGCTGATCTTTTTCCTCAACACGCGACAGAAAGGAATACAGGGAGAGTGTAACAAACTCTTGCGCTATCTCCGCACATGCGCACGATGACATTGTCCGTGAAACGAGACGCGTCCGTGCTACAGTGGAATGGTGTTACTCCAGCGCGATAAACAATGCCATGCCGTGGCTATCGTGCGGTATTTTTCGCCTTCTCTCTCTCTCTCTCTCTCTCTCTCTCTCTCACTCCTAAGTTCCTCTTGAACAAATCCACAGTCGAGGTAGCTCCCTGTTTCTGTATTTATACCCGCGTCGCACACTCTTCATGCGCGCTGAGCGATCGCCGCCGCCCTGAGCATGCCCGGATAAACTCTAGCGCGCCCGCCATATACGCTTGCGCCCCTGCGCGCCAAAAAGTGAGAGAAAAAGTTAATGGAAAGAGTGGCTGCGCGAGCGAAGTCTTATTTCCCGGCTCTCCCCATTGTGCTTTTAGAGCGCGTCGAGTTGTACTACGAGCGCGTTTTGTAGGCGAGGCGCGGATTAGGGGGTAATATGTTGGTCTCGGGGGGGGCACGGTTACGGCGCGAGCGCAAGCGCTTTTGATGTTGAAATTGACGTTAAGGCCATGTGAAACCGTGAATTTCAATATTTTTTAAATCAACATTTAAACGTTTATTTGGAAAAAGACGAACGTCAAGCGCTCCGTACACGTAAACACTATATTCAGATTTTTTTTGGGTGATTCTATTGGTATTTTCATGAGATATCCATGTTTGAAAAGTAGCTTAATTGCAGATTCCTACTTACCGACAGTACGGTTTTTATTTAATTAAATAAATTCTCATCATTTTTTTGGAAAAACACGAACGTCAAGCGCTCCGTATATGTTAATACTATACTCAGATTTTTTTTTGGACGATTCTGTTGGTATTTCCATGAGATATCCATGTTTGGAAATTATGTCGGTATTTCACATCACCTTAAAGGCAAGAGCGCCGCCCGGGTATATCATAATTTCGCAAGAGAGAGAGGGTTCGCAGGGTTTTGATGGCGGGGCGTTAAAAATTTCGCACGACTTTTGGAAAATGCGGTCGACGGTGCAGCGCTTTGTATGCGAGAGCCGCGTCCGTCTGGAAAACTCGCGAAGTGGTCCACGCAAACAGGCGTCTCTTTGATTAATTTGTTTCTTTTGTCATGTTATGGGGTATTATTTTAATGAGTTGTGATGAGAATAACAGAAAAACTGTATTTGTTCCTATTGTCGTGTCACTTTGAGGTTCGACTTTTTTTTATACGGATACTAAATAATCTTTTAATTTAAACATTCTTTTTGAAAATTTAGCAGTAGAAATTCATAAGCATTGCAGATTGCGTGCTGAGTGCTCATTAAATTTGTAGAACTATGAATCCTGCGAGGTTTTCAAACGATAATAAATAATTGAAACCTTCATTTGCACTTTATCTTGATAAAGAGTATGCACTCGTTCTCAAAGTCATTATTGCGTAGCAATTTATGAAAATCATGGCATTAAAGGCTGATTTAACTGGGGTTTACTGGTGCCAATCATATTTACTCGTGTTTCTCAATTTCAAAAACAAACAATGAAGAAAATGATGTAAAATCCACTGAGTATTGCATATATTCATGTATATAATTTATGTTAACATCGTTAATTAAATGCTTCATAAACAAACTTTATCATCGTAGGATAATCCATAAATATTACTGTTCTGGACGATATAACGTCGGCAGAAATCAATACGCAAGGAAAAAATATTTTCGCTGACGCTTCTTTTATCGAGCTCATTAACTATATAGTCGACAACACAACAATTTGGACCTTATAAGTAATTTAGGTAACGTAATAAAAGAAGATAATATGCTTCCGAATGTTGGTTCTTGTTTCCGATTATTTGTTACTGGAATACATTTTCAGCTACCAGTACTGGAGGATTCTATGAGTCGAAATGTCAAATGGCTTGCTTGTTAGCTTTGTGCTAACAAGGAGAGTGTTACAAAAAACAACTGAGCCATAAATTTTTTTCCAGAAAATGAAAAAGTTTCCGATTTAGTAAGGGAATGGTGACTGAATACATACGTAGATTATAGGTAATATTGCCTTTAGTCATTCTAATATCATCATCAAAGAAAGTATTGTTGTTTGAAAACGGTGATTTATAATAGATCCTGTTGATGTAAGTTCCTATAAACTTAGCAATATTGTTTATAATTTAAACAAGGATTTTTATGTGTATTTTTATGTCCAAGTAAGAGTATAATTATTATTTTTTAACGAAAATGTTTGTAATGAATATATGATGACAAAAATACATAAATCATTTAAAAAATATGAAAAAATTTTTAATGTTAACCGAGCTCACCTTGATTTATGCATTTTTGCCCTTGCATATTTATCGGTATTAATTAAAATTGTTGAAGTGCGAAACGTTATCTAGCAATTTATGATATTAGTTGGCACGGCTAATGACAGAAGTTTGGAGATTAACTCATAAGACTGTCTAGGTATACAATGCATTTAGTATGCTACTTTTAGCGATAAATTTTACAATAGCACGTAAAATTTTTAGTCACAAGTTCGCATACATGGTTATAAACACCATTTCATGACAGTATTCCAAAAACAATGTTATTATATAATATATTTATTTATGAGAATTGCTGTGTTCAAACGAAGTAATAATAAGGAATTGGTAACCAAAGATTTGCGATGGAGTCATAATAGGTCAGGACTGGGGTTAGGATCTAACCACTAGGTCTAGTGCAAAGTAATAGTAACTACTGGCGAGTTAAAGTCTATGTTTGCTCGGAATCACCGCGTTTGTAGCCGTTTCGGCTGGTGATCGCAGCCGCAATCAGTGTGTAACTGTTCGGGGCTATTACAATCGCTATCTGTTAGCCAGACTGACTAATCTAAATACACATAATGATTTAATCCGTTCTCAATAGTGCTTACGTATCGGTAATTTTAACAAACAGCAATAAAACTTAATTCCATTTCCATTTAATTTGTTGTTTCCACACCAATGATTATATAGTTTTAATAGCTGTTCTGCTTTATTGTGTGTACAGCAGTTGTAAAACGTTATCAGTATTAATGGAAAATTCGTGTCTAATTGAGTGCAGTCGGGAGTACGTGTCACTTTGCTTTTATATCAATTTACTGCAAGCTCAAAGTGACACTTTTGACATTAATATGACAATGATATGAAGAAATCCGCTTTTCTTTTTCTTCTAAACACATTAATCTCGAGTGTCAGAATTAGCTGACGTACTTGTAACCCTATACGAAAATCGATTCTTCCACGCGGTCACGAATCGTACAGTCACCCTCGACATCAATATTTCCTCAAGCTGGATTAGTCATTGCGCGGCGCTATGCAACTGGTGTGAATTACTTTAAACACTGTAAAGAATTTTGAAACCATAAATTAATTTTACATTTTTACAATTTACTAAAAATTCGTGACGTTTTTGTTTGCAGGTTTAATAATGTTTTTCAGATTAATAATTACCACAATACTTACTAATATTGTACAAATAGAAACAAAATATTACTACAACGGCCGCAAACATGAGAACAGGTAATACCCTGGTTTTCTCCCATTTTCTAGCGATTTTGGTCAACTCGCAATTAAACGGTTAGAAAATGGGAGAAAAATCGTTTCACAAATGAGCGAAAAATAGACAATTTCCAGGAGGGTAACTTTATATTTCATACAGCTGTATTTCGAAATCAAATAAACTCACCTTACAACTAACAGACATTCCCTTACAAAACTATTTTTAAGCCCAATTAACGTTAGCCTCATAATCGACCGAGACTTCTCCCAACTTCCGCTACCCTTTTCAAGCTACTCTCTGTTGTGAAACCCAAAGCTTATCCCCCGCATTCCCACCAGAGTAAACAATTAGATCAAGCTGTAAATCGGCACGTTCTGTCGTCGGCGCTTGTCCGCGGCAATCAGCCGTGTGCCCGAAATTCTTCAAATTTCCAGAACACGCTCTACCCCCCTCTACTCTATCTCAAACGAAATTGTCCCCTCTCCCTCTCGCTAACTCTTTCTCTCTTGCTCTCCAAAGGGAATTTCTCAGGTCTCGAAACGAACCACCCGTGGCTGCCCTTCGCTCGGCCTTTACGCGTTGCATTGCCGCCCTGTACACTATACGCTCGTGGCAAAAACGAGCGTGCGAGCTATTTCCAATAACTTTTTTTCGCAAAGGCTAGGACGCAAAAAGCGACGTCGGCGGGTCACAAAAAGTCTGCTCGTTTTTGCACCCCTTCTCCCCTCTTCTCTCTCTCTCTCTCTCTCTTTTGCCCAGCAGCTATACAGCCGATCGATCGTGACTTTCCACACGCTCTGTTGTGCTTACTATACGGCCTTCGCACCCCTCTTGGCTGCGAGGATTTTCGGTGGCGCTAATCCCGTTGACCAGCGGCAGATTTGGTCGGCGCGAGAACGCAAATGTTGATAAAGTTAGTCACCTCCCTCAATGGCGTGTGCGCGCACGCGCCCTCTTGTTCCGTTTGACTTGCGCTCTGCTCTTTCAGCTGAAACTGCGCATGTTGGACTTGCGCACTTCCACTCGTTACCGAATTTCGAACCAGGCCCTTTAACTGCCCGCCAAAGTTCAGCGCGGTATTCCCGACATTTAGCACTATAGTGTACGTTAAATTTACCGGGCGTTCCATTTTTTTTCGAAAATGAGCAATGCCGAACGCGATTTTGATATTCTTTGGGAGATTCGATGATGGTGTAACACGATATTGCATACTTGGCGCAGGATACTACATATTGAAGCGCTACAAATTTCTCTATCACATGTACATGAGGAGGGAGTAATTTTCCAAAGTATTTTACGCTTTGAATGTAAATACAGTGTAAATCCGGACATTTAATGCGCGAAACGAGATGTATATATTATACAATTTCGTGTCTTTTATGAATAAAATAATTTCCATAAAATCACATTATGTAACGAGTACGTTATATAATAGTTATTAATGAAGTAATAATTGAACGATGCGGTAATTCATTACAAAGTTATATTATTCAATCCGATTCCGATATTTCCAAAATGAATTTATCTTGAAATTTACACTATTATATACATTTAGTATTATATTTCGAGTAAATAACAGTGGCACAATAATTTTCTAATATAATTACAGTATTTTTACAGTCTTATGTTTATTTATATTGTTTATCAAATAAATTTGAAGGTATAGAAAACTTACTAGAAGAGTTACTACTCTGGAGTCACGGATTCAACTCAAACTTTAGAATATGTTATTGGATGTAAAAATATGAAAAAAGTCATGATAGTAGACCCTAAGGCTTGGAAAAATTCGAGTTGTGCACATTTTTTGTTTAATTTTGAGAGCATGTTAAAACAGAGCTTTTTATCAGACGCTAATCATTCCGACGGAATACAATGAGCTTTCATTGGCTTTTTTCATAATTAAAAAGATTTCATTCTCGCAAAAAAATATGATAGTTTAAATTTGAACGAAGCAAATGCACTGATAAATCACAAAAATATGCACGAGTTCATGCACATTTTGGTAAGCATTTTTGTGACTCGACTTTAAACAATCCTAACATAGACATGAATTAATATTTTTACTAACAGTGAAAACTTTCTTTCTTTACTTTTATTTTCTATATATTTAAAATTGTATGCTAGACTTTTCGATGTTAGATTGTCGTTTGAAAAAAAATCTTTTTCCAATATTTTCTCTAAATAAAGTTATATCCAAAAGTTTGAGAAAAATCTGTAACCCTACATTTTTGATCATTATGACATATTCTACCATAAAATTCAATATAAAATAAATCGTTATTTATACAGATAATGCAAACACCTTTGAATGTCTGACTACATCTGATCTTTACTACTTAATCAAGTTCTGAATCTTCTATAATCTCCATAATAATCGACATCCCATTTCTAATTCAGTTATTCGTGCGCGATAATCCTTCATAAAACTAACATTCATTTTAATAAGTATCTACCTTTTTAAAATAAACGCGTACTATAAGCAGCCTCGTATAGCAATCTAAAATCATTACCAAACTCGCGATAGAACGTACCCGTATCAACAAGTCCAGGTAAAGTACCACCTCGAAGTGAAACAACTCTTCCCGTAAAAATGTCCAACCCTGCATTCCATCGGAAAAATTCTCCACGTGTCACGCATTATAAAATATCGAACGCACGCGGTCACATGGCGCCTCTAAAAGCACGATTCTGTATTCGCCAAGGTCCGTCGCTCTTAAATTAGCATGAGGCGTGCCTTCGTGGCAAAGGTTCATATTACCTCCTCCTACCCCTATATGTGCCCTGAGCAAAGGACCTCCACACCGGAGATATTCGCTAAACGCGTCGTTATAAGACCAAGCCGAATATTTCTGTCTAGCGGCAGTGGCATTTGCATCCCTCTCCCTCTCGAAAGTCGCGAGCGCGGAGGGTAATGGGCCATTCACGGTGAGATTGTTTCTTCTTTCGTTCTACAATTGGCCCGTTGAGCGTAATGGCGCGTGGCGTCGCGCGAAAGAGCGCGAGCCCCTTTGCCGCGGCCGGGTTATATTATGCATGCACGGAGTTTTTTTGACATTTGCAAAGCGCGAGGGTTCTTTGAGCGCTGTAACTGTCGGGGACTGCTGCGTGAAAGTAGAGGATGCCGAAATGAACTTTCAGACCAAATGTTGCATTTTTTTTTTTTTTTTAATTTTTAGTGCCCAAAGCGTCGTTGGAAAGTACGGCTGCGTAACGGTTAGCACTGAGAAAAATTGCGTTCCAGTTCAGCATGTACGAGGTTAACTGATTAAATGTTAATAGTTATTTTATATACACGGAGAAAAATTTTCTTTAAGTGGAAATCGTTCGTAGTTTCTTCAGAATGAATTTTATAGATTCGGATACTGGCGGACACAAATTAATAAGCTTTCTTCGTTAATTTACCAACGTTTTGTGATTATTTTTATTTCCCTGCTATAAGCAATGTATTTTCAAATATTATTTAACTCAATTCTGACGAAACACATGACGATTTTCGTTTTCAATAGTGTTTAATTCTTTGACTTTTCTCCTTTTGTATTCTTGATTTGTGTAAATTTTAACATTTATATTTAATTTTGTAACCCTGAAGGGAGGAGTGAATAAAAAAAACTCCCGAACCGTTGGTAAACTAGCGAAAGAAGCTTATTAATTTTTGTTCGTCAGTATCCGAATCTATCAAATTCATTCTGGAGAAAAATTTGGTTGTAAACTTTACTTTTTATAGAAAAATTTACCCTTTCTATAGTAGCCCTGAGACATACTCATCACGTGGGATTTTTACCTTTTAAAGTAGAAATTTCGAAATTTTACGTTTTCCAATCATCTCTATATATACGTAGTTAAGTTCGAATTCAAACCTTAACACTCAATCTCGTACAATAGAATCATCGCGTAGTTTCGCCACTCGAGTTATCATTCTCATCTCGGCCAGCCGCGTGGCTGTGTCCCAGAGGCTTCGCTTCTCGCTTTATATGCAGGCTAAATGCGCGCGTGACCGGAGCAGCAACGGCGACGAAAGAAAATACGCAGGCGCGCGTATAACGAGGTGGGGCCGCTATAAGGCGACGATTCATTTTAATCTGAAAGTTTAAGCCGGCTCGACGGGAGGGCAATAAGGCCGCGGCTAAACTTTAAAAGCGGTCCCGCTTTAAGCGCTCGCTTACCCGGAAGAAGACACCAGCGAAGAGGCGAACAATGCCTCGCTCGCGCGCGGATGCGAGAGAGAGAGGGTGGATGAAGGGACAGACGAGCGTGCCGCGAGCGGGGATGTGTATAGAGAAATGGAGTAAACGGAGAATGGAGATTAACTCGTTAAAGCTTATTAATGTTACGCCGAGCAGCGCGAGAGAGGATATGATGTCAGCCGGGCAGTGCTGCGGAAGGAAGGGCGAGAGTACGGAGCGTTATTTATGAGCAAATAAGAAGTCGATGTGGAGTCGAATACATGTGTATACGAAAATTGATAAAAATAATTAGTGTCAGAGCTCAGGGGATTGTAGAGGAAAACCACTCGTAATTATTTATTTCTCTTCGTTCATTGCATCCGTAAAAAAATTATAGATTAATGCTAGAGGATGTAGCTTTTTATACATAACTGTGATGTTGAATGTTGAATGTTTACATACAAAAATTGGTATACATATATTTCTTTAAAAAACGTTTCAATTAGGCACTTTACAGTACTTTACACAATATTTTTTTCATTGAAAAATCTCATTAATATTTTTAGACTTTTTGGCTTTGTATTGTTTATCACTGAGATAATGTACCATTTTTCTTGAAATGTACGTTCTAACCAGGAAAAATTACATTTTATGAAATAAAGAATATCATTTGTGTTTTGAAGATACAGACGTACTAAAAGCTAAATTTGTAAAGATAAATAGAGCCATTAAAATTGTTGTCATTAATTATTTAACAAAACACATGTCATTAAATAAATTAATTTAAATTTATTTTTATTTTAAAGCCAAGAGTTATGTTATTTATGATTACATATCGTATAAAAATATATTTTATTTGAAAATTATCATTCAACTAGCTGATTACTATACAAACATTACTCCTTTATCAGATTAAATGATAACTTACTCACTTTATTAATTACAGAATGAAACACACATTCGCATATCCACATTAATTTTCATAAAACTCTAAAGTATGATTAAACGCGACAACTCTGCTCGTTAAAAAAAAAAAATTCGAGCGCCGAAAAAAAGGATCTCAGTAAAAACCGCCGCTATAATGCGAAAAAGAAAAGACGTGAAAGTGAAAGTAAAGACGAAGGACGTAAAAAGGTGGGAAGCAACAAAAAAAAAGCTGTATAATAAGAAGGCTAGAAATATTATATAATATAAAACACAAGCAGGAGGAGGAAAAGAGAAAAGAAAGCGACAAGGAAGGAGCGCGGCGAGAGAGGAAAAGATGGTAAGCAGAGTGTCTGCATCGTGGCGAAGGAGTGTCAGACAAAGTGCGAGAAAACGAAGACAAGGAGGAAGAAGGAGGAGCAAAGGAAGCCAGAGGTTTAGAGGCTCCTTTCCCTCCCTGGCGTTAAAGGAGAGGTCAGCTCTTGTCTTTAGCGCCTTGGCAACCCCTTTCAGGAGTATCGCGCGGGCCGCTACTATTTTCACGGCTGCCCTCTCTCCCTCCTCCGCTCTGTCGGGGATGAATAATTGTTTGAATAGGGCGCCGGAGCTTTTATCCAACGGCGAAGAGAGAGAGAGAGAGAGAGAGAGAGAGAGAACTCGCAGAGTCTACCCACCCTTAAGCACACACAAAGCGCGCGCAAGAAGGAGAGCTAAGTATACACGCACCTGCCGCCCGCGTGCGCGCGCAAATCTGCTTTTGTTACGTGTAATCTTGATCTCGGGAATTCATTGAGCTGTGCAGTAGTCGGGCCGTGTACAACGAATTTCTCTCGGCGCGCGCTCGCCTTTTCTTTGGCATTTAGAGGATTGCAACTATACGTGTTTCGCTTAAGCGGGCCAGAAGCATAATTCGCTCCGCTTAATGGAAGTAACCTTTTAATGTTGCATTGCTCATCTAGGACCCATGGCTGCTTCGTTAGAACAAAGAGGTTTTATCGATTTTGTAGCGTTAATTAGCATGGATGAATAATAGAATTCTTTTCAGGATAAGCTCTTTATTGTTCATTGCTCGTTTGAATTTTTAATAGCTTTCAACTTGCAATAGAGATGATATTTTTATGTGGATACATTGGTATATGGCCTAACGAGGTTTTCATAAGTCGTAGATATCATCACGTGTTATAAGACCAAAAATTAGTTTTTTTTTTTTTTAATTTTCATATATCAGTGTTTTTGACCAAACAATGGCAAAAGTTAAAAACCCATTACAATACAAAAATGTCGTTCCTGTCTCCATAGAATTTCAGATTCAACTTTATATTTGATAAAAGGATTTATGCACAGACGGTTTAAACAGAGCGGTAAACACTTTTATGAACTTCTCATTCGAAAGATTACCTTATATCCCAACTACTTCGACATTAAACCAACAATTTATAATACTCACAAGAATCCTTAAAGTGTCGTTTGCACGTGTACGCGTTTTTTCTTTTTTCATTTAAATTTTCGAGTGTCATTTCTTTAAGAGAATAAAAATAAAATAAAAATAACACTGTTAACTGTTTCAATTGTCGCATTTTACTTTTGGTTCATCGTCCCTATACCACTTCAAATTTATCGAAATTTTAAACACATTAATTTGCATTTAATTTTTAAAAGATTCATGTTTTTGGCAGCATGAATATTGATTTATGTAGGATAAATTTGGGAGCTACCGCGTGGTTTCCATAACTTTTCGAAGTTCTTGATCGAATATTGTCATTTGTTTGGTTTTATCATTAAGTACATGTTGTCGAAGTTCGTGAATGTTGTTATCAATTAAATCTTAAATTTTTAATTCAGTTCGGTATATGTATATATTTCTTAATATCAGTGTGATGAAATTAAAGTGGAATATAGGTGAGCGAAAGCGATAAATAAAAGAGTCTAATAGATTTAAACTGATTTATTCGCGATCTATCACAAATAAGAGTTAGGCAGGACGTAATGCGCACTAGACTTTACTGTTCTCTAAGGCGTCCGGAAACCACGTGAACGAGTAGCTGTTGGAGAAGACTATTAGACAAGGAGTCGTTACATAACAGTACTACTCAGATCAAAGATCCTTGCAATGTAAGTGCGGTAATATTCAAATTAGACAATTGTAACTTATAAGAAAAATCACATCACAATATAAAAATAGGACATATTAATTGGCGAAGACACGAACTCTTACATCTACTCTACTATTTTACAATTAAAATAAAGTTCCGGCAATTCATCAAATGATAATAATATATACTATACCAAATGAATAGCATTCGATTTAGTATTAATATTCATGACTGGTTTATCTAGCCATATCAATCGTGAACTTCATCCTCGGAGATTTGCGTAGCTAGTAAAGATCTAATAGTCCAACTGTGTTAATAACAAATGTAAAACAAATAATGTTCTTTATTTATGTAAATAATTTCATTCATATTTTATGTCTTATTGACATTATTGAAGTAATCAAAATATTGGAAAACAACTGATTTCTTCAGTTGGGATTTACCATCATTTACAATCCAATGCATCATAAAATAAGTAATACCACTTTGAAATATATTATATTAAACGTAAATAACTGGATATATAACTGTGAAAGGATTTTGTAAGTCATTGCATGCATAAAATAGTAGTAAAATAACACTGCATTCACGGTATCACCCCACATTTTACCCATGGCGTTATATGCGCTTGACTATGGGCATAAAGCCAACTCGCATCTATAATTATTCTTTTCAAAGTTTCTGCTAGAATTAATATTATTATGCTTTTTATGAATTGTATTCTATGATTAGTGACTAGAACTAATGCAAATTCAATAATAATAATAAGTTTAACCTTTTTTATGTCAGATAGTTTTATATAGTTTTTTGAAAAAAAAAAAACATTCATGGAAAGAAATGTTGTCACTGTTTAAACCGCAGTGATTGATAACCAAATAGGACCTTTAAGAATCGCAAAGGATCAACCTGCAGATATAGCAGCAGATTAAAGAAGCTCTTCTTTAAACATCTGCGATACCAGAGAAAATTGTTTCTGTAGAACATGTTCTGTTACAATTTTGAAGAAATTTATTAATGAGAAAATAAATGATTTTTAATTAAAGACAAACAGACAAAATACAAGTTTTATTTCATCTATTTTATGACCGCGGTAAAGCAAAAAAAAAAATATTATATATATATCTGTATTCGAGAAAAAGTTCATACCGCTATTTATTTATCTTTCCGATATCTAAATTTCAAAAGTATATTTAATTCAAATTTTATATGAACTACTATTTGTTGCTTTACTTTTTGAAATAACATATTACAGAGAAAATAAAAATATATAAAGTAAGAAAATATTCTACGAGGACTCTGGATGTAGTGGGCGTGGAATCGAAAATACTGCTATACGGACCAAAATAGATGTACATCCTAAAACCACAGAAAGCTAAAGCTGTTGTTGTTTACATAAACTAGCTGAATCGTAAAAAGAAAAAAAGCACATAAAATATGAATAGAGAAAATAAAGTAAATTATCTGATCTGAAAAGATTTTTTTAGGGGGGCTTGAACCATTACGAATAATCGAAATGACTATTTTTGTATTTCAAATTTTCTGTACAATAATCCGTTTGTTAAAATTCATAAATACTATTTTGGAAGATTATAATGAATAAATGTAGTAATTGTATATAAGAAAAGTTACACTACATAGATAAATTCTTGCATAATTTCGCTTCATGCGTTATTGTTCTCGACAATGAAGGATCCCGTAGCAGTCACTCACAAGCCCGCACAGTCGGAATTTCATATCGACATCAAACCCCCCGTCCGTGTCCCCTTCCTGCACCCTCGTGGTTTTACGAGCAAAGAATCGAGTGTTTGTCATTGACGATTGCGTGTACTGCAAACCACGTCGCTCAACACATTACCGCACGAATATGCCAGTCTCGCGCAAACGCTGAAGCTTTAAAAAGTGCCACGCGCTTTGTGCACAACGCAAAAGTTCGCCACGGGGACGTGCCTGCGTCGCATTACCAGAAGTCAGCTGTTTACAAGTTAGGGATGTTTGCCGTGGCTGTGCGCGCGCGCGCGGCCTCAAGAGCGAGATTTGCATCGTACGAGCTGTATTATATATGTGCGAACACATCCGTCGTGTCGTTTGTTGGACGAAGTTATGCGCAATATAATTCAACATCAAGGTCACGCATACGCCTGTCATTTTGATATCGAGAACGCAGAGTGCGACACTAAAATGCATATCTATATGTAGAGTTGCATGTATTGCTATAACTGCTTGTCAGTATCAATTTTATTGTAGAGCATTTTTAAAATTCAATTTTCTATAGAAAGCTTGTACACGCTAACGTCTGTAGAAAAGTCTTCCAATGTGGGCACTGTCACTAAAATTCAACTCGTTTCTTGAAAATATCTATACATTTAAGACATGTAAAATAATACATTTTATGCTCACAAGCTATTGTTTATTCATAATAAAATTATTATTAATACCTATGATGCCTTTCCGTTATTTTTTCTTTAATTATTATTCTCAAAGAATACCAATTGACAAGGTAGACAGTTTAAAACATGAAATTTTAGAAGGAGTAATTTCACGTATCAGTTAAACGCTTCTTTTTTTATTGTGTCATGAACGCACCGAGACACCCGTCCAGCTACTCGGATACTTAACCCCGCGCAACATCTTACCGGTCGCTCCCACTGTAAATGCAAGCTTGCGGCTTGCATCTCCGTCGGAGTTGGCTCGGCGTCGCCGCGCGAGCAGTCTGGTGTCGACCGAGCGACGCATAGAACCCGTACGTAACAATTGACCAGATGCATTCAAATTTTCTTGATTAACTTTATTTGATTAAAAAATAAACTGCACTTTGTTAAAACGTGTTAATTTGTTGAGAATCGCAGGAAAACGTCATGTACAAATTTAAACACAATTTTCGAGAAAAAAGTACTTTATTTAATTAAAAACCAGGAGAGGGAAAAATGTTGCAGTTGTATCGAACTCACAATTTTGATTCCAGGGTTGGGGCTTTTAACTTACTAACGGTTAACCTGTTAGCAATTACTCTGTATAAATAAACGATTAAAAATCTATATTCACAAAAAACTTCTTTTTACATTACCACGATCATTTGCGAGGACAATCCTCATTTAATTCTTGCACAGAGCGTTTTTCGAGCCTCCGTCACACCACACTCTTCTCCCCAATTTCCGGCGACTCACTCTTCGCGAGGGAATAGTTTTAACAGTCGGCTGCGTCTGCGTCCATTCAAAAACGTTTCTCCCTTCCCACCGCTCGCTTTCCGCGCAATAAACCGCGCGAGTAGCGCTATAATACGGTTACGCGCGATCAAATATTTCTCCATTATAAACGTCGGAGCGACGCGTTAATGACCCCCAGCCTCGCGGCTATAGCGAGCAATCTAATCCCGACGCGTCGAATCAGCATAACGCGCTCGTCGGCGATGTAGGTAGCGAGAAAAATACGCCCGGCTCTTGACACACGGCCAAATCCAGCCGGACGACGCGCACTCTGCACGCCCACCTATACCGGGGGACCGACTTGCATTGGGTCTGACTGTCATGGGTGTACACTGTACACACACACATACACACGCGGACACACAGGGGAAATCGACAGCGCTAAGCATCGAGCCAACGCGTGCTCGAAAAATCGTCGACGACGAGGACGCCTCCGTAATGCACTGCATGCGCCTCGCTCCCTCGCGCGCGCGCACACACACACACCCACTCGCAAACCTTTTCTGATCTACTTTCTCGGTGCGAGCACGCGCGTGCACACATATGAGCTCGAAAAAGTCGTACAATGACTTTTCTACAAGCGCGCGCTCGTGCGCATATCGAGCGTGAGTTGGCTCGCACGTAGGTATATGTGTATGTACATCGAGAACGGATAGGTACTCCCAGTCTTGCGCGGTCGCGCGTCACGTGTATTTTATACGCTGCATGTCTGCATATGTGTGTGTGTGTGTGTGCGCATATATACACGAAAAGTTGTTGTTTTGTTTGTTTCTGCGCTTGTTCGTTCTCTCTCTCTCTCTCTCTCTCTCTCTCTCTCTCTCTCTCTCTCTCTCTCTCTCTCTCTCTCCTTCCCTCTCATTTCTGTACCCGCCATGGGTATTTTGCGGTTGCACGCTCTCTCTCTCTCACTTTTCGTCTCTCTCCCTCCCTCTCTCTCACTCGCTCTCTCCTTCGTCCTAGCGGAATTTTAAAGCGCGAACTTTCCGTATTTATGAATGAAAAACACGCACGTGCTATATTGTTCCGGCGGCGTTGTCGAAGTTGCTTTTAGCGAATTTTCACCAGGGAATCAAAAGGAATCTTTCATACAGTGTACGAAAAATTGCTCTCATATGGAATTTATTGTGAGAGGAAGTGATGTATTACATTGACGATTCAAAGACTTTTTATACAACATGTGGGAATACCTATCCAACAACGTGGATATATAATAGAAAAATTGTATTTTGAAAAAAAAAAACTTTAGGCTAACATTTTATCAAACTTTTGAAAGCAGATATTTGTTTTTTTATTATAACTAAATGGTACTATTTATTTTTCTATTAAACAAAAATTGTAAGTTTTATCCAATATAGAGTAACACTCACTTTTTCTTTTTGTAAAAAAGAAAGCTTTGTAACGGACTTTATATGTTACATCCCTTATGCATGCATTTTTCTTTAAAACAAAACATATTCTTCAAAGGAGAAGCTGACATTAACATTTATAAGGTTACAGATAACTGAATCGGGATAAAAAACTTTTAAATTCGATCCACCATTTTAGATGTAACATCTTAAATTTGGAAATCAGATACTGGATTCGTAATCAGCAACTTAAAAAACTGCTATATGTGGGGAATTCTAGAAGAAATCCAATTTTAGATGTTCCGAAAACAAACAAAAATTTAGAGATATATCTCTGCAACTTTTTCTCGTACTACGGAAAAAATTGTAGACCCACGAAAAAAGTCTTGTTGCACTGTTTTAACCGCACATCAATTTTTCTTATGGAAATTTAACGTAGGAAAAATGGACATAAAAATACAGTGTATGTTTTATCTAAAAAAATATGGTAAAATTCTAAGAAATATCGATCTTATATGTCTTTGCAATGAAAAATTAGACAGTGTTTTGTTGAAAGATGAGACCAAATCCTGAGGATTGAAAACTTAATCAAAAAATTTCATTTACTGCAGAAATTGTAACAAAACGAGAAAATAAAAGTACAATATAACATAAAAAGTTTAAAGAGGCTTATTTTTGCAATTCAAGCTTATATTTCTTTGAAATGTTTTCCTTATAAATAACAAATAAAATATTCTTTTTTGCCTATAGCGAGCCGAAAGTACCACTTTTGCTCCAGGCGCCTGATCGTGAAGGTTGTATTTTCGGCTTCACCAGGCAAAAAAATAGCATACTCACCACTGGGGAAATAAAATATGCCTCAGACCGCATGTTTGTAATGACAACTCACATGCGATCTGGGACATTCTTTACTTTTATTCCCTAGGTGCGTAATATACTATTGACAAATCTTTTTTCAATAATATTTATCACTTTTAGAATAGTGCAAATCAGAATAGTCTAGAATGTTATATTACAACACAATACATAATGGAATGAACATTGAATTTTCGTAAATTTAAGAAAAAAAAGATCAAAATATTAAAAGAAACATCACCATTAGCTAATCTAAATAAGACTGCCTTCGAACTTTTTCATAGATACAAAAGTAGTGAAAGATACCACAACGTTAAATATATATACTAATTAACCATTAACTCGTTTCACCTTAATCAATTAAAAGAGTTGGAATGCTCTTTTTTATAAAAATGTGCAGTTGAGAGGGAGTGCAGTTCGTCGTCAGGCGACTAATATTGTTCTGCAGCGAAAAGTGAACTCAAAAAGGGTGACCTATCTTGGTTTCTCGAAAAATCGAGGGCAACTTCCCTTTTTTCCTCGAACTTCCTCCCGGGGCTCTCCCGCCAACGACTCAAATTTTTAAAATCCCCTGCGCCAATGCCGCGCCAAAGACTAAAAACTCGAGATGTACGCTACTGCATTTATAGATCTTCTTTCAAAGAAATGATTAAAAATTCTTTATGCCTCGCGTGACAGAAACGCGCTCAACTTTACAAAGAAAATACCAAGAATGATTCGACAAAGCGGTTCAGCGAAATCGAGCCGGTAGAGATTTCTGGGCGCAGGAAATTCATTTACGCTTTTACGTCCTGCAGGAGAGGCAGCTGCGCTACAAAACTGAATGATCACGAATACACATGTATACATACACAGAAAAGAGGGCAACGGTCAAGAATGTAGCAGCTCATGCGAGATATCTTGAGGAGAGGGTTCAGCGTTTCTCTCTCTCTCTCTCTCTCGCGTTTCATTATTTCAATAGCCAATATAGAGAGGGACGAAGAGGAAAAGCAAGGGGCAAAGATGGTGAAGAGCGCAATGCCCGCGCTCGGCTGCAAGGGTTGTGATTCGCCCACCAGTGGCGCGCGGCGATATATCGCGATCGTTTCTAAAAGCGTTAGCAGCATCCGCCTAACGGCTTTCAACGGAATTGTACCTTTTATCAAGTATGTATAAGTAATTGCACGGGGCGCCCTCTATCTCCGCGCGCGCGCTGTATTCTTGTGCGCCACTGCTCTCTGCAAGCTCTCTCTCTCTATCTCTCTTCCTCTTCGCTCTTTCCTTTTTTCTCGACTCTCACTAGCCCCCCGTGGGTGTGTATATATATCTATGTATGCGGCCCGCCGGCGCGGAGCTTTCATGCGAGGCCAATGATTTTTCACGGGCTCAGAGAAATTGCCTGGTTATACAAGAGATTTCACTGAGTTACTATTTTATACGGTCGTCTTCCTCCTCCTTACTTTTATTCCAGCTCCCTTTTCTCCCGCTCGCTCGCCTCGTCTCAATCAGCGTTTCCATCGAAACTTTTTCTCGCCCGCGCGGCTGATGATACAATTTGAATTTCATGGCAGATGAGAATAATCGTTAATGGTTAAAGTGGTAAGCTCGTGCTCCAGCCGGAGCTGCAAGCTGCAAGACGCTGAGTGTGAATAGTTTGCGTCGAAGATATCAAGAGAGGCTAATGACGGAGAAGATTGAAGCGTGATGATTATTAAAGCTTCGGCGAGTAATGATAGAGTACTGGCTTAATAGAGGTAACGATGAAGATGTTAATTTGAAAAACTGAACCTGCAAGGATAAATTGTCTATAACTAGATATTTTAATAATAAAAGAAAATATAAATAAATCAATTTCAGAAATGCTTAATATTTACTACCACGACAATACTCTCAACTGCATTCAAGGTCTAAATTTCCTCAAAAACTCATATAAGAAAACAATAGATATTATAAAACAATTTTGCAATGGCTAACTAATTGCTTATAATTTTCCGTTTATTCAATTTCAAATTTTATTTGATGAGATTCGTTTCCATAGTTTTCCTTCTTACTTTCTCTCTCTACTCTCTCCTCTCCCCCCACCTTCCGCACTGTCAATAATTCCTTTATCTCGTCAGACTTTTGCGATTTCCCTTCAGTATTGTTCTGCACGCTGATTAATTCAGATTATAAGTAGCGGAACAATGATGAACGGAAAAGACAGAGTCTGGCGTAAGTACAATTGCACATACATTAAAAAATTTTTCAATTTTCAACAGACTTTAAACTAAATTCAATACCCGTACATTTTTTCACAGATTGGCCTTCTTTTATCCACTTCTACTTTGTTAATTTCTTTAAATACTTTGACGAACTCCTATGAGACGAAACCTTAATTAATGGTATTCTATTATTTATAAATTTTTGTAAATAGTTTACAATTTGTCCATTATTTAACGATTTGTTGAATTACTTTGTAGCCCTGAAGAGGGGAGTAATAAATAAAACTCCCGAAACGTCGGCGAAATAAAGGTCGAAAACACATTAGTTCGTTAGAGTCCGTTTATTTACTACCTGAATAAATAAATCAATCTGGACTAAACAACTGTTTTTATTGTACAAAATAGTACATTATGCAACAAATGCGTAAAATGGCCACAAGTGACATCCGAGCTATATGCACATTTCCATACTGTTGCACGTGTTCCATACAATACTTTTTGCCATAATCTGTGTAAAAGTCGGACCACACTGAAAAAAAAGGTATTGTAGCATCGACATACAACAATTACGATGCTAGACCTATAAGCGTTTCTTTAGCAACCCCTTCTTATATTGACATTTCAGGTTACAATATTTTTTCACAGTATTTAAACTTTTAAACGATAAATATTGCACATTAAGTCGGACATTCATAAATATTTGTTATCTTTATTGTAGACAAATTGAATTGAAATCTTTTTAAAGCCTAATTAATTATTTATGATGGATTGTAAATTTGGTTAGTTAATTTAGGTTATAATTATACGAATGTTGACAGACATTTCGAATGGGTCTGAGACCTTTTCAATTGGAAGCTGCTGCACTACGAATTGCTGCAGTGACCTTATCCTTTGCCCGAACTTTGTATGGCTCTGCTCAGATAATATTTTTTTCAGTGCAGTGACCAACAAAAAATAAAGATAATTATAGAAAAAGCATACATGGATTATATATATGAGCAATTCCTGAGAAATTTCCCTTTTACGTCGCCAAAAAAATGAAAAATTTTTTTGAATGCACACTTACCACACAAGGTTTTTCTCGTTTCTTGAACCTTACAGAACGTAAAAAAACGTGTGTTCTAAGCCGATTGAGTGGTATCATTTTTTGACAGCACTTTTAATTTTTCTTATGGAAATTTAACATGGGGAAAAATGGGTGAAAAGTTTTCATTGATTATGAACCAATAACAAGCTATTGAAGAGGCCTCTTCAATAGCTTGTTATTGGTTCATAATCAATGAAAACTTTTCACCCATTTTTCCCCATGTTAAATTTCCATAAGAAAAATTAAAAGTGCTGTCAAAAAATGATACCACTCAATCGGCTTAGAACACACGTTTTTTTACGTTCTGTAAGGTTCAAGAAACGAGAAAAACCTTGTGTGGTAAGTGTGCATTAAAAAAATTTTTTCATTTTTTTAAAATTTAAATTAAAAGGGAAATTTCCCAGGAATTGCTCATATATTAATTTGAACTGATAGAAAGAGTGGATTACGAGAGATCGGCGAATATTGAGGGAGAGGAAGCGAGCGTAGGGCCGCAGGTCCTGGTGGGGTGCATGAACCGCAGCTCCCGTGTGGGGAGGGGGGCGGATCTTCCTACCTATAAAAAATACTTTTGGAAAATCATCATATATTATTTTAATCAATACTTTTACTCTCAAACAAGATTACGCACAATCTTTTAACAATTCAATTACAAGCAATGTGCTGACTACTTTTTAATCATAAGTATTAATAACCATCTCGAAAATACAATGCAATCAGTAAACAAAATCAAATGCTTAGTGAGCCCAAGCTACAATAAATACGTTCATCCGTAAAACTCAAAATATATTTTCAACGTTACTTCTAGCAAAATAAAGTAAATTCATGAAGATAGTAAAATGATAGTTAAATTATATGAAGTAAGCAAATAAAAACCAACATCTCATTTCATTAAATTAAATTCACATATCAGTTGTACCGTTACTACAAATATATTCCCAATTATATTGTCGTTGTGACTAAGAACTTAATAATAAGTGGAGGAGAACTCAAAAAGGATGATATGGCATGTCTCGGACGAAGATCGAACCTGGGATCTTCCATTTTTGCAACGGATGCTCTTTCCCAATTGAGCTGCAGACATCTATGCGAGTTTTTCGTCAAGTCATCCCTTATATCGTAGGAAACCACACGTGACAATAAATAAAGTAAAATTATAACATTGCTCAATTTTCGTCAAATCCTTTATTTTTAATTACAAAAACCACAATTTTAGAATAATTAAAACTCTTCAGAGCAAACGATCAACAAAAAGAAGACGTATTCACCTTTCTCAGCCTTAAGAAAACTCACTTGAGGCCGGATGCGCAATCAGCCGCTCGCCCGTAATTCCGAGCTAATTATTACAGCACGATCGTGCTTTGTGAAGTCCACGAAAATTGAAGCAGCTGAGAAACATAACTCGATTTTAGCAATAAAATAACTAATAGGGGCAAACATTTTTCTCGCAAACGAGGTATCTCGTGGTTCATCCTCAAAAGGCAAGATGAGAAGAGTGAAAGGGGCACAAGAAATGGATAAATGTACGACGGGGAGTGGAGAAAATGGGAATGTACGAAGGTCCTCCATGAGACCTCTTAAGAGCTGCGAGGTTGTCGGCACATTTTGTCAAAGCTAAGCATTTTGGTCGCCGGCGGTCGCCCTCGTACTGTATTGGGCATATGTAGCAAACTGTCGGTTCTGGCAAACTGCCAATAACGGTACAATGACTGAGATGGGAAAGAGAAAGAAAGTTTCATAAGAGAAATTTGCCTTATACTAACGAAATTTGATCAGTGCCACTGAAAGTACTTTTATATCTAATGTAATAATACTTTATGGAATTTTAAAATGATGTCTGAAAGTAAGTAGCACATTTTATTAACAAATACAACCGCCATTTAGCCCTGTCACTAACACTCCTTTGGTTTGGTCTTATTTGCAAATGATTTGATAGATATTACTTTTACTTTAAAATTTTAATATAATAGAAACTATAAGATCTAACGATAAAAGATTTAAAAACTTAAGGTTTAATAAAAAAAAACGTATAAAGATAATTATACATAATCTTAGCATAAACTTTGTATAATACGATAACAAAATTTTAATGGTTCAAAACAAATTTTTATCTTCACATAGATATTCGTGATATCAAAAACAAGGCACCCCTTAATAATTATGACTCTTCGAGAAGAGTCATTCAATATGTTGAATCTCACGGCCTTATACTTATCTCCTCGGCTGCTTCAATGTGTATATTGGAGTCGCTGTATGTACGCCTCCTAGCGGGCAATAGCCTCCTAGCGGGCAAGCTTCCATTTATCACCGCTAGGTGGCGCACACGTAGCGACTCCCCTAGATACATTGGAGTGGCCGAGGAGATATAAGGCCATGAGATTATTGAATGACTTCCCGAAGAGTTATAATTACAAGGACTGCCTTGTTTTTGATAATATCACGATACCTGTGTGAAGATAACAATTTTTTGAACAATTGAAATTTTGTTATCGTATTATACAAAGTTTATGCTAAGATTATATATAATTATCTTTATACATAAATTACGTATAAATGATACATAGATTATGCTATTCCAATCCTATGCATAATCATCTATGCATAATTTATGCAAAATCTATACAAAATTTTTTTAGATGGGGTACCCTGTTGAAAAATCTCAGAGTGGCTACAAGATGGATACAAATTTTCTATTGAGAATGTATAGTTTTGTAAATAAATCTTGTACGGAAATGAAGTAAAGAAAATCATTTATAGCCTTATTACTCCACAAATGTAAATAAATAAGTTAATTTATATAAAATACTAAATTTTTTTTTGTTAATTCTGTAAAGCACTCTTCTTATCTCTATGTGGATCTTGTTAAAAATTCATATGGAAAGGTTTTCGATACCGTCGATAACCATTCTCTAACTATCTTTTGAAAATTCTAAACGATGCATCCGACATGGTGAGTATTATTTGGTTGTGAAAAAATATTCCCTTTTGTAGAACATTCTGTATGTCGGGGAATTTTTGTTTTGTAAATTCGATGAAGCGAGAAACGGCTTCGAGTTTCTGCGAATTTCCCCGGGCGACGGGAGCCGCGCAGAGGGGAGGAGCGCCGCGGCAACTAGGCCTATAGCGTCACCCGACTCTTTCCACATTCCGAGGGCTCACCAGTGCCCTGATTGGCTAGCGAGCCCTGTAGGGATGGGCGATTCTGCAAAAAAGAATCGATTCCTCAGAATCGAATCGCACAGGGTATTCGATTCCATAGAATCGATTCTTTTGAAAAAGAATCGAAGAATCGATTTAGAATCGAGTAGGTGTCTGTATATAGATATAAATATATACATATTTATCATGTAGAAATTTTCCTTTTTTAAAATACAAGCGATATTCAAACGATATTACGTTTTACTTTTAACTTATTTAAGTATTTTTTCAAAGTCAGAACTTAATTATTTTTATACTACTAAATGTAAAAATTCCATTAAAAAATTCAAACATTAAATTCTAAACACTAAATTTCTGTCGCCTTCTTATCGATCAATCAAAATCAAGCCTTTAGATGCTTCAATATGGCCGCTCATCACTTTTTTAAGAAGGGACAGTTTTTCTTTTAAATAAATTTTATTTTATTTCTTGAATTTGAAGCTTGAATTTGAAGCTAGCGGTACCTGAAACATATGATAAAAAAAATGATTATAATTTTGGCCTCTTGAATACTTATTGTGACATCCGAAAGGAATAAAGGAACAATCCCATTCATTCCAGAGTAAATTGGAGGAACATAAGGATAGGTGATTATAATATTACAAACACAACTCAATCAAATTAACACCAATATAATGCATTAATTATAAATTAACTATATATTAAATAAGTTAACATTTAATATCACATTTTAAATACAATCACAGATGAAATCGTTAAGGGAACTTAGTTGTTAATGATTTAAATAATAATTCATTCAAAGTATATCCCATTCTCCTTTTGGAACTGAATTCAAAAATACAAGCATATTTAAATGCATACCAGTTAATCTGTTTCTGTTATCACGTTTTATCAGCCCAGCTTTTGAAAACAATCTCGCTGATGGCACAGAGGTTGCTAATGTACATAAATGCTTCATTGCTACTCTAAACAGATTAGGAAAACTGATTTTTACATTTTGCCAATATTGAAATATATTCTTTGATCGAGCAATCCTTTCCAATTTTAAATATTGCTCAAGTTCTGCGTGTCTTCTTAAATGTACTTCAGAAACAGACTCTTCAACTTGGAGGGCGTCATGGAAATCCCAAATACCTTTAGTATTACTATTTTTTTCTTGAGGTACGAAACCAGGGGCATCTGATTTCATCGATTTAAGTTTTTGACCAATATAGTTCAATGCTGAAGTAACAGCTAGGCCATCTTGGAAATATACTTTCTTAAATCGAGGATCTAATATTGTAGCTATAGCTAAAGTACGATTGTGTTCAAAATTTTTGAATCTCTCATTTATATTACATAGCACCTTAATTTTAAAATTTTTTCCGACATCAGTTTGTGGAATAGTTGCATCGATTTTCTTACACATACAACGTACAATTGGTATAATAATACTAGCTGTAGGATATGAGCCGCCACTGATTTCGGTAATTACATCCTTAATGGGCTGCATTATAGGTAAAATATCCTTAAGCACTTTTATTTCTTCACGATTTAATAAATCTACTGGATGTTCACACTCCGACATTGCTATGTAAATATAAGATTCCAATTCTAAATATTTCTCAATCATGTCTACTGTTGAACACCATCGTGTTGGGACGTCTTGAATCAGGTGTAATGTTGTTCCTTCACTTTTGCCAGCGTCCATTTGGAGTTTTTTAAGTTTATCAGAAGCTACAATACTCCTTCTAATAAGGGTTACAATACTTTTAATTTTGTCAATTACTGTAGTTAATTCACAAAAATTTTTTATCGTGTCAGGAAGAATGTGTGCAGTTGTATGTGCAACACATACAAGATGTTGGTCTTTATTTACAATTTGTGTGCAAGCTTTTTTTATCGCTGCATCTCCATCCGAGATCAACGCTGTAATTTTTTCTATTTTTATATTAAATTTTTCAAAAATTTCAAGTAAAGACTTTTTCAAATATTTCAAGTAAAGACTTTTTCAAATATTCAGAGTTATGCCTTTGATCAAGTGGGATACATCCAAGATATCCACTTGAAATAGTGAATGAATTATTTACATAGTGGATTGTTACTCCCATATAACTTTGAGTAGAACAGTCCGTCCAATTGTCACAAGTCAAACAATAATAATCTATATTATTCAGTTTTTTTATAAATTCATTTTTCATGACTTCATAACGAGCTTCAATTTTTCTTGTCATGGTCTTTTTTGAAGGAGGTTCATATAAAGGGCACGTAACTTTCATTAATGTCAAAAACCCTTCGTGTTCAACAGTAGAAATAGGTAATAAGTCTTTGCAGATCATGTACATAACTGCATTCATTAGTTTATCAGATTGAGATCCTCCTATGGAATTTATAAAAACAATTACAAAAATATATTTTTCTATTTAACCAAATTTATTATGAGTTTAAATTTTTTAGCATACCTTTAAATGCATTGATACGAGCAAAAGCCTCCTTTATTCCAGTAGTTTCAACTGGATTCTGTAAAATTAATAATATTATTTAACAATTACATGAAAATTTTATGTGCAATGTAATTTTACCCTTGTAATGCATTGTTTTTTTTGTACATTTTTTTCTTGTTTATCAGTGTCCGCATTTCTTTTCAACTGCTTGCATTCATTATCACTTGCATTTCTGTGTGAAGTCTCGTCTGAATCAACTTTGAAAAATAATGGATGCTGCGTTTTCAAATGCTTCAACATATTAGATGTATTCCCATAATCTTTATATACTTTTTGGCAATAATTACACCTTAGTGATTTATCTTTCAACTTTTGTGCATATTTCCAAATTGGACTAGATTGAATTTTCGACCTAAAATTAAATTAAAGTAGTAAAAAAAAAAATAAAATTTATCAATAAAATTTACACTCACTTCAGAGATTGTGAAATTGAATTTAAATGAATTTCTTGTGTATTTTCAGAAACCTTTGCGATAGAACAATCTACTTGAGAATCGGATAAAATTGATCCATGTTTGGTTTTTTCTGTACTCAAACTACAATCGTCTTGAGATTGTTTGCTGTGACAATTATTATCGTCATCTTGAGTACTATTTGTACTTGAAAAAAAGTCTTCACCATTGTCTGCATTAAACTCAAAATCTATAAATGTTTCTTTCTCTCGAACTATTTCCATTATATTTCCTTCATACATATTTGATATATTAACAGGATTGCTAAAAAAGAATGAAGATATAATGTAAACAATGTGTTTATATTATCAATAGTGTACTATCACATTATTACTATACAATTACGTACTATTCTACATCATCTGTAGATCGAAACAGCTTTTCAATCACCCCATTCTTTTCAACGTGAAATTTCTTGCAGTATGCGGTGAAATATGAATCATTAGCTATAATGCAATCTAAAATTTTACATTACCGAACTACTGATATATAACTATAGTTGTATTAATATACTCACTTTTAAACTTTAAATACTTTGAAATTTTCAAGTTGTCAATTTTAATTCTTGGATTATTATTTATATGGAAATAAATTGTAAACCTTCTCATATCTTCTTTTGCTATGACATTAATATAATATGCTATGAATTAACTAATCAATTTCTGTTACAACAATTTATAATCTAACTTACGTTCATTATTATTCATGCTGCAGAGGCTATCCATGGTTAATTTTAAACTTAAAATTCAAAAACTGTATACAATTGCATATCTTGATAATCCAATTATGTAAAAAAGAAAATATACAATACAAAAACAACGACTTTCTTATCTATGTTTGTCTATGTTTAAAATAATAGCAAAAAACTTTGGCACACGAGGCACAGGCTAGCTGACGTACGGTGGTATGGTACGGGTCAGCGGGAGATGAACGCTTTGAGGTTAGGTGGCAGTCGGCAGGTCGGGGAGGTGCTTCTGTCCGCTGTCGTATAAGGAAGAAATTCTGGAATGTTCGATTTTGGGAACGTTAACACTGTTAACAGTTTTCCTATTTCCGCCTTTTACCTATATTCGCTGAATACCGCGCTCTCACTCTCCGCCCTCTCCGGCTTTCCGCGCCATATACTAGGTACAACCTTTGAACCTTCGCCAATTAGTTATCTAGTTGGCGACACTGCGTGACTTTAAAGTTTAAACATTTAAACTTCGATAGTTCGATTGGTATGGCGGTTACACTGTCTAAAATTAATTATTAAAATATATAAAATAAATGAAAAATTGAAAAAATTTATTAAAAGATAATACATTTTAATTCAAAATACTATAAAATATAAGTGGATTATACATTATTATTATACATATCCTTGTATTATAGGAAGGTAGTCAACATCATCGATAGATCTGTATAAGCTTGTAATAGGGATTGTGCCATTGTTAGCGAAATTACGATTGCAATAAGAGATTACAAAATCATCATCTTTTTTGAATTTTATATAATCTCTAATTTTTAAATTGTAGATACAGACTGGCCAATCAAACATATTAATTTTAAAATAGATTTTAAATCTACGTGGATCTTCTGAATCTAAAAAAGGAAATACAATTTTATTATTATACGTAGTATTTTTTTGAATTCTAAAGTTAAAAAAAAATAGGAATTATTGAAAAGTGTTCATAAAAAATTTTCGAGGTTAAGTTTAAATATTAATGTTACAGGAAAAGTAAATATGTTTAAATAATAAAACTTACCATTAGTTACATCGACGAATCGAAATAATAATAAGTGCTTTTCATTAATTGCTTCGTCCATGTTGATTTTTTAATCAAATTGATTCAATCAAATTAATTAACTTTAGTAACTTATTAGTAGTAGGACTAGGAACAGTGTGGGTCCGTTAGATTTAGTCAGCAGGTCGCTCGTTCGCTCGTACTGATGATAACCGACCGGCTAAATCGAACGCACCTACACTTGTACAGTATACAATACACATGCCCCGTCAGTGACCGTCACACATAACCTTTTGCACGTTTATAATATTTTTTAGGTATGTTAACTTTCAAAAGATTATGTGTGACGGTCACCGCGTTTGAAACTTTGAATAAACCATCTTTCTCCTACGACCGTCACTCGTGACTCGATTCTTAGTGAAAAAATAATCGAATCACTAAGAATCGAGTTATAAAAAGAATCGATAAAATAATCGATTCTTGAAAAAAAGAATCGGTCGATTCTCAAAGAATCGAGTAGAATCGCCCACCCCTAGCCCTGTGTGCACGCAAGATTTTTCGGAGGACCTCAGAGCTCGTTAGGCGGTGAGCAAGTCGTCGCAGACCATAGTTACTGCGAAGCCAGTTATTAGTTCCATTTATTTGAATAAATGAAAGCTGAGTGCAAATTAATTTTCAGTGTTTACGTTTTATTTATTTATACACCTGAATAGGTATCTAGCCTTTACGTCAAACGCCCGATCTACACTTTAGTACATATGATCATGAATCTATAATTTTTATTTATGGAATCAATAATTTATATAATAAAACGATATGTCGAGGAAACTAAGTGCCAATAACCCTGGTAGAAATTATCCCAGTTTTTAACTAGAAAATAGCTAGCCAGACTCGAAATGGCGAAAAAATTTGGACACTTTTTCTGATCATTTTCGGGCATTTATTGGTATGGAAAATGGCGTGCAATCGAAACAAGCGAGTTTTTAGCTAGGTCTAAGCTAATGAAAGTGGCAAAGACATGACGTCGTCACGACATTTTTAATATTAAGAAAAACCCCGGTAATAGGTCATTCATTATGGCAAAAGCGAGAGAAACAAAGCCAGATGGAAAAATTGATATTTTTATAAATATCTTTTGTAACAAGCATGCAAATAAAGTTTTTAACCACTATTTATTGCTAACGTCGTAATAAACTATCTATTGTCAGTAAATGTTTTTATAACACTTTAACCTAAAAATCGCAACTTTGACATGATTTTTAAGCTCTCGTGGTATAAAATGGTGCATGAAACTCGTGCGTAAGGTGATTATTTACCGCATGAGACGTTTTTCGCACGAGCGAAGCGAGTAAGAATCAGTGAAGAAAAACCAGTGTCATAATGTACTATTAAATATACGAGCAAAGCATAATAGAAAATAAGTTTAAAAAACCAGAGGTTATGGTTATGGTTATTCCATTAATATAGGTAGAGAATGATCGCATAAAACATTTCACCACGATCTATAAATTAGCCATTTGTTATGGCTATTTACTGACTTCTTGGCCATTTTCGATAGAATCAATTTCTATCAGGGAATTTGATAACGGTTTGTTTTCAAGTACGATTTTCTGATACCTAGTATAATTTTATCAAGAGTATAACTTGTTGCTTCTTCTGTATATTCCTAAGCAACAAAAAATATGTAAACTCTTATTACACAGTTCATAGACGTATAACCATTCTATATTAAGAGTTTTTAATTTATGACTCATTAATATTGAATTTTAATTAAACTGGGAAATATAGCGTGGATAAGCTCATTAGTTTAAATTACTTTCGCACCATTAAAATGTTATGCAAGTCAGAAAGAATTAATAGTAAAGTTCATATTTACTTCAAAATAAAATATAAAACGACTAGTTATTGGTTTACTCACCTTTATAAATAATGCGTACGCATTTAACAATTATGTAGAATCAAATATTTTCTAAATTAAGAATGTATTAAAGACATAATACGCATACGCATAATACGACTTTCTTTTTTCTTAAATCTGAACTTCAAACCTTTCACAGGTTTCTGTCATGTTTTGAAACTTATATAGTTAAACAAAAAACTTGTTTTACACTAGTACGTCTCGTTTTACTAGTCTATGTGCTAGAGTAATCTTAAAAATCACAGACCATCGACACCGTACTATCCATATATCGACAGAATGATTAGTGATTATGAAGTTCATTTATAAAAAAATTATTTTGAAAAAACTCTAGGCCGCTCTCGGATTACAAGTAAACAATGCTCACAATTTGTTTAAGTGATTCTATTATTTTTATCTATATAATTCGCGAGTTCAAAAATTACAATATTTTTATAAAAATACTTTGATTTTTTAACACGCAATCTTATATAGATAATATTAATAGGATCAATTTAAAAAATTCGGAGCTTCCTTCAAGTGGATACTGTTAATACTGACTCCACTAAAGTTTTTCACAAAAACAAAATCATTGGTTATTGTCCAAACTATAAAATATTGATAATGTTTCACATTTCCATACTATTCTAAGAAGAATAGATTAATAATAAAATATCGTCCAGTGTATCTGTTAGTTCAGAGATACAAAAGGGATCTCATATCGATCATTTCCTTGATCTCATTCCTTTTATTAAAAACGCTCAAATTTACTTTATAACCTGGTGGAAATCCAAAACATTTTATAACTAATAACTGACCATTTATATTACAAACTTGCTATAAAATGTGAATTTCTCTTGTCCAGTTTCTAGCTTCCGATGAAACGCCTTTTCTCCTATTATTTGACCATTTAATAAATTGAAAAATAGAATGAGTTTTTCGAAGACAAGCGCAAGGTTGTTCTTGAGGATTTTAAAGGTATTAAAACTGATCAGTTTTTTAGTCTGGAAATGGCTAATAGAAGGCTTGCTGTTATGACAAGGAGTGAGAGAGGCAGAATCAGACGGAGAAATAAAAGTTTTGCTGAATTATTCATAGAATGAGTATAACAAATGATTTATTAGTTAATTTTATTTATTTATATTTTGGTAAGCCATCCAATGCACTTTAATGCTCTTTTATCAAAGATAAAATTAGTAGGTAAATCAAATACGAATATTTTGTTGTTACGTCAATCTAAGAAATAGGCGAATAATAGGCGAAAAATCGTTTCATCATATATATAGCGATTAATTAGCCAGTTTTACTAGCTATTTACTAACTTCTTGGCCATTTCGTATGGATAAATTTCTACCAGGGTACTGATGAATTAAATTTTTTTATTTACAAATTCAAAGGAGAACGCCACAATAGAATGTTAACTACATTATACCTAATTTTGACAGTGTTAAAATTATTCTTTTGCCGCGTCTCATATACCGCTCGCAAAGGGCACCCTCCATTAAGGTAATGACAAAAAACATCTTTCGTGGAATTCAAAAATTTTTGTTACAGTAGTGCACATACGCGGAATTATTATCTTTCGCGGTATTTTTAACTAGTTAATTTCAGTCTAATCCTTATTACATAGTCTCCGTGTTATTTGTCTCAGGTAAAAAGAAGTTCAAATCTATTTTTGTAGTCATTGCACCAATTTTTTTTCCGTCTTCAATTCAGAGTTAAACTTGTACATAATCTTGTAGTCTCATTATGTATATTCATATCAAATTATCGACCACACAGCTCATTGAAGTAGAAGGTTCAAATCAAATTTCATAATTTAAAAATTAGACTTTGTCTACACTCGCATGGTTAAATACATTGTTCTTTTCAGTGCATTGCATTACATAATTTCAGCTCTCAAAAGAAATCCCATCTAAATCTAAGAAAGAAAAATTTACACACAGCGTCACGTACTGTGTAATTGTGTCACAAAGTTACATACGAAATTAGCCTTCAAGAGAGTTAGGAAGAGAGAAAAGTTCAAAGCAAAAAGACCAAAAATCGACCCTAAAAACGGCCGGACCTCAGACGAGCGTGAAAAAGAGAAAAAGTGCACGTAACGCGGAGAGAGAAGACTACCTACACGGCGGCACTCGGCAAATAAGGGGAAAGCCGAAATTCTCTCTCGTCGCTATACGACGGCACACTCAAGACAACGACGACGACGGGGAGGAGGACGACGACGACGCGGTAGTCGGGCAAAAACACTTGATTTATTAAGGAACACG
This sequence comes from Torymus aiolomorphi, assembly GCA_036365515.1. NCBI lineage: Eukaryota > Metazoa > Arthropoda > Insecta > Hymenoptera > Torymidae > Torymus > Torymus aiolomorphi. Next base: position 33,288,258 of record CM070876.1, read on the forward strand.
AAACGGCGGGGCCGTAGTCGGCTGCTCAGATTCCGAAGGAGGTGGAGGAGAAGAGAGAATCGCGCACTCGCCCGATAATTTGCCTTTGCGGCGGAGTCGTTTCCTCGGTACTCGAGTCGCCAACGAGAACAGCTTGAAGAAGTCATTGCTCGAAGTGGTTGTCTCCGTAGTCTCTTGAAATTTTAAATCTCCGTAGGCCAACGTTCTGTGTATTTGTGTACAACAAAACTTTGAACATTCATCCTAAATGGATAAATTTTTATCAACAAACCAAATTTACTGAAGTAGTGAAATTATTATTTATTCTGATGACTTTTTTTTATCTCGTGGTTTCATTGATGTAAATTTAAAAATTTTGGAAAAGGCTACACTGTTAAAATTGCATTAAATTTGCATTCAAAATGCAAATTTCCATTAGATTTAACTGAAATTTAATAAAAATTTTGAAGTTTTATTACAGAATTTATCTTAAGTTTCAGAAAATTTTTAATAAATTTTAGTTAACTACAAGTTTTCATTAAATTTAACTAAAATTTAATAAAAATTTTGAAGTTTTATTACAGAATTAATCTTACATTTCAGATAATTTTTAACAATGCATGTCGATGGAAATATTTCGAATTAATCAGGTAAAAAATGTTTTCTCCCTGCTTTTAACAAATATAACTGCCTTAACGATCGAACGAGCGGATGGCATCCGACGAGCGCCTTCTCGAGCACGGCAAACAGAGGGAAAGAGAAATGATTTTCGCAAGTAACAAGAAGACCAGCGAGAACAGAGAGCAAGGAGAAGGCGATAATGATGCCGACAACTGTCATGCGCCAGAGTGCGAGTGCGCAAGAAAGCTTGTTATTTGAGTTACGGAGACGAGGCGAACAACGAGAACGAGAGTTGGGTGTCGGCGTAATCCGTGGTGACGGCTCCTCGGATTAATTAAGTCAACCCTACAGCTCCGTACTTTTCGTTTTCGACGAGCAGCTTTCTTTCCCGCCGCTTACTCCTCAATGGCGCGCGTCGATGTGTGACTGAAATCACTGCAGGTGCAAACGTCGAAAAGGAGATGCGACAACTTATATGGGCAGGCGAGGGGAAAAGAGGCATGCCATTCATGCGCGAGAATGTTATTAGGTAAATTATTGTTGCCGTAAATCTGGCCTCGGCTGAAGTATGCAAATTTTTCCCTTTAATCTATGTAAATGTCCGAAGTGAATTATATTACGATGAGGCACACGCGGAGGATGGATAGCGATCTAAAGTGCGACCATGCGTCTCGCTTTCAACGACGCGCGCGCCCACTGTACCGCTACGCGTCCATATACTTTATTGTCGAAATTTACGAATGAAGTTGTCGCGTGATTGGCGAGCAAGTGCTAACCGGTAGCGGCGAATATTTATGGATTTGTTTTTATTCGACTGATTATTTGCTTTTCGCGATGTTTATGTTGATTTTTTAGCAAAGAATATTTTTTCGTATATGTGGCAATAATTTACTGCTTACCGAATGATTCACGGTGAAGTATAGTATTAATTAGTGAACTTATGCTAATTTTGGAAACCGTGTTTAAAGATTCATAAAGAGAGTTAACTTGTAGATATGCAATATTCAATATTTATAGAGTGTCGTCAGCTTTGACAATAGTTAATGCATCATTATCATTTATTGCCGTACTGCAGAAATTAATATGATAAATAATGTTAATTACATCACGAATGCCTGAACACTTGAAAATAATTCAGTCATCTTAATAGCTTAAATCGATCTTTTAATAAAATTCGCTGCATTTGCATCCCGAAACTCGCAAAAAATACGAGAATAATGTAGAATATCGAGATCAGTCGAAGAGGGAGAAAGAGAGAAAGAGAGGCGAGGGAGAGACAGAGAGAATAGCCTGGGTAATGGCTGGAAGGTTTGTCTTCGAACGTGATTCTTTCCGAGGGTATCCAATTCTAATCCTGTCACAGTCGCGTTAGTTCGGCCATTTGTTATTTAACGCACGGCATTTTTCACTCGTGCATAGAACGTTTTTCATTAGTCGAATCGCAATGGCGTTTATCGATTGGAATTCGTTTGTAAATGTCAGTGTGCTAATTGAAAACCTATAAGTACAGAAACTTTTCTCAGATTAAAAAAGATTAGCGTAATTAGTACATACTTTATAACTAACTTTTTACAAATCACTTTTTTCCTTTAAAATATTATATAAAATACTATTTGCTCATCACTGCTCCATAATATAATACTATATTACTACGTCATACTTTACAATTTAAGTACATAAATACAACTAACAATCATCGACTCTAATATCCACGCGAACACATCAAACAAAATCCACGAAGGCTTTAGTCTCGCAACGCGCCCGTTCCTCCCGAAGGAAATAATCCAGCCGATAAATCACGAGACCAAAGTATATATACCGCGAAATTAAATAAATCATTAATTCCATTAAAATGGCAATGGGATTGTCGTGCGGCGATAAATCAGGACAAGAGCGCGCGACGAAAGGGATATCGTGCCTCAATAACCGGCAAAGTTGCTCTGTCAAAGTCCCCCATTACAAGACCGCCCCCACCTCTTAATTCCACTCCCGCGCGCACGCCCGCGCAAATTTCATCTCTTCTCCTCCACGCGCGGCATTTCCCGAACTTTTTCCATCTTCCGCCTTGGCGCGGCTCTACTCCCCCGACCCCTTATTCGCCTCGCGAGTTGCGGACGGGGGAAGCAAAAGAACGCGTCGACATCTCACCGCGAAATTCTTCACAGCAATAGCGGCGTCGTCGCCTGCCCTCGTTCTATCGCTTTCTTCGCGGCTTTGTGCGTGCCCTATTCGAGAGGCTCGAGTATTGTGATTAATGCCCGGTCGCTCGTCGGATCTCGACACAGTTGTAATATAATGGAGTTTCCATTCGACAGAGTGAGTTATATTGTCGTTGATTTGGAAAAAAATTTCAAACTTCACCCTCGACGAGATAATCTCTGCGTACTAGTTGGGTACTAATACTAAACAAGTGCGAGTAATTTGATTTTACGTGCATGTTTTGATAGTGGAAAAATATCGAAATTCACACACGTTTTATTAGCACGTGGAAAATACATTTTTAAAGTTTTATGGAAATAATATACTTTGATACAAGTGCGCAGAGTAGGTGATTCACATACGGGTGTAGTAAAAAGAGCATTCGTTTCATTCGGGCAACAGCCACACCGCGAACAGAGCAAGAATAGTCGCAGAGCGCACCAGCAAATTGATTTGAGCAAGCTTCGGTTTTCGGGTATCCTTATAAATGACTGCGAGAAACAAGCGCATGCGAAACAAGCTCAAAATAGTACATTTCAATACTAGTGCGTGAAAGTGATTCTATCCTCGTGTGGACGTTTGCGCCCGAGCTAAGCGAGGGTAAAAAGGTTACACGAGGTTAAAATAACCTTCTCGATCGCGTATCGAACAGTATTTTTTGACACGACGTGTACAAAGCTTGATTTAGCTTTAAATGCTTCTTTATTCAAGTGTGTGCGAAATCGAGGTTTGCGCACGGAATGTTAAGCAAATACTGCGTGGATCTTTTCACTACCACTTTTTCTATACAATATTTTACGTGTCGATTTAATTTTGTTTTATTCTTTTTATAATTTGTTTTTATATTTAAAATTATCTTCATTCACATTCAGCAAAAATTGCTCTTTTAAACCATATATAATATAAATAGTATAGCAAAACGTTTCCTATATTCACTACCAATTTCTATCAGGGCTTTAAAATTATTTTTAACGAACTATCCGATAACGAGGTATTTGTATCGTCTATTATCCGATCTGATTATAACGGTGTAAAACTTTAATGCTACCAGGTGATATCAATTTTACATATTTATTTGAAATTATCTATTCCCAAACAACATTTTTGTAATTTAATAATATCTCTTTCATAGTAATAAACGAAAGTTTATTATTAAATACAGCCAATGTAACTTGTAAAAAAATTCTATAGTATTCCTTTCTGTGACTAGTATAACATCCTAGTTTTTTAGAAAAAGATAGGGACAATTGACTTTAATTAAAACAAATTAAAATGTGTCTTATAATTACATATATGCTTAGCCTCTGCTTGCTATGTTAAAGTCGCAAACTTTGGCATTAAATATATTTCAATAATTAATATCACTCCCTCTATTGGGTGTTTGAAAAATCAATAAAGCATGTCAAAATGAGTATCAATTTTCAAGAAAAATTAGAGAAAATCAATTATCCGGAGAACACGGTTTCACGTAATTTATTCAGGACATTCATCTCATCGCTTTATAGACCACATCATAGTTAAACATCATTTTAAATATCGCGCATTTGGGCGTGTTGCTCGTAACTGCATGATATAAATTAGGACTGCCCCATAAAGAGAACTAAGGGCTAATCGAAAAATGTATCTGATGTGGCACATACAGCAGTGGATGGTAAGAAAAGTACGATTTTGAAGAAAATGCTTACAAACAAAATAGATAATACAGATTATGGAAAAGAATAGTCACATCCTGTGTGTTTGCCATGTCAGTGCTCAGTCCCTCTGTAGTAGCAGCAAAATAAATACCTTCTGCCATTACTTCGGTGTAGATTTACCGTGTTATCTGTGTTTTTCAAACGTTGTTTACTTCCGAACTATCGATCAGATATTTGAGGTTGCCTCTGTGGTTACGATATTTTCAAAAATGATAGAATAGGGAAGAGGAGTAGTAATATTCCAATCTATATATTCCAAATTGTTAGCTTCTAACCAAGAGCTAAAGCAAATACTAAAACTTGAGCTCTTCTTTGGAAAATGAGAATGATTAAGGACAATAGTGTTGACTCTAAGTATAATTTATTAACATTATAATCTGGTCGAATAAGAGAATATGATGTACCTCTTGGTACTCTTTACTTTTGTAAATACTATCTATAATTTCTTATACTTTTTCCAAAAACAAAACGATCTTAAAACTAAAAGTCAATTCTGGTATGCGATGTTTTCACGGAATGAAATTTCCGGAAATTTCGTCATACTCTCATTCGCTAGATCTGATGCATCCCTTTAAGTTCTTTTAAAGAAACTTTCGTGTAAATATCATCCAAAGTTTGTGGTTACTGAACGGATCATTTCCCTTTACTACAGATCTTTAGAAACTTCTCTAATCGCTTGGTAGCAACAGATTTTCATTTTAAAAATATCTGAATATGTCAATAAAATGAAATCAAACTGAACAAATTTAATTCATCTTTTTAGAACTTATGTATTAAAGTTAAGTTGAATCATATTAATTATTATAAAAGTGATTAAATCTACCCTACATTGTTCTTTTAAAAATGAAAAATAGAATTGTATTTACATGGTGATTTAAATGCTGTTATCTTTTCATAACTTCGCATTCCTTACCCTGGTGGACATCGATTCCATTATTTACCTGATAAATAGCTAGTTTTCCAAATAATCGTGAACAACTAGACACTTTTCTTGGTCATTTTTATCTATCGATGAAACAATTTATCCGATCATATTCACCATTTAATAGACAGAATAATAGAATAAGTTTTTTGACAGATTTGCATTAGCTTATTTATGAGTATTTAAAATATATTAAAGTTTGACAGTTTTTTTAGTTAGGAAATGGCTAGTAAGAGGCTTGCTATAATGGCAAGGAGGGAGAGATACATAATCAAACGGAAAAATCATTGTTTTCGTTTGTATCCCCTGAAACAACACTATAAAAAAATTAAATACCAATGATTCGTGTTAACATTTTCGCTAGCTATCTTTTTTAATATTTGTTTTTAAATACATGATCAAATTACAGAGATTTAGTAAAAACATTTTAAGGTTGTGATATCTCCATTAAATAGAAAATATGGCCGGAAAAATCGTTTCATCACTACCCAGATATTATCTATTTTTACTATAGCTATTTATTATTTTCCTGGCCATTTCCGATAGAGAAATTTCGACTAAAGTAACAGTTCATCTTTTTTGAATAGTTACATTCTCTGCAAAAGCTCTCCAAAAAATTTGCCCTACCAATGCCCCCACTAATCCGCATTCCCTTAACACTGTTAACCCCGAGCCACGGTGGCACTCTGCAGCTTTTGCCTCTATTAGCCCCGCTGCCTCTCATTGCCCACATGAAATTCGCGCACGTATCGCGTGTCCACAGCTCCGATGTAAATAACGCGGTGCATCTGCTCTTACGCGCGCCACGTGACGAAGACAATCCAACCCCTCCCCCCATTCTATAGCCACCTACGCGCGCGTGTGCCCGGAATATGTAAAACGGCCGAGTTTTCAATATCGGCGCCGAACTGGCGAGCCCGTGTGAGAGCAGTTTTTAATGAAGGGAGTTGTAAAGTTTCGACGGGACTGCAGCCCCAGCGATAGCAGCCATGAACCGGATAGCGCAGCAGCGGCACGAAATTAAAATCTGACCGGTAGTTTTGTACGAAAGTGCATGGAATGCATGGAAAAAGAAAAGGAGGAAAAGGACAATGGAAAAAGGGGATTGGCATGACTGGTATGCCCTACGGAAGTTATAATACAGCAGAAAAAAATTCCCTTTTTTGTCAAACAATTAAAATACGATGGATGTAATGCGCGCGTGTCACTGGTGTCATCGTGCACTTTACGCCTTTTTCCGCGTTATGTTTTTTCGTTTATTGAACGCGATAAAAGCTGTCGTTATTGCTATGATACCGACACTTAAAAACCTGCACGAATTTTACCACTGCTTCACGCTGGAAAAACATCGCATCAATCACGCTATATTAAAACCTATTTTTTTTTGCATCATCTATTTTGTCAAATGATGATACATCTATAATTGTTTTATCTCCATTCTAATAATATCTGGTGTTATTATTGTATATTGTTGCTATCTAATTTTTGAAAAGTATTATTTCTACTCTTACGATTTCTACACATTATTATAAAATATTAGGGGGAACCCAGCTAATAAATGGAATACTTTAGGAAAAAGATATTAATAAACAGGTATGCGGAAATTATAAAAAGGTGGAAATACGTATTTTATATCGCATTGCAATAACATAGACTGTGTCAAATTGAATTTTAGAAATTAATTATAAGTTGATGTACATAACTTTACACGTTAAAAAAATAATTATAATGAATACTTATTTATATACGATAACGTATTTTTTAGAAGACAAAATAAAAATATAATTTTTAATGTCACTTTTTTTTTTAATTTTCCAATCGGAATCCATTGTCCAATGCCGTTCCATTTTGCCTGGTCAAGTATTCTTTTGTGTTTTTAAATTTTGTTAATTAAAAATAATTGTGATATTTTAAATATATTATACTGATAAAGTAGTATTTCAAAACCGAATCAACATTATCCACCCCCTTGAGGGTGGACACAAACATGATCCTTCACTGTAGTAGAACTGCAACAAAACACGAAAATCTCAAACTTCATTGATTGCTGACAGCCATTTTGTTAAAATCGTGACTAAATAATATAATATGAGCTTAGATAAGTTTAGAGAAATATCGAACACAGTGCTATATTTTGTTACCCGGATATTCCGAGGTGCTCGAACTTTCCCTGTAAGTATCTAATAAAAAAATTTCAACGTACAAAATAACTAAAACATAGCGAAAAGAATTCTCTAGAAACTTTGCAAACTCTCTTTTTATTTCGAAATATATATAACTGAGAAATTGCACAAAATAAACTCCAAAAGAGAGCGCGATAGAAAAGTACATCATAACTTAAAAAGAGCCCCCCACTCCCGAGCAAAACAATTCGAGATCGTTCTTACGCGTAATTAACAAAGTTACGAGAGCCCGGCGCTCGAAAATATTTCGTCGGGGAGTAAGTATAAGTCGAAGCGAAGAAATTCAGGCATCGGTCTCGGCGAAAAGAACTGACCGGGGGGGGGAGGTTCGAGGCGGAGGGGATAAAGGCCAACTGACCAAATGAATTTCTACTGCCGCGTACTTTAAATTTTTCCACCGAAGTTGCCCCGTGAAAGTGCCCAACTTCCACTTTAATGAATGTACTTGCGAACTCCTCTCCCACTTCCTTCTCTCCTCCCTCCCTCAACCAGCTTTACGCGCGCTTGTTTGCAAAATGTAGCCGAGGTGAAATCGAAAGAGGCGCTTTCGCGCACGCGCATCATCACGATCCAAACATAGCACAATTGTGCGACGAAAATATAATTTTCACTGGCCGAACTCGGGACTCTCGCCGAATTCCCCATCATTTTTAACGGTCTCCGCCTCTCTGGCCTCCCTGCTGAACTTCCCCGGGGCAGATAAAGTCGGGCGAGAGAAAAGTTTCTTCCATCCTCCTCCTCCCCCCGCGGGCCGGGTTTCTGGACTCATTCGGCGTATAAACGATTTTTCCAATTCCCTGCTTCTTTCGCCGAGGCTCCGTAACTTTGTTCGCGACTCCCTCCCCGCGCCGGCGAAATTTCTCACAGTTATAAAACAATGACCGAAACCCGCATTCGAGTGTCGCTCTATCCTCCCTCTACTTCGCACTCCCCCGTATAAAACAGTCTCGCGCGCGCGAGAGTCCGAGTGAATCTTTTCGAACTGCTTCTCTCCCCCTATCTCTCTCTCTCTCTCCCTCTATCTCTCTCCCTCTCTCTCCACGTATAGATTTTACGCGAGCGCTGGTCGAAGTGCCATCGTAAAAGACACCTTCGTCCTATCCTCCTTCCGCTGCTTGCAAGCGCACCCTCAAATCAAACTCCGCATAAAATCTCCATTAAGCTGAGGACAGTGTCGCCGTCCTCGTCCTCATCGTCGCCGCCGCCGTCGTCGTCGTCGGCATGGAGCATGTCTCTATACTCTCGCTGCGAGGGGACTGTGAAAATCCTACCGCTGGCTTCGTTAGAGCGAGTGTACATATTGGATTCGAATGAGGAGGAAAGAGTAGGATGATGATCGCGAATCGATTCGAGAGTATGGGAGGGATAAAGAGTACTGATGGACCTTTTTTTTATAGCGGAATACTGGTTTCGCTGAAGGATTACTTTGGTTTTTAAGATTGATTTGATGAACGGATTTGAGAATTCGAACGATGAAATCACTATAAAACTTTATATAGTAGTAAAACAGTATTGTTGTTGTGGTTGAGTAAATTCTTATCTACTATATATTGATATTGCGTTGTGATGTATTGCCGTTAAGTCATTGCTGTGATTTACAACCAGCGGGAATAAAAGAATGAAGATGTATGAGCTAAAATCAATGATAGGTTGCTTATATAAAATTCAATCATACATAAATATTTATACACAAATCTCTTTAGGGTCTAAGGCTCGCGGGGATAATGCTATGTTATATAGTGTACTATAAAAAATGACATTACTATAGTTACCTTCATAAAATTGGCTTTACTATAGAAGTATACTGAAGTATTGTTAATGTGAAGAATCATATAAGTAAAAGCCTATAAAAAATGTTTTTATCAATCTAAAACATGTAAAGAATTCAAAACTAATTGAAATTTTATATTTAAATGCTCTTTGTTGTAGTATTATTTATTTTAGTGATTAAGAAAGTCTCACAAAACAGTAAACTAATATTCATGATTATACGTCAATAACCAATTTTTCAGAGATTAATTACTTTGAAAATTCTTTTTATTTTTTTCTATATCTTAAATCTTTAAAATTTTTTCCAAGGGTAGTATCGATATTTACTATAAAGCAGGATAATAATAAAACGGTGCATAAGAACCATGTAATGCAGAATATCAGAGGTAGTTTATGTCTCCGAAAGACATATAACCTTAAAGGACGTAAAACGTGATTAAAAATGATACTACGGGAACTTCTTGCAGTAGAAATACGTATTAAATGCAGATTTAAAAATTCTTTTCACGATGCTTGTCTGTTATTTATTATTATTAACTAGAAAATAAAATAAAAAATTGCTTTTACCAAGTTATTGAAAATATTAAAGATTTTTTCATAAATAATCATTTAATGACACAAGAAAAAAAGAAAAAATGAGCTTTCACTTACTTTTTTCAAAAATAATAGAAAGCATCAATTCTAGTCAAAGATATGATAGTTTAAAATTCGGCAACTAAAATGCAAAAATCTGCATGAAGTATAATGGCTACGAATCTTAGCAGTTTACCGGTGCATTTTCTTCGTTCAGCTTTGTACTATCATAACTTTGATGAGGATGCATATTTTTCAGTTGTAAAGAAGCAAGTAAAAACTAAATTTTAGCAGTTTTATTTCCAATTTTTAAAATTGTATACAAGAAATTTTGCACCAGAAGAAACGTTTCCACTTTCGAAGGCGGTAGCAAAGATCACACTAGCTTATATGTAATTCACGCTTAAGCCGGCTGCCCGGTCAGTACTCCAACCTCGCTCTTCCTTCCTGTATATTCCGCGCGGCGTATCGACGAACGAACGAACAGCCAGGGGTCCAGAGGGCAGCGCTACCTTAAATTTGGAGCCTTCCGCTATCGGCGCGCCTGCGGAAAAGAGGATTGCGGGGCTGTGCGCGGGCGCGCCGCTTCCGATCCCCTGATGAGTGTCTATATATGAGCGCGGCCACTGCAGCCGATGAAACGGAATTAACGCGCCGCTCTCGAGCAGAATCAGCTGATAACAGCAGAGCGCGAGCGAGCCAGCGAGAGAGGTAGAAGATAGAAGCGCACACGATTAGCGCAGGCCAACTTCCAGCTGACCTCAAAGCCCGGAGAATCTCGGCTGCGGCGCAGTTTCGGCGGATGGTCCGCGCGTGCATAGGGATCGCACGAACGAATGTGCGGAGCGAGAGAGGGAGAAGACGAGCACGCGCGCGCGCGCGACCCTTTCAATTACTCTCGCCTGCATCGGAGAGAATCCGCAAAGTTCGCGGTGAGGGAGCTGGAGGGGGCAACGATGATGGCTTGTTTGAATAAAATTAGTAATTGGAATTGTTGAGCCGAACGGCTCACAGTCGCGAAAGAGCAGAGGCAAGCGGGAAAGTTGGAGGTCCGGGGATAGATAATAACGGACAGCTCCTTGAGTTTGACAGGGCAAATTTTTTTTGCGAAATTGGTCGTTACTGCGGCTCGGTATAGCTGATGACAAAGGCTTTCGCACCTTCATTGATTGACTTTTGTTTGGAAATACAAAGTACCTGTCCAATTGGACAATGTTGCCGAACGCAACAGCTAACGAAATGATGATATCGTACTATTTTTAGAACAGCCAAGATCTTTTTTGTATAAGGTTTATAAAGTAAAATTTTATGAAACCATATTTCTTGGTGCTGTAATATTAAATGATTATTGACTTGCGTATTAATGAAGAAATAGTGAAGGGGTTACGATTGAAAGCATAGAGTGTACATATAAAAACTTCATTACAAACTGATGAATTTACATTTCAAGTTACAGATTAATTTTCGAACATGAGAAAATGTTTAACGCCGATTAAAAGATATGCACGTATTTTAATTAATCGAAATTTATCATTGATAAAATCCTTTGTTAGTTCAAAATTTTAGTAAATAATTTTATAAAAAGTGAACAATTTATATAGTGAGCAAAAAACAGTTAACAAGTTCGTGGAATCTGTTGTAACTCTACAAATGATAATATAATCTGCTGTATGTTAAAAATTGCAAAGGTAAGCATGAGCAAACACAAGATTTTAATCTCATTAATGCACGGATATGAAATTATTTTAAAATTAAAAACGAAATTTTCATATACATACCGTTATGGGTAAATTAGATTAACTTTTCATCCAATATTAATTTGATCCAACAATTTTTCCCTGGCATAAAAACGCTTAATCACAATCACACAAAATGTTCTTTTCTAAAAAAAAAGACATGTTATTGCAACGCAAGCATTAATATCAAATGTACTTTCTTCTGAATATAACGATAAGAATCTCAGCGAACACGAATAGCGAAACAAGAAAATACGTATTCCCTCTTATCTCGGGACGTCAAACGTCTGAGTTCTCAATAACACATTCCTCCTTTACGGGCGCAATCGCAATCGATGCTTGCATTCGGGTAAAACATTTTATACCCGTTGACCCTCTTCTCCACTATTCTCCATGTCAAATCTCGTTCCTTATTTAATGCATTTTAGATTTTTCATTTCTGCATCCCAGATAGCTTTATCTCTTCCAACCTCTCGATCTAGTCACTCGACGCTCCCGCTATTTTTCTGCACTTCCATTCTTTTGCAATTTTCCCGTTATTAGAAAAGAGTTGCCCGATACCGGCCCTGTTGGTAGCCACTCTTTTAATATTGCGAGATAAAATTACTATAAAATAGAGGAATATCATGCCTGATGAAACTTCTATATAAAAGGACAAATCGGAAAGGAACAAAGGGGGAACTTTTAAGTTAATTCAATGCTTCGTATGGTACATCGCAATATTTCGGGAAATTTGCATTTCCCTATATTAAAAATAATCAAAAGTTCTCATAAAAATAACAAAACTTTCTAGAACAACTGTATACTAACAAAACTCTTTTAAACTTTTCAAAAATATAGTCAAAATTTTCCTTTTCTTAATCCGTATTACTATAGTTCTTGCTAATATTGATTTTTTTGTAACTTTTGCCAAAACTTTTGTCTCCGTGTATCATCACCTGTATATTTATAAGTAAATTTGGTCAGTGACTTTTCTGTCAACATATCCGCAGCCTTCGAGTATTTTAAACTGCCTTATTTAATTATTTCACTGCTCGCACGCAGCTGTACAGCTGTCGACTGACGCGACTGTATACACACATTCGCAAAATAAAGTCTTTCGCAAGGAGGTACGGGCAATCTAACAGAAATAAGCTCGTTGATATACCTAATGTAGTTATTTTTGGAATTTTTAGCCAATTAGAATTTCAGCAGTTCATCATCGAAACACTCGATTGGGTACCCGACAAGTATATGATTTGCTGCTTATTACTTATTAATATCGAGAGTTCATTATCAGACAAACTACCTTGCTGTAGCTCACATTAAAATTATTGCCGCAGTAATAACAGAAATATTTCTTGAACCTAAGAACTCTGATTCAATTATTTTAGTTGATAGCTTCAACCTCTACCTTTTGTAACGGTAGCACTTGTTCTCTTCGAATACTACAAACTCTTCAATCTATTTCCGCACGTGCTGCTTCTGAAGAAACTTCGTCTTTTAGGTTGCTCGGTGGTTCTTTTCATCTTGACAAAATCGTTTTTATGTAGTCGTTGATGAAAATGGATGGCCACCAGATTGGCTGTATATTAGAACTGACTTACGACGTGCCACAAAGAAACATACTGATCCATTTCTTTTCTATACCTCTCTTTAGCAACGATCTACCTTTCGTCATCGCTAAATCTGAATCTATGATCTTTACAGATGATCTTCGGTTATATTATTATTATTCGTTTCCGCCGTTTTTATTAGACAAGAGAACCCAAGCCATATCAGAATACTACACAACAGTACCATTTCCACTCAGTCTGCTGAAAATGGTTTGAAATTGAATATCACTAAATCTAAACTCCTACTTCTGACTAGTTAAGCGCATATCTTAACTCTTCAACTTTTTTATGACAAAAGTTACTCCTTAAGAAGTCCACTGTTTAAAAAGTATTTAGTTTTTTTTTCGTCTGAATGAGATTGTGAATAAGCTTGATTTTTTCATTTTTTCAGAGGTTATACTCCAGAGTTTATCACACATATGCACACACAAGACATCTCTTAAAATAATAAAACAATAACCGGGTGATGTCAAGCATTTAAAGATTAAAATTTGATTGGTCTGAATAGAACAGGCACCAAAATCTGCTACGCTTGAATTATTTTAGATTAAAGTTTCGAACTTGAGCATTTAAAATAAGATAAAGTATAAAAATTAATAGGATAAAATTAGTAGAATAGTATTTCTGTAATTATAATTAAAACAAAAAATATTTTTCTGAAAAATACGTAATGACAATTTTATGCTTTTTCTTTCAAAATGTTTCAAACACAAAAGTTGCCTCTTTTAATTCTAGAGTAGAAAGTAGAAAGTAGAAAGTAGGAATGTTAAAAATGTTTAATAATTTTTGTGAGAAATTTTTAATCTAATAACTTAATATTTGAAAACGCATATTTTGTTTTTGAGTTTATAATTAAACATGCTTTTTCGTATAATTTTAATCTTTTTCCTTCAACCAACAAAAAAATTATTTTAAAATACGACACGCGAGGCGCGTTTTCAAATATTCATTTATTTCACTAAAATTTGTCACAAAATAAATAAAAAATTTTTAATACTTCTAAACATAAAATATGTTTATGTTCTGAAGCAGCATAAAATTGTCATATCGCATTTTCCCGAAACATATAATTTTATCCCTCTCTCTTCTATCACTCGTGTTTACTCCCAAGCCCTTTCCGCTCCATCCCTTTCTCTCATTTCTTTCTGATCCCGTTTTACTTTTCATTCCGTCGGCGCGGCTCTCGCGAGATAAACCGCTCGCGCACTATCCGATCGCGCGCACTCCCACTCCAAAATGGCTCGCCCCGCTACTATACTGCTCTTCATCTCGCGTCCTCCTCTCTTTCTCTCTCTTCTCCCGCCGTTACGAGATTTTCCTTCTGCTCGGCGGAAAAATAGACGGCGGACACGCACGGGAGCTCCAAATTGAAAAACTGTTTGAAAAGTTGCAGGGTGGGCGGGAGTAGGAGAGCCGGGGTTCAACTTCCGGAGAAGCTTCATCAGGATTTTAGCCCCTGGCGTTCGATAAAAAGAGCACGAGGAGCAAAAAAAAATGCGGCGCTTTGTCACGCGATAAACGCCCACGGGCCTCGCGGGGACGGATCGCGATTTCGGCGCCATTAGCACGCTTGTAGGTCCTCGCTGCACGTGTTAGTATAGTTTTGCATGCGACGGGGAAAAAGAGCTCCAGCGCCAAGAGACAGAGAGATAAGTATGCGTCTAGATAGAGGTGGATAAAAGCGCGTCGGGCGGAGAAAGTAAGTCGGGTGATAAACCGAGGAGCCGAGTAGGAGAGAATTTGAATTTTAACTTAAAATTGAGTGACTTCGTTATATGGGCTTGCCGGGGGGGGGGGGGGGGGGAAAGCGTCGCGTGAAAGTTGTACTCGAGTGCGCGCTTGAGGAAATTTGATTCTGCGGGTTGCGAGTGATATTGTTGGAATTAGCGTTAATTTGACAACTTGACAGAGTACGTCCCTTTCTACAATTAACTTTCAGCATTAAATTCTGTTATTTTTAAACATGTGCCTTGGGGCCGACGAAAGTTTTATTTGAATGCGCATTTGACCTTAACTATAGTAAGAAGAAAAACAATATTTGCACCATAAAGTTAGGTATAACAATCTTTTTTTATTATAATTTTAACATATTTCATGCCTGTGTCTGAATCGATATTGCAAAATATTTCATACAGTATTTTCAGCACATTTTATTTTTAGATAAACTTCTACATATTTTAAGCAGCTTTTTATTTGGAACTTCTTAAACTAAAAATATATTATTTCTATTAAAAGGTAATATTTCCTTCCTTTATCTGTACTTGCACGAGTAAGTCTCTCAAATAATTTATAATAAACCGAGGAAGACTGAAAAAAGCTTCCAACTTATATTGCAAATGTAATCTGCCATCAACCCTCGCATCAAGCATTCCATATATGCCAATATGTATAAATAAGTATTTTCCCAAGATTCTTTACTATAAAGAGATTTTTGCAATATATAACTTTCTGAAGTTGGAAATAGCATAAAATATAGAAAAAGTTATTATTATCTTTACAAAGGAAATATTATTTTCACTGTTGAATTATATTTTCGTATAATAAAAATGTGTTACGTTGATGGATGCCACTTTTTTATGGAAAATGGCACCTGACGAGGGTTGAGCTCTGGGTCCTGGAATTGCAAAAGCACTGAACGCTACAGAGCAACTCGGTTCTGCTCGTCTTATATTATATATTTATTATAGCAAAATCAATTGGTACATATTTAAATTGATCCTTTCATCATTTCAAGCTCTGCTCACACTTATATTCAAGTAAAACATCTTTAGGATGATAAATTTTTGCACGTGAAAGTAGATTAAGGCCAAAATTTCATTTTACAACATAATTATCGTACACTCTCTGTGTTTTTTCAATGCAGAATCTCTCGGTTCCTTTGAGAAACATCAGACAAAGGTTAATGAAGTCAACACCCTAAAAATTGCAGCGTTATTCACAACAATCCCATTCGCAAAAGAACTTCTTACTCGCTCGGCAGCTCCCTCACAAAAGGCCTTCAATAAAACCGGGACAAAGAGCGCGCTCTCTCGCACACAACGCGAAAAAAGTCATTGCAGTAGAGCAGCCACCACCGCCGACGACGACGGCTCGGTCGACCAAGAGTGAGGACAGGAAAAAGAAGAAGGTAAACAGAGACAAGGAAAGGGAACGAGGGGAAGAGAGACAGAGAGTAGCGGACAGGCAGTACGTCTGGAGCTTGTAGGCGTTATCGCGCGGGCGCGCGGCTCTACCTGTAACTCTAATGAATCGTCCTTGTTACGTGCCAGCGCTAATTAAAAGATATATTTATTAACCCGGCCGACGCCACCGCCTCGATTTATAAGATCTGTTTGTCAGGCTTGATTGGTCGACGCTTCATATATCCACACACACACATACGCGAGCGAGAAAACGGACGAGCAGTTTCCAACCGCGCGTCGACGATCATCCAGATATATATACGGGTGCCGTGACTTTCCGGCCTATTTGTTTCGCGCGAGAGCAGCGCGAGCTGAAAAATCTATGGGTCGCCGCGCTAGTGGCGCAGACCGACGCGTGTTGCGCGCGTATACACACCATCGGTATGCGGTGTGTATGTGTGTTGTATAAACACGCAGCGAGGGTGTAAATCACTCGACGAATTCCTGAGTGATTGACGAATCGCGAGCGGCGAAATTAAGGTGGTTTATAGCGGGACTATTGTTTTCGTTGAGACGAACAAACGTGATTGATAGAAATAATCGTGAATAATTCTATGGTTGTTCAAAAATCATTCATTCGAAAATTAATTATTTCTTCTTCTTTTTTAAGTATATTTGTCACGTGTAACAATATTGTTTGCCAATAATATTCGATATTTTGTTCGTTTCACTTTATAGGATAAAATTTTCAATTCACATGTGGATATGTTATTTGAAATAGACTGAACGTGCACTTTGAACGACAGCCAATTTGAAAATCAGTAATGTACGAATATCTAGCAATTTTCAGTAACCCATTGACTTTTTAATGTAAAAAACTTTTATGTAGGATAACGTTTGAATCAATATAAATACTGAAGAGGTCACGGGGTGAATTTGATTATGATAACAGACGGAAGTTTTATTTCAAATTCAGTTCAATAAGCTACTATCCTATAATGACTTGAAACCGAGTTAAGGTGATGAGTAAATAAACAATCCCACAAAAAATGAAAGCATTTAACAGTCTATCAGGTATACCAACTGCAGTCTCTTGAACACTGAAACTTAACTAGAAAATCGAGCATAACAAATATGACACGATAAGTCCAGAAATTGGCCCAAATCCTTCCCTTTCTATAGTTGGAAAATTGCAATTTAAAAATAGAGCCTTTATCTCATATCCCACCCCCTCTCTTATCATTCCTCCCTTTATCACCCTCTTTCTCTCCTGTCACTCTGCCGAAGCCCAAGTGACGGAAATGCTTTTCAAAAATGGACATTATACCGAGTGTGCAGAGGTCCGATCTTCATGAAAAATTCGGCGCACCGCGGTGGAAAAGTGGAGACCGCTGCAACCTTCTGTTCTTCCTTTCCTCCCGTGTAGTCCCCGCTCTCCCGCGGGAAAACGAAATTAAGAAAGAAAACGGCGGCGCGGCGCGCACTGCCACGCTCGAAAAATAAAAGCCGGGGAATAAGACGAAAAGTCAGCCAAGCGTGCACCGGCGACTCGCTAATAATTCAACGACTCCAATATTTAAGCACCGTCGCGCGGCGCCAAGCCGCCCCGTTCGCCTTATTCACCTCTCTATATGTGTATATATATATATATGCGCCGAGCTGGTGGCGTGCCGGGACGTGGCTGCGACGACAAAAGCCTCTTTAAAAATGCACGGAAAAAACAGCAGTGTGGCACGGAAAAATAAAGAACAATAGAGAGGGGGCGAGAGAGGTAAAGAAGCCGGCGTAAGTCTAATCGCGAATTATTCGAATTCAGCGACGTTTGTCGTATGTGGGGGGGGGGGTGGGGTGACTCGACGAAGGTACGAGCGCGCGCTTATGTTATAGATACGGATGCCGTCTACATGACTGACACTTTTGCATGGCTGAGATTGACAGAAGGAGCTCTCTAAATTAAATTCAGTGAAAAATCACTGTTTTAAAGTGTAAAGTCGGGAACTGTCGAAATAGTAGTGCATATGCACTCCGAAATAGTGTATATACACTGAATTATCAGTGTATCCACTGTTTAGTAGTTATACACGCTATTTCAGAGTATATACCCTGGTAGAAATTGTCTCTACAGGAAAATAATAAATAGCCAGTAAAAATAGCTAATTTCTGGCTATTGATGAAACAATTTTTCTGGTCATATTTTCTATTTAATGGAGATAACACAACCTTAAAATGTTTTTACTAAATTTTCTCTACAATTTGATCATGTATTTAAAAACAAATATTAAAAAAAGATAACTAACGAAAATATAAACACGAATTATTGGTATTTAATTCGAGTATAGTACTGTTTCAAAGGATAAAAACGAAAACAATGATTTTCCCGTTAGATTATGCCTCTCTCACTCCTTGCCATTATAGCAAGCCTCTTTAACCATTTCCTGTCTAAATACTCATAAATAAGCTAATGTAAATCTGTGAAAGAACTTATTCTATTATTCTGTCTATCAAATGGCGAATATGATCGGAAAAATCGTTTCATCGATGGATAGAAATGGCCGAGAAAAGTATCTAGTTTTTAACGATTACTGGGGAAACTAGCTATTTATAAGATAAATAATGGAATTGATTTCTACCAGGGTAAATATGCACTATTTCTACAGTACTCGACTTTACACTCTAAAATAGTGATTTTTCACTGAATTTTATTTAGAGAGAAGAGATTGGGGAGGGGGGAGAGTGGAATGTGAGATGAGGATGTTTGCGTATAAATCATTTTTTTTCCGTGGTGGCTAAGATTTCAGTAGCCGTTGAAATTAATTTGTTTATGATAGTAAAAAGTTATAAGATTTAACGAGGAATAGATAAACACATACATTTCTACCCTGGTGGAAATTGAAATCATTTTTTGAGCAGTAAATGGCTAGTTTGATCCAAAATGGCAAAAAATGGACTCCAGTTTTCTTCCATAAGTGTAACAATTTTTTTAACCTATTTTTCACATTTATTGGCCGCAAAGATGGTCACAATTTTGTACTATCTATTAATTTAGCATTTTAATGCTAGTTAAAATAGCTAGTCGATGAAGCCATTACAAATCTAGTAACAAGCGATTTGTTATGGCGATGAGTAAGAGAGATAGAGTCACGTGTCAAAATAACGATTTTGGTTTATATCTTATAGAATAAAGCTGTAAATAGTACAAAGACTACTAAATTTTGTTTATATCCCGGTAAACTATCTCTTAAGAGTATAAGTTTTAAAATATATGATTGAATTGTTATGAAATTTTAATGTAAAGATTTTCAGGTTAGGGCCATTCCATAAAATGGGAGAAGTTGATAAAAAAAAGCGTTACATGTCTGTCTAATAACTAGCCATTTCTAATGGCCAGTTTCTGTTTTCCTTCCCATTTTTAATGGACTAATTTCTACCAGGATAGGTAGTCAAAGAAAACGTAATTAAGTGCATAAAAAGTTGTGTCCCAATCGAATAAAGATACTTAAATCTAATTGATTGTATTGAATAATAAATAAATGGAAGTGCTAATTGATTGTATATATTTATTTTCATTACTTTTTATTAAGGGAATGCAAGTATTGAATTTCCTGTGACAACTGCTCCAATCAAGCTTGGAATTGCAACAGTCACGAGACATATTCTACAAGTTAAATCTTGAATGCCGGGCCATCAATCTACTTACACATGCACGTCATAAAACGTATAATCCGACTAGGATCAAGATGATAGAATAAGAAATAATGCAGTCAGACTGATAGTGGTGTGGCTGCAACAAGAGCTAGAGCTGAAAATAGCGTGACTGATTGCAAGGCGGGGAGCAATGAACTGTAGGTGCAATGTTTCACGTCAAGTCAGATAATAGAGTAAGCACTTTGGATTTCGTCAATTCACAGTGCAATGTCTATAGAAAATGAAAAATTACGTCGTTTTAATTATGTTTCAAAAATAAAATATTAATTGAAAATTTTCATTAGTTTACTTATATTAGACGAATTTAGTGTATCATTTGAAAATTTAGTCGTACTACGTCAGTTTTACGAAAAGTTTTTAAGCTTCCGTTTATTTCTGTCGACGTGAATCTAAATTAAAAAAATATGAAGTGCAAGATCTTTTTTTTACTTTATGAAAAAATACGGACAACAAGTATTCCCTTGTATTTTAAACTCTAAAAAATATGAAAAATTCCACTTTAGCTTTTATCTTTATTAACATATATTAAGTCTTTAAAAGAACATTCAATAAAAGACTATTAACAGTAATGTATTTAATTTTATTAAAAAATTGAAAATTATTAAAAATTCATGCGATAAAAATGAATTTGACGTACTAACTGAACGCCAAATTCACATTTTATATAAGAAAAAACGAAATTTCGGTGAAAATGATAAAAGCCTTTGGGATAATTTTATAAAAAAGAAAAATTTTTAAATTCAAGTTAAATCCTGCATATATATATATATATATATATATATATAACTGTATGTCTGTCCCAAAATTAAACCACATCATGCTTATGTAATACCAAGTATTTATCATACAATTTACAATGCAGTTGTTAGTCGTCAGCTTCCTGCACACCCCACAATAATCAGTTAATTACCAAAATTCATAAACCCATAAAATTCCACGTTATTCTTGAACCATCAACAGTCGAAACATCATAAATCATCGTGCCTCAACACATTCCCTCCCCTCTAATCTCATACAACGCGTTAACCGCAGCACCGTGTCAGCACTAAATAACCACAAGACACCACCAAGGCAGATTAAATGAATCAAGCGATCTCTACTTGATTCATTTAACCAATCAACATCTCCATCCAACCAATCGATATTCGCACACGCTTCCTCGTAGAATCCATTACCCACAATCTATAACCCATCACCTACGTATATACATACACCCGCCCACAACTACATCCCTCCCTCCCCCCGCACTAAAACACACGTGCAGGTATGCGCGCGCGTGGTCGCGACCCCGTGGCTCCCATTAAATATTTCCGTCGAATTCACTCGATCGAGCTAGAAATTTTTGCGGTGGCGACGGCGGCATCGTCGTCGGCCGGTTTGACGCGGAATACTACCTCGTGCGCATTCCATTACCGCGCCTATATATATATATGCACTTGCGCCCACGTCTGTGTGTGTGTGTGTGTGTAAATCCCCAAGCCGTGGCGCGCGAACGCGCAGGTGAGCTGAGTGTTTGAGCCCCTGAATAATCCACAGGACTCGAAGCGCTCAAGTGGCATTGATCAGCTGTGTCGCGTGCAGAAGCAGCCGCCGCTATACCGTCGCCCGACTGCTTCAACACCCGCCTCCTACACCTCACACACAGACACACACGCACATGTGCCCGCTCATGCATACGTACATGCACGCGAGCAGCAGCAGCGGGGGCGGCGGCGGCGACGGTCGTTAAGCGGCATGAAAAGCAATTAGGCGCAAAAAGCCCATAGGAAAGAGGTCGAGGACTTTCGGTTTGCATATGCACACACAACGCCGCACGACCGCGCGGCGGCGGCGGCATCTTAATTGATCCCGTTTATTCCGAGGGGGACGCCGCGGCAGTTTTGCCCGCGCTCGGCTATTATGCCGCGCCGATCGAATTTTTCCAAATGGCCAGCAGCAACGACGAAGCTGTGCTATATACAGAGACTCGTTGTTTGCTGCACGCACGCGTATATATGTGTATGTGTGGTGTGTGTATGTGTGCGTGCGTGTGTGCGCGCGTGTGTGTGTGTGTGTGTGTGTGTGCGGATGGGGGGAGTGCGCTTGCAATCCTTCCTTCGATTCGGCCTCCGGGCCAAATGTGTATAGTGCTGTTAGTTTAGACGGGCACTCGATGGGTTAGCTCTTTTTTTTAGTGGGAAGCAGAGACGAAATGGTGGTTGGTCGGCCACCTCGTGTGTATATAGGTATATATATTCGAGGATAAACCGGCCAGCGGTTCGCGGTATTGAGTATTATTGAGAGCTTAGGGAGAGAGAGGGCAGGATGTTTATAGAAATGCTTTTTGCTGATTGCATTTTTGCAGAGTGAGAACGCTCTTGAAAGGTGGCTATTAAATTTAGTTTCAGCTAAAAGATCTTTTCTTAGGAAATGCACATGAAAGACTTATTTGCAATAGTCTAATAATTGTTTTGAAAATATTGGAGATACCTATATTTTAGTTTTTTTTTTTGCCTTGTACTTAAAACTTGTAAAATAAATTGCTATGCACATGCGCTGACTCTTAAAAAATATGATAAATATTTCGAGATACAGTAATTTTTTTTTTAACTTATCGACTTATTTTAAAGCACGACAAGAAGAACAACTGATATGTTTTGCTCCTAAATTATTTATATCATAGTATTCTGCTGGAATAGTACACTGTTAAAATGTTATTAATTTTAAGAAACTTTTAATAAACATTTCGAATTTTTATCCATAAACATGGTATTGTACTTCAGAATTCACACATTTGTGAATTGATCTTTCAAACTGATTGTTAAGTTTAAAAGAATATTTTGAAATCACAATACCGTTATTAATTTTAATACATGTGATTGAAAATGGTTTTAAATTTAAGGAAAATTTATTATTGATTTTGAAATTTTTACTCACACGTGGAGGAATATTTAATATACGTATTTTAATGTTAAAATTATGTGTGTTTTAAAACAATTTTAATGTACATGTCTTAAGGTAGTACAGAAACGCTTTTTCCCCTATTATAGGGCCATTTAATAGATTAATAAATAGAATGAGTTGTTCGAAGACAAGCACAAGCTTGATCTTGAGTATTTTAAAGGTATTAAAACTGATCAGTCTTTTTAGTCTGGAAATGGCTAGTAGAAGGCTTGCTGTTATGACAAGGAGTGAGAGAGACAGAATCAGATGGAGAAATAAAAGTTTTGCTGAATTATTCATAGAAAGAGTACAACAAATGATTGTTTAGTTAATGTTATTTATTTATATTTTGGTAAGCCATCCAATTCACTTTAATGCTCTTTCATATATACGATAAAATTAGTAAGAAAATCAAATACGAATATTTTGTTGTGACGTCAATCTAAGAAATAGGTAAATAATGGTTGAAAAATCGTTTCATCATAGCCATTTATTAGCCAGTTTTACTAGCTATTTTTTAACTTCTTGGCTATTTTATATAGATGAATTTCTACTAGGGTTATTCATTAATTCGCTCCATGGTCCTTTCATAAGTGACAGTATTATTTTCAATTCACACAAACTTTTGTTTATATATCGAAGTGTATACCCCTTTTCACTCTGAGTGCAATTTTTCGGGGAAAATGCATATTTACAGTATTGTCAGTATAAAAAGAGGTCGTAAGCCAATAGATTGCACAAAGATTTGATGATGTATAGATAATATGTGAGCCGTTGTTGAAACATGGGCCTTATATGGCTGATATATATATGAGTGAAATATGAGCAATACGTCACGGAGCCAGAGCTATACGTATATTGTACAAAGTATGGGCAAAATATTATCGATACATATATATATATATATATTGTAAAAAAATAGTTATTAAATTTAAAAACAATGTATTGGAAGCAAATTTCATAACCGTTTTGAAACGAAATTAATAAAAGTGTTGAAATTTAATATACATTGTTTGAAATGGAATCAATGCAATATACATGATTTTTAATTAAAATTTCTTGAATTTCAATATTTTTTTATTAAAATTAATAGAAGCATCTTACAACATTTTATTGAAAAGTAAATAACATTGGTGTGAATTTTAAGCAATAAATCTATGAAAATTAAAAAATAATCTATGAAAATTAAAAAAATAATCTATGAAAATTAAAAAAAATAATCTATGAAAATTAAAAAGTTCACCTATATGAAAATTGATGAATATGTTATTAAATTTAATATAAATTTCTCAAATTTAAAAATTTTTTTAAGATTCTTCAAATTAAATTACCTCCTATTAAATATAATACACGTAACAAAGTTTTTTTGTAGATCTATTTTTTGACAGTTGAAAATTCAATACAATTATCTGAAATTTAATAATTTGTATATAAAATTTAATGCAGATATTTAATGAGTAATAATTAATATTTATTTATTACAAAAAATTATTTTTTTAAATTTTAATTGAAATATTTAAATTAAAAAAATTATACAAAAGTTAATTAATGCAAAAGGTTAGTGTTAGTTCTAATCATTATTTTGATGCAAATTTATTATATATTTTTACTTACCACTTATTTGTGTTGTATGAAGAATGTTATAATTTATGCATATAACTTTTTAATTATTATAAATTTTCGCTTATTCATTATAGAACTTTGTTTATAAATTAATCGCATTTTTATTATCGCAGAAAAAAACCTTACATAAAAATTTTCGACCTGACCGAGAATCGAACCCACGGACCTTGGGTTACTACGCACGCACGCTATCCATTACGCTATCGCTCGCTTATAACAGTTAGGACATTTTGATCTGCATAAGGAAATTTAATGTCTTGTTTATGATATTTAATAAACGTATACGTTAATTTACTTCTAATAGATTAGTATATTAAAATTAATGTACGTATTTATTAAATTTTATAAATTTTAGAATTAAATTTTAAAATACTGTATACTAATTCACATTCAATAACAAGATTATTAATTTTAAGATACAATTGTATCTTAAATTTTCTTAAATGTAAAAACTTGTTTAACATTAACGCATTAAAAATGAAAAATGTTTTTGAAATTTCATAAGATTATTTTTTAATCTCCTAAACCTATTTATAATTAAAATTTAAACAATTTATTTTAATTTTAATAAGATTGCCATGAAATATTACAAACGCGAATGCTAGTTATTATAAATGAAATTATAAAATTATTTAAAATATTCTTGAAATTTAATATCTTGTTTATGATATTTAATAAACGTATACGTTAATTTACTTCTAATAGATTAGTATATTAAAATTAAAGTACGTATTTATTAAATTTCATAAAATTTAGTATTAAATTTCAAAATACTGTATATTAATTCACATTCAATAACAAGATTATTAATTTTAAGATACAATTGTATCTTAAATTTTCTTAAATTTAAGAACTTTTTTGACAGTGTGTGTGTGTGTGTGTGTGTGTGTGTGTGTGTGTGTGTGTATATATAGTCCTCATTAATATATTGCCAATATATTAAAAATAATAATTTCTTTTTAACCAAAGTATTTATAAAACTAATATGAAAAAATATATTCCCTTTATATTCCCGCTTGATGTCCAAACTAACTCACGCATAACTCTTGCTTGCAACCCAATTGTATTAACTATAAGTTTGAGAATATTTCGATGTTCGCACTTTGAAAACGTTATATACTTGCTCTAAAACTCGATGAGACAATTGCTGTTGTCACGACTGGGTGAAAATAAACAACAACAACAAAAGTAAATAAAAAATTGCTCAGTATAGGGTCCAGTTTTGGTGGCGCTCTTCTACATTTACCCACTTAATAAATGAATTACAATCTTACTATAAACATCATACTGCTTAAATCGTCTAGATTTCATACCTTGACAATTCAAAGTTCCCGTCTTTATTACACCGAACACAAAAAGATTCGAGCGTACTTAAAGAAAATAAGAGGGAGATAGAGAGAGAAGGGCCGGCAGTTAAAGCGACTTCAAAATGAATTCCTAATAGCTCGGCGGGCTGTAAAAATTCTATCAATGCGAGAGAGCAAGAAGGGCGCGAAAGCGAGAAAGGCGCAGGCACGAGGAAGATAAGAAAAGGAAAAGGCAGCCCGAAGTATATAAGGAAGCTACCGACGCCACGGCACGTCCCGGCCGTCGCCGCGCAATTGCAAACAATGCACTTCATCAAAGTTTTACAGCTTGTGTTTCAACGGCAGCAGCCTCCGCGCGCATTTCATCCTCCATAATTCCCGAGCGCGATTCCCCGGACTACCTTTTGCGCGCGCGCAAAGTCAATCTCGAGGAAGGGGGAAGACAGGCGCGCGAAATTCAGTTTACTGCTGCTGCTGCGCACCCTTTTCACGCGGGCAAAACGTGCGAGAACCTTAATTTAATAACAAAGTTGTCATTAATAGACATTAAATTACGAAACGTTTCGCACCAGCACGATTCACATTCGCGCACGTGTATAACGCGCATTTTGGCAATTTCGAAGTAGTGCACGAGGCGGGCGCGTCGCGCGCATAAGGCTAGTCACGAACATTTGCGCAGATATTACGGGGGATTGATCGACAAGCGGAAAGTAATTACTTGGGTAAATGCCGCATTTAATTTAAATAGTTAACTGTTATTTGTTTATTTATGTTCAATTTTGGAACAATATTTTCCTAGAGTAAATAATTACGATGTCTCTGATACATATTATAGGTCGATACATATTATAAGTGATTTATATAATCGTTAACACCATCGCAAGCTTTGTTAAGTCAATTACTACTGTATGCAAAAAATAATTGTAAAATGAATGCAAATAACCCTCAATAATCAGCAAAATTTAATAGCGATAAACTCTCTAATGTTAGAATTTTTTAATATGGGACTATAAAGTAAACATTAATTTCTCAATCAAGACTTATGTACGTGAATGATTTGATGTAGTTTTAGATAAGCTTATGGCGACATTAGCTTTCTTATTACAAATGAATGACGGTAATACGCCGTGAATGAACGTTGGACCGGATAGCGTACGCCGTATAAGGCATTTACGCGGCATGTGACGCATGAAATTTGCATAAAATAAAGCACGCGCATTTCTGCCGTTTGATCGCCCGACGTACAACAGTTGCATCCATGCCGTTGCTCTGCTCTTTGATTAAATTTTAGTTCACGGTTTCAGGTCGGATTTTTCGCAATTTGCAGTTATTTTATCAATAAAAAAAATACAAGAAAAAGGTTAAGTAAACATAAGTATATGAGCAATTCTCAGGATTTTCTGCAAAAAAGAGGGTCCAAAAGAAAATGAAAAAATTTTGAGGCACACCTGTTATAAGTTTTTTCTCGTTCTGTAAGTCATATAGTATACGAGAAAACTTTCGAACAGTCGAAAACGGTCTTGTAACACCGTTTTAGAAAAAATCCATTTTTCTTATGCCACTGAGAAAAGTTATTCTTTGTGCCAAATGGTATTCATTAACTGTTAAGAAATATTCATTTGGGATATAGTCAATTGAATATTCATTAACAGTTAAGAAATGGTTATTTGAAATCCATATACTACCGCTGCGCTGGTGTAGTGCTCTACAGTACTTTTAAATAATATGTTACTCTTACCTCAGGTGAATCACATAACTTGTGAATGCAAAATAAAATTGTTTTATAGAATACATTCCAGTTCAAATATATGCAACTAAATGAAGTACAAAGATTTCAATACTAATCGTGATTGCAACGTGCCTAACCTACCTTTTTAGCTACATCTCGGAAAGTCATATTTCTTAACTGTTAATGAATGGGGAATTTGTACCAAGTCATATAATTTTTTCGGGTCATAAATGAATTATTTCTTTGTAGCAAGGAATCACTTTTCTCAGTGTGGAAATTTAACATGGGAAAAATGGACGAAAAGTACTCACTGATGATGAGCCAATAGTAAGTTTTTAAATGTGCCAAAAAATATTCCACAAAAAAGCGATTAGAGTAGATGAAAAGAGCTTTAATTTAAGCTAAAGATTGTTAAAATCGGTCGGTTCTGCGCAGTTACCTGCATTTGAAAATCGCGAAAAATTACCAAAAATGATTGAATTACGTGGATTCGGGAAGAAATTTTTCTTGTATACTATATGACCGACAGAACGAGAAAACACTTATAACAGAAGTGTGCCTCAAAATTAATTTTATTTTTTTTTGGACCCTCTTTTTTGCAGAAAATCCTGATAATTGCCCATATATTGTAAAAGTTTTATAAATAAATAAATATGAGAAAACAGCAACTTTTTGGAAAAATTTATTATTCACAAAGTGATATGAAATATTGAAAATCTGATAACGGATTCGTAATGAGCGAGCTGTAACGTGATTAAACAAAAATGAATTGAAAAAATGGTTTTTAGATCACGTACTTTTACCAATATTATTAACACATAAAATTTAGTACTTTCAGAAATATTATCAACTCATAGAAAAGTACAAAATTGCTTTGCCCTGCGTGAAAAAGAAAACATCAAGAAGGAGGGACAATCTTCGCTATTTCTTCATTCTCACGCAAAACATTAACATAACAAGACCGGCAAAAAGCTTTGATTACTCATACATGCTGCCATAATAACGTCCAGAAATTATCCTTCCGCATAAACGACGCACTGCATCCCACGCACGAACGCTGCGGCCTATTTACTATAATAACATCAACGGCGACGTGCGCGCGCCGCCCCTCGCCCGCAGTCATATTAACGCCATTCAGAAAAGGCATAACTATCTCGCCCCCTCGTCGTATTTACCGCCAAGAATCGTCGGACGCTAAAAATAAATGCGCGCCTAGGGCGAGAATCCTCCCTTTCTCCGTTCACCGTTTTACTTTTATCCAGGTGCACACACGGGAACAAAAACGTTCATTGAAAAATACTATTATGGCTACTAACGTAAGAATAAATAATTATATTCTGAAAGTATTTCATTCCTTCTCATCTCGTAATACAATTTAATCTTTATCTTGTATAGGAATCTTATAAAAATATTAATATTAAATTGAAGCTCAAACTCTTCTCATCTTTGGCCAACCTATGTGACTAAATATTTTATTTTTTATAAATAAAAATAAGAAACAGCACATGCGAAGCGGGCCTATTTACTTATCAAGCTCTATAGTACCTATATTAAAAAAAAAAAAAAATCTTAAATTGAACGTAAAACACTTGTATCTGCGCTCCGATTGATCAATTTAGCGATAAATGCAGCTTATGCGTTATTAGTTTGTTTGTAAATTTATGCCAGGCTAAAGTTTAGAACGCGCTACACGCAGAACCACGCGCGCGCGCGTGCACAATATCCGCTATATAGTCTAAAAAAAAAAAACTATAAAATTTATGCTATTGCTGCGAAAATATCGCGCTCGTAAAGTATACGTGACGTACGGTAAAAATTCAGTCTCGCCAATCTGCAAAATCCACAAAGAACGCCCAGCATTCATTTCTCTAACCAAATCCTTCCTATAATTAATAGCTGTCCGCGATGTATGTTATGAAATAATTTTCCTTTACATAAAAGTTATTTTCTCCATCAATAACAGACGCAGAAATCCTTCACGAGACTATATACCACTTTGTGATGAAAAGTTTATCCCGTGTACCTATATATATATACGTTCGCCCGTCGACCTCATGAATATTTGACTGGTTTAAATTTTTCGAAAAGCCCGCGCGCACATAACCCCTTCAAAGCTTATTGCGAGCACGCGCTCACATTTCTCACAGGAAAAACGCGCGCGCTATGCCCTCAATAAACTTCTCTCCCTCCGCCCCCTCCCTCTCCTCCCTCTCTTCCCCTCTCGCGAATCGAGCCTCTTGCCCTCTTTTAGAACACGGATCACAGTGAGCGGTACGCGGTAGTATGGCTCGTGTCCTTGCATTATGCACGCAGGCGCCGGAAAAACAGGCGGCGGCGGCGGCGGAGCACGCGAAATTTAAATACCGCAGCGCGCGATAAGTCGATGATCCGAGGGATGACTCGGTGGCCGTGTGTGTGTGTGTGAGCTCGAGTGTGTGCGCAGACCACTCAGCTATTCCGGGGCTTTCCGCGAACTCGACACTTTTTGTTCCGTTTTTAGACTACTTCATTGAGGACTTTCGAGTGTTCAGGTTATTCAGGGCTTAAGGTTATAGATTAACGGCTGTGCGTTGTCAAGGGATCATTTGCGTCATTACTTATTGAATGAAATTGCGACAATAAGGGTACTTTATGACGTAAGATCAAGAGAGCTTTATCGTGGCTGTACTTTAACAACGTTACGAAATTAAATTTTTTTAAATTACAACAGGTACCAGGTGCGTTGTGTTTATTAATGAAAAGTATGAAGAACTTTGTTTTTTCTCGTTACGTGTTTCTTTGTAAATAGTACAAAATTTTGATTTAATGAATAGTTATACTTAATTTCCACAATGGGTGCATTACAAAACCTGGAAATTCAATTTCCTACTTAACTCCAAGAATCAAATACTAGATTTAAGCTAAAAAGTCGAATTTGCCTTCAGTGAGTGATTATTAATTATCCACAAATTGCTACTAACAAAACCCAAAGTTAAATCAACAACCTAACATCAAATATCTCAGATAACACTAATTGTTATGAAATGACACTAGACGGTGTCACAGATTATCTCAATTCACGTATAAATTAATCAACTTCGAACGTTTACAATCAGTATCCGTATAATATTCACGGAAACCCTTGAATCCTCGGCAGGAGCGGAAAAATTCCGCTTATATAGTACCGGTACATATACCCTATCGTAAATTGTATCGCATTACTTAAAGGTAAAAGAAGCGCCGAGTACGGCTATGCGGTCTCACCTCGCGCGCGCGCGACCTCCTCGCAGCTTCGGAGCTCGCTCTTCAGCTAACTGCGAGCACTCGTCGCTGTCGGCACATCCCTCGCCGTCGTCGTCTTCTCCTGCCGCTGAAATGCGGTCATCGCGGCGCGCCGTCGTCCTCCCGATCGCACTGCTGCTGCTGCTGCCTCAAAGACATCGCCGCCACCGCCGCCGCCACTGACGGCGGCATGCTCGCCACGGGCTCTTTGGCTCTCCCTTTTCGCCCTCTCTCTCTCTCTCTAGTCAACACACTCGCGCACCACTATTACTCGACACACCAGAGGAGAGAGGTAGATTTCAGAGAGAAGGATGCTCAAGGAGACTCCTTTTTCGTGAGCATCGTGGGAGAGAAGCTGCTACTGCTGCTGTTGCACTCTGCGAAACACACTTTTGCTGTGGCGATACTGGTGGTGTTGGTGACGGAGGTGGTGGTGGTGGTGGTCGTTGGCTCGCGGCCGGTGAAACACTACACAGGAGAAGAGAACGAGAGAGTGCACGCGATCGAGATGTACACTTTTGTTTGGGTTGGCGGACGGTTGAATTATTATATACGCGCTGGTAGATTGTCTCTTTGGGCTGAATTACTTTTTGATGGGTGGTGTAATGTTCTTTTTATTAAATTTCAATTGATTTTTCAAACCGGCTCTTATCTGCCGTAGGCAGGATCTGACTTTGATAGATCATCTTAAAGTACTGACAAGGAACGATTATAGTCTCCGGGCAAAGAATTTTGATGAGACATGGAGACTTATTTTCTCGTACCTGCTTTTGATCTCATGGACCTTTGTTAGTGACATACAAAAGAATCAGTTATTTTCTAACGAAATATGCTACCTGAACAATTACTTTTAACTTCTCAAATATTGGTGCTAAATTGATTCAACATCAATTGAAGCATATAAGCAAATAAAAGTAGATGTGAGGAGCTTTAATTTGCTTTTTGCCACGGTATCAGTAGTCAAAGTCAAATTTTATTGAGATACTTTATAACTTTGAAATATTCCATTTTTCATGTTTGTTTTTATAGTACCAAAAAACCATTCTCAAAGTCCTATCGAACTCCTTTAGCCGGAAGACCAGAGCCAGTCTTTGTGAGTAAAAAAACTGATAAAAAGTGAAAAATGGATGAAAATTACACGGAGAGAATTTTAGCATAAGATACAGCTTATTGGTAGTATAGCAGATTCTCTACAATGTTGGAGTAGTAGCTGCACTAAATTAGGGTGGCGCTACTTTAGATCCGCACAAAGACTACACTAGGGCCGCAGCGACCCTAAGCCGCTAGTACGAATCAAATGGTTGATTTTGCCTAAGGGGCGAACTACCTAGGAACTGTCCGCCCCTGAAATTCTCTCCGTGTATAAAACTGTCCATTTTAAAGTAGAAAATTTACTGGTACAACCGAAAACAAGAAGGAATGATCTAAAACGTGAACAATATTGCACTACGGTAACTGAACAAGAAGAAAAAACTTGGTGGTAACATTTTACGCATGAAACTAGAAACTTTTTGTACAACACAAAAAAAATGTACTAAAAAAATCTCATGTTACTCAACTTTGCTCTTATAAATGCTCTTGAAAACTTTATACAAGTAAATAGATAATTATTTAATGAAACTATTATTAACACTATATTATTGAGTTAAGAATATTAGAATAACTAAACGTTTAAATACGACCTCTTTAGCTCGTATATTATTTATGAAATGCGAATTTTCATCAAGTACAGTAACGGGCTTGAAAAATAAAATGAAAAAATAATAACTCTGATATGAATTTCCATGCTAACTCAAAAACCTTTCGAATTCTGAAATATTCATATAAAAGCTTACATAGAATAAGTTTTAGTATGACAGGTTATTAATAGATACAATTGATATCATGGGCATGAATTGAATTTCGCGAATTTTAAACTAAAATATAAAAATTTCAAGCAAGACTTTCGTACAGGCGTATCGGACGCTAGAGGTTATTATTAAAAATCAATTTATCAACACTTTTAAAATATTTTAATCTGTTCCTTTTTTAAACTTTAACCATAAATCTTGCGCACAGCACGTACCCGGAATATTCTAACATTGGCCTTAGCACGTGATGGAAATACTTCACTTAAAAATACGTTTAAAAAGTAATTTATAGAAGGCTGTAAAATGTAGTTCCGACGTCCTCCTAGAATACAAAATGTCTTAATCTAAGACAAAGCACTTGTATGAAACTCACACAGAACAACGAAATTGGCTTCACTTGGTAAATATAGAAGGGTGAGATAACATATTAACCAAACGTTGAAGTAGTAAAGTGCATCGTTTCAACATAACTTTATATTTGTTAAACATAATATTTATTAAAAAAATTCTTTTAAATTCAGTATGAAATTATAATTTAAACGACTTATCAACCCACGAACATACATTAATAGTTTTCCAAAATGTGAAAATTTGATACTGAAATACACTTTGTCACCGGTAAATTATAACAATCTTTAAAAACTATAATTTTTTGTTTAACGTGATTGTTCTACTTTCAAGCAAAAAATGCCGAGCGCTAGAAAATTTTTGCGACACACGAAATAACAACTCCAAGTTTGGAGGGCCTCGAAGAACACACATCAGGCATTTCACTTTTCAACTTTCTCCCCATATCATTCCCCGGCAGCGGAAGCTCAATTCCAAACTCCTCCAGAGCAATCCACTCTCCCGTGCAACTACTGAAAAATCCAGCCCAAATCAATCCGCCAACTCCTCCTCGTTCCTCTTTCCCTCCGATCCTTGCTCAACAAAAAAATTAGGCCGACCTCGCTCCAGTCAACCACCACCACTACCACGAAACATCCTCACAAAAATACGTACTCATGCGGAATGTAGCATGAAGGATAACAAAAAAACACGCGCGCACAGGCACCAACTTCGACTCTCCACGTGCGGCGCTTCTCTGCGTGCGGGGGAGGTGCGCGCGCGCGCGTTCGCCGCGTGCAACGGTGAACGCGATACTGAGCCGGGAGTGAGAGAGAGCGCAGCGCGTGCCGCCGCCACGACGGCCGACTCTCCGAAATCCTGCGCGCGCCGGGGGTTGAAGAGAGAGAAGTGGGACGGAGTCGCGCCGGCCGGTGCGCGCGCGGGCGCTGAGCTTCTTTCGACACTTTCACCGCGCCGCGTTCGTTAATCGGTCACGAGGCGGAAGGGGTGCGAGGTAGAGGAGTGGGAGGAGGAAGAGGTGGAGGAAACAACGTCAGCTGGCGAGGGATAAATTTATCGGCGGGATATTGGGGGCTTGTTATTAAAAGAGCCCGCTCGGTGTGGGTGTTATTGTAGCTTTTTCACCTTGTGCGGAGGGGGCTAGGACGGGAGGAAAGTTTTAAGCGGGTTCGGTATAATGGATTATTTTCGTCCGTCATCGGTAATTTTGGCACTGCCCGCGGCGCGAACCTGGCGCGGGAAGAAGAAGAAGAAGAAAAAAGCCGAACTTTTGCTCGGGGCCGTGCTGCTATATAGCCACGTATTAGCTTTTTATGTGTTGGAATTGATTTCTGGGTTATACGCGTGTTAAGTATATGAAGATATTTCTAACTTATGAGAAAACTTTTAAAGTGCAAAACTATAGACGCTTTATTAGCTATAAAATTTAGTTCGATTAAATATCAGTTTAAGGTATTTTAATATTGGAATTTCAACTTTAATTACTTACAGAAACTTGTAACTAATCTTGTATTAGCATATCCATCTCTGACGATATGTGTAAGCATTATCTAGTTTTGAATAATATATAAAAGTTCCAAGATTTAGGTTCTGTTGAATATAATTATTGCCCCTAAAGTTGTGTAGAACAGGAAAATAAGCAAACAGAAAAAATGTTCGGAAACTCCTATGAAAATGACTGAGAAGCACGCAACACTCGTTTAAGCTATTCAGGTACCGAATTTCGGCGACTCAGTTAAGTACTGAAATTGAAAAAACATCCCATGATAACATTGCCTGCGATGGTGTTTTGTTTTTGTCAGAGAAGCATTCTGGCGACTGAGGGGGGAACTAGATATATCGAAAAGCTGAGAGACACCTTATCCTTCAGAAAATTAAAAATAGAACGCCCCATTAACAGAAGCACTTATCATACAGGATTTAAAACTGAAAGCACGATTAACAGAATGAGAAAATACATAAATATATCTACAAAATAAATAAATTTCATACTACCACAATTCTAGAAAACACAGCATAAAAGACGAAAGTACCATTCAATGAAGGATTTACGAAAAGTGTTTCCGTGCAGTTACGAAAATATTATTAATTTTAGAAACAATTGCATTTACGAAAAATCACGTTTTCATCACTAATTAAGAACTGGCAACTATAACTATCAACAACATTTACTTTAATATTACAAAGTGTAAAAACTGGAAAAATAAAATATACATAATCGAAAAATCGCTATAAAACAAAAGAAAATGCACTGACTCGTCAGCACAATGACAAGAAGAAGATGCGCGCGAGGCTTTCGAGCAAGCCTCGTAACAGTCGTAAAGATAGCTCAGTAGTTCAGTATCCCGGATCCGTGAGTTCGAGCCCGGGTCGCTGCATATTTTTTATGCGACTTGTTCATTTTTAATTCGTTGCATCGTCTTTCCATACGTAACAATATCGTAATCAAAAATAAAGAGAAAAAACCCTCTGATCAAAATCTGTGTTATAGAACCTGATATTTACTCATACACACACGCGCGCGCATACATCCATACATTTTTTTAAATAGTGTATTTCGATTACAAAAATAAAATATTTTTATGATATTTTCTCGATTTCTTTTTAACTTTTGCAAAGGCTGCCTTTAGAAAAAAAAACCGCTGCCAATTCATTGGCACGTAGCTTCCTCAAACTTAACTCACTGATTCCTTTAATTAATTTTTAATTCCAATATTTAAAATTTAATACTTCAGAAAGACAGAAATAACAAAACTTCAACATAATTTATTCAAATTTTTATAGATTATACATTTCCACAAAATTTCACATACATAAAATATATATCACAATTGCCTATAAATTTGCAACTGATATTTACAGCTCTATGTATTTGAATGTAATTTATAGCATTCGAAACATAATTAAATTAACTATATTTTCTAAAAAAATTAATTTTCTAGCTATCACGGTTCTTTTGTTATTAACAGAAATGTAAAAATTTAAAAATTAAAAAAAATGAGTTTTGGAAGTTCAACTATTACGATAGTAAAATTGTCTTATTCGCTTCAAAATTCATTGTACAGGTATATTATTGATAGTTCTCGGCAGAGTTTTTTTGGCAAAATGATTGGTTCATAATTTTCAGAGATATTATAAACTAAAATTATTGTTTTATAAATTAAATTAAATTTAATTATAAACTAAATTAAAAAAAAAATAATAAATTAATCCTCAAGAAATAGATTTTAAAAATGTCTAAAAAAATGTTAACCTCAAATATCTCTGAAATTTATGAACCAATCACTTTGCCAAAAGAACTCATCCGAGAATTATCAATAATATACCACTACAATGAATTTTGAAGCGAATAAGACAATTTTACTCTTGTAATAGTTGAACATATAAAACTCATTTTTTTTTCATTTTTCAATTTTTACGTTTTTGTTAATAACAAAAGAACCGTGATAGCTAGAGAATTAATTTTTATTAGAAAATATAGGTAATTTAATTCTCTTTCGAATACCACCCACCCACCCCATTTAGATACATAGAGCCGTTCTCGAGAAATTACGATTTAAACAAAAATTGAAAAAAATTTTAACCTCAAATATCTTCGAAATTTATGGATCAATCCTTTTGCCCAAATAACTCACTCGATTGGTATACAAAATCTACCCCTACAAAGAATTTCAAAGTGATTAAGCCAATTTTACTATAGTTATTGAACGACAAAAAAAATCACTTTTTTTATAAATTATTTTTTTCTCAAAAAATAATGAATAAAAAAACCTAAAAATTTAGTAAGTTATAGTACTTAATATCCTTTATAACCAAAAAAATATTCATGTTAATATCTTTTTTTAATTTCGAAATATAACCTATTTACAAAAAATTACGTTTTCATCAATAACTTATGACGAAATATAGCTACCGACTTTTTTTTTTTAAATTGTAGATAATTTTATCCTACATACAGAGAATTCATGATATATAAACAATATTTGTTCTAAATATTAAAATCAATCATCGTATATGCACATTTAGTCACCATTGCACTTAAGGTGACTCCTAACCTAGCTTTCCCTCCCCTATCCACAGAACCTACTATAAAACCTTACACTCTTCTAATAAATAATATACAAACTCTACATCTCCACAAAATATCAAAGAAATTAAAACAATTTTAATGTACTTATATTGTGCGACAACAAAGAAAGTCATTTTCAAAAATACTAAAATTTTAAATATCAAACATCTCAAAAAATAACCATATAATCTGGATGAAATTTTACACAGATATTGCCTATATCGCATACAAAATAGTCTATAACTTTCAAGCTGATACATGAAGTTGTCATTGAGAAATTAGGATTTTGAAAAAAACCGTAAAAAAATGTTAACCTTAAATATCTCTAAAAATCATAACACAATTCTTTTACCTAAAGGACTTATTAGATAATATATAAACTCTACATCTCCACAAAATTTCAACATGGTTAAACCAATTTTTGTTTTCTCTAGTTATCATGCGACAAAGAAAATGATTTTGTAAAATACGAAAATTTTCAAAATCAAATATCTCAATTTTCAAAATCAATCACAAATATTATCTATATCACATACAAAATTGTCTATAAATTTGGATCTCATACATGGACCCGTTCTCAAGAAATTACGATTTGGATAAAAGTTTAAAAAAATTTTAACCTCAAATATTTCTCAAATTTCTGGACTAATCATTTTGCCCAAAGAACTTGATTGAGAGCTATTCAAAATCTACCTCCACAAGGAATTTCAAAGCGATTTAGTCAATTTTACTCCCGTAATCGTTGGAAATACAAAACTCATTTTTTTCATATTTCAATTTTTTTCTCAAAAACTAGTTGACAAAATGGATTCAAATTTTTACAAATTATAGCTATTTATATTCTGCATCATTATGATTTTTTTTTTCAAAAAAATTGACCGTTTAGTTTAGGTTATAAGTTTAAGAAAAAAACAAAAAAAACACGTTTTTGTTAATAACAAAAGAACCATGAGAGCTAGAGAAATTTTTTTTTAGAAAATATAGGTATTTTAATGATCTTTCGAATGCTATCCATTCGATTCAAATATCTCGATCTTATCAATATAAAAAAGCAAAAATCAATTTTGAGAAAATCGAAAATTCGAAATAAAACAAAAACGCATCGGCGAATCAAAAAATGGATTTTTGACCTGCCATCACACAAAAAACAAAAGAAATGAGACCTGTCTGGTTAAAATCTATCGAGTAGAAGCTATGATCCAGGCACACACACACACACACACACACACACACACACACACACACACACACACACCCGTGTCGAGTTGCTAGTCTCGCATCAGGCGCCTCCCCAGGTGGCGGATAGGGGAAAGCTCGTCAGATATGAAGGGCACCGGGGAAATAAAATACCCGGGGTGGACCAAAACTGGCTAGCGGAAGGCACCCCAAATAACAAACCAACCATGGACGTAGTGAATGAGAGATACGCATTACCCCAAGTGGGTGCCCTCAATGGAGGGGTTAATCCCACCACCGATTCCGATCGGGTGAAAGCCCCGGTGGTCGGTGCAGGCTCCACGGATTTTGGGGGGAGCCACATACACTATACCAGGAATAAGATGGAAGAAGAAGACGAAGTAAGCCAGGATAGCGCAGATGCAGCTGCCTTCCGAACCCTACAAACAAAGGTAGAGGCTCTGGTGGACTTTATTCTAGATAAAAAGAACATTCACAATGAGCTCAAGTCAATGGCGAAGACTACCCAAAGAGCCTTAAAAGAATTCGTCAAAAGTCGAAAAAGTCATGAGTCTGGACAAGCTACCAGACCTACCAAGGACGGGACAAGCCAAACATCACCGCTCTTTCGGAAAGGGAAGGCGTCGGTAGTACACACCGAACGTAACCGCCCCTCACCGCCACCAGAGCCAAACGAAAAGAAGGCGAAGATACGTGCTTCCTCACAGATACCTGCAAAAAAACCGGAAGCTCAGATAGGACAGACCAACTGGGCAACCGTCGTAAGTAAAGGAGCACGCAGAAGATATGAGAGACTCAAGACTGACGGCAAGGAGAAAGTAGTGCAGGCACATACCACGGTTAGGCGGAGGCCAGCTCGATCTGATGCCTTCAAAATAAGAAAGTGCGGTGAGACCACCTACGCCGACATCCTAGGAACTCTCAAAGGGGCACCTGAGTTGAAGGCACTGCAAGAAAGGGTCACGCGCATCAGGCGCACCAAGGCAGGAGAGTTGCTTTTGGAGCTAGACAAACCAAACATCGTGTCGCATGAACTGCAGACATTGGTCTCGTCTACCCTTGCAGGGTCAGCGATAGTACAAACGTTGTCCCATAAGGAGACAATCGAAATCAAAGATTTGGACGAGACAACAACAGCAGAAGAGGTAACACAGGCGATCACTTCAATTATCGGCCCCGAAATGATGCCCGCTGGGGATGTTAGACTCCGGGCGTCTTACAGTGGCACTCAAGCAGCCAGCGTTATGCTACCTGTAGCAATGACAGAAAAGCTGCTGGAAACTAGAAAAATCAGAATAGGATGGGTCAATTGCCGGGTCCGGTTACGTGAAACAGTGACGCGTTGCTTCAAGTGCCATGAAATCGGACACCTGGCACGGAATTGTAAGAGTGTAATTGACTGGTCGTCCCTGTGCTTCAAGTGTAAAACCGAGGGTCACAAGGCAGTGAACTGCCCGACCAACAACGAGCAGGTAACGATGGAGGTCGTAACAACAAACAACGATGGCTAAAGTGCTTCAAATCAACATGAACCACTGTGCAGTAGCCCATGACTTGCTGCCCCAATTGATCCGAGAGGAGAAGGCGGACATAGTAATCATCAGTGAGCAGTACAGGGACAAAAATGAACCAAACTGGGTAAGGGATCGTGCCAGCACGGCGGCCATCTGGGTATGCGGAGAACTCCACATATCCAAAAAAATGGACGTCCTTCAGGCCAAATTCACCTGGGTTGAAGTATCCGGTATAAGATTATACAGCTGCTACCTACCACCCAGCGACTCAATAGAAGAGTTCGAAAGATCCCTAGATGCTATCGTCACTAGCGTTAGAACCTCCACGCTGCCAGTCGTAATCGGGGGGGACTTTAACGCTTGGGCAATTGAGTGGGGAAGCAAGAAAACGAACAACCGCGGCCACGCACTGCTTGAGACCTTCGCGATACTAGAGCTAGAGATTGCTAACATAGGGACAAAGCCGACCTACACTAAAGGACGAAAGTCTTCCATAGTAGATCTGACCTTTGTCGACCCCAGATTAAGTCGGGAAGGCTCATACTGGCAAGTCAGTGATCGGTACACTGGCAGCGATCACCGAGCTCTCACATACCAGCTCCACCCGACAGGCAAAAGAGCGAATATAAGAGCGACCCGGATGCCGAAGAGAGAGAAATGGGCACCAGCTACTTTCGACAGGGAAGCTTTTCTCTGCTTTTTGGAAGGAGCATCTGTCGAAGGAACAGCTGAGGTTAGGGCTCAAAGCCTCTCGGAGACCATCACAGCGGCATGCGATGCCTCGATGTCCACAAGGACGAACCACCGGGGACGCTTACCAGTCTACTGGTGGAACAAGGAGATTGCGGTAATACGTAAAGAGTGCCTTCGTGCTAGGAGGCTGCACCAAAGAGCAGTCCGTGGACCGCTGTATGATCAATTAACAACTAGATATGAGCAAAAGAGGAAAGAGCTGAAAATTGCCATCAAGACAGCCAAAAGAAAGTGTTGGCAGGACTTCTGCGAGGAAGTGGACAGTGACCCGTGGGGACGGCCGTACAAAACGGTCATAAATAAAATCAATCCCAGAGGCACCAATGCTCCCTTCTGTCCAACCTTTCTTGATAGAGTAGTCCAAAATTTATTCCCACAACACCAGGAACGGCAACATGGCACTGGTCTAACGGAAAGAATCGGTACAGCCGAGCCAACAGCAGTCACCGAATCAGAAGTGAAGATAGCGGCCAAAAAGATTGCCATAAGAAAGGCCCCAGGACTGGACGGCGTTCCTGGTTTAGCTATAAAGACTGCAGCTCTAGAAGTTCCTTGCATATTCAAGGACACTTTCAATGCATGCCTAAGTGAAGGAATATTCCCGACACAGTGGAAGATACAGAGGTTGGTACTCCTTCCTAAGGGAAATAAACCCCGGATGAACCATCCGCGTATCGACCACTCTGCATGTTGGATATAGTCGGAAAATTGTTTGAACGTATCATATCCGTCAGACTGGAGGCAGCTATACAAAAGATCGGCGGCTTGTCTGATAACCAATTCGGCTTTAGAAAGGGTCGATCAACGATCGATGCTATCGATAGGGTGGTGTCAGTAGCTGAGAACGCCGTTAGTGGTAGCCGGTGCACAAAACGCATGTGTGCTATAATTGGTTTAGATGTACGGAACGCGTTTAACACGGCCAGGTGGGATAAAATCATGCTCGCATTGGAAGACCTAAGCGTGCCACTGTACCTTCGAAGAGTAATCTCGAGTTACCTAACTGACCGCACGCTTCTCTATGATACCGACGACGGTATGCATTCTTATAAGATCACAGGAGGCGTGCCACAGGGCTCTGTACTAGGATCCCCAATCTGGAACATCATGTACGACGGATTGCTTAGGCAACTGCTCCCACATGGGGTGTCGATAGTAGCTTACGCAGATGATATTGCTCTCATTATCGTTGGGAAAACCATCGAAGATGTGCAATACCTCGGAGATACGGCAATCGAGGTAGTAGGAGATTGGCTGAGCGACCATGGACTCAGTCTTGCTGCCGAAAAGACCGAGGCAGTGCTCATTGCCAGAACAAAAAAGAGAGTCTACGCCACTTTCACGGTCAACGACGAGAAGATCAAGACAGAGGACACCATGAAGTACCTAGGAGTTACAATAGATGCGCGGATGTCGTTCAAAAACCACCTTAGGAATGCAGGATTAAAGGCATCAAAAGTGGCTCGAGCACTCGCAAGCATCATGCCAAACATAGGAGGGCCGAAGCAGCCACGACGGTTGCTTCTTTCATCGGTGGTTTATTCTGTGATTCTATACGGAGCCCCCATCTGGGCTAATGCTATACGTAGTAACCCAAGCTATGGTGCAGCTTGCCGAAGGGCCTGCAGGACAATCGTGCTGAGAGTGGCCTACGCCTACCGTACCGTGTCAGACATCGCTCTCTCGGTAGTCACCGGACTGCCACCCTTGGACCTAATGGCATGTGAGAGAGCTGAGGTGTATCGTGGAGGAGTGA
The DNA here is from genome assembly GCA_036365515.1 of Torymus aiolomorphi. NCBI lineage: Eukaryota > Metazoa > Arthropoda > Insecta > Hymenoptera > Torymidae > Torymus > Torymus aiolomorphi. Next base: position 33,330,686 of record CM070876.1, read on the forward strand.
TAAGAGAGGAGGGCGAACTTGATCAGGGACCACGTCAAACCCGATGGTCCAGGAAGACTGTGGAAGAGTGGCAACGCCGATGGGATATAGCAGATAAAGGTCGGTGGACCCATCGAATTATTCCATGTGTCGTGGTGTGGACGGAGAGGAGACATGGACTCGTGACCTTTCATCTCACCCAGGTACTAACTGGGCATGGCTGCTTTCGCAGCTACCTGAAGAGAATTGGAGTGTACGACAGCGCGGAGTGCCCAACATGTCCTGAAAGTGATGAGGACGTTGGACACGCTTTGTTCGTATGCCCCAGGTTTCGGGAAGAGAGAGAAAGGTTTCAGGCCTTATGGGAAGGCCCCCTAACTCCCGAAGGCATCGGGAGATGCTTACTCTCTTCACAGAGAGGATGGGATGCTGTGATTGGTCTCGTCACCGAGGTGGTGGACAGATTGAACTCCATAAGGCGAGAAGAAGAAAGAAGAGAAAACTGTCTCACAGAGGACCAGGCGGGGTAGAGGGCCGTAGAGGCTGCGACTGCCCTCCGCGAAGTAATGCCTAACGGCGGTTTCCGCGGTGGGAATTACAGTCGGGGGGAGGCCCTGCTATAGAACAACAGCAGGGGGTTTTAGTAGGTATTGCCAGAAATGGTCGAGTCCTACATAACATCTCGTATGCGTAAATGCATTTTTTCCTAATCTCCTCCTAAAAAAAAAAAAAAAAAAAAAAAAAAAAAAAAAAAAAAAAAACACACACACACACACACACACACACACATACACACATACACACATACACACACACACACACACACACACACACACACACACACACACACACACACACACACACACACACACACACACACACACACACACACACACACACACACACACATACACACACAAATCCATACAGACACTTTTCAAAAATCATGTATTTTGATTCCTAACACCTCGAAAAACAATTATAACATGTTTTTACAACAACTCAAAAAATTACTATCACAAAGCTTCCTCTAGGAGGAAGCAAAAACTATAACTCGGATCAAAAAAAGTTAAATGAGGGAGTTGTAGATATTAAAAAGATCTATCGATTAATAGATACTAGTGGTATTGAGCACATTTAGTGTCTACACAAAGTCCCTACACAGAACTTTTATAGCACTGCTGTTCTATCTACACAAATACTATTAAGAAAAAATGTACACATATCAAGGAGCGCGGGAGCGCTCCGAAGGCAAGTAACTGTCCAAATGTAGAAGAAGCCTGAGGGAGGACGACCGCGGTTCATATACTTTGAAATGGGTGTGCGAGAATTTCACTTTTTTTTTACGACTTTGCATTATGTTTTATCTTATATTTAAATATATCAGTGGATAGCTTTTTTGATATACTACATGTATAAAAAATTTCAATTAAAAATATTATGTCGTTTTGATTTATATCTAGTTTATATATTCCGGAGGGTTGTTTTCTGATTCTCTAAAATTTTTCTTCTTCTTCTTTTCTCTCTTCGATCAGCTGTTTTGTTCCGACCTCTGCTCTGTTATGATTGGTCAACAACAAGCTCCCATAATATAATATATACACATAATGTAACTCGAAGAGAGAGAGAGAGAGAGAGAGAGAGAGAGAGAGAGAGAGAGAGAGAGAGAGAGAGAGAGAGAGAGAGTGAGTGAGTGAGAGAGAGAGGGGAGAACATAAACAAAACTGTGACTCTATACGACAGCCTCAAAATATCTTATGTCGTATGGTATTTTTAGAATATACGTATAATTAAGTATAAAAAAAAAGATATGAATTTCAATCAGCTGATGGTATATGAGCATACTTTTATACATATTAGATAAGTATTTTATAAAAAATTGATATAACTTAAAGAGATATACAACTTAAAAAAAAATAAAGAATAGATACTTTGTGAAAATTTTTTTCATTTTCAGATTATAGAATTTTTTCACAGACTTTCAAGAGGTGGAATAGAAACAGGATTACAGAAATCTTTGGAGAATTTAGAACTGGAAAATCACAGCTTTTACACTTTAGCCGTTAACTGCCAACTACATGTTGATATGGGAGGTCCAGAGGCTAAGTCCATATACATTGATGCCGAAGGTACTTACAGATCTGAAAGATTAATTGCTGTAGCTGAAACATATAACATCAGTGTACTTGATAATGTTCCAACTGCCCGTGCATACAACTCTGACCACCAAACTCAGCTTTTGATAAAAGCCAGTGCTATGATGTCAGAATCTAGATACGGGCTACTGATAGTAGACAGTGCTACTGCATTATACACAGGACAGATTTTGCTAGAAGAGGAAAATTGACAGCTCGCCAAATGCATTTACAAGTGGATGGTACAGCTAGTACGTTCGAAGGTGATCAAAAGATGCATTTACAAGTGGATGGTACAGCTAGTATGTTCGAAGGTGATCAAAAGAAACCTATTAGCGGCAATATTATTACCCATGTGCAACTAGACTTTATTTACATAAAGGAAGCGGTGGAACAAGGATATGCAAAATTTGCGATTCATGCTTACCTGAAAGGGAAGCTACATTTGCGATAAATGCTGATGGAATTGGTGATGTTAAAGAATAGTATTATTATAGAATTATAAGTATTATTAATTTTTTAATTACATTTATTATTTCAGTCACAGGCTTTACTGTTTTTTTTACTTAAAAGGCAAATGCAGTTTGAAAAAGATTTATACATTAACTTCAAGATTTATGTACATCAACAACAAAAATAATCAGATAAGTATTAAATGACTAAATGTCTATTTTTAGAATATAAAATATCAGTTAGAGATGAACATTGAAACTTTGTGTTAATTTTTTATATTTTTTTCAGATTGTATAAGGAATATGATCCAAATTTGTACGTGATTGTACAAAATGAAGGAATCATTATAGTTTAGTTGAAGTTATATTCAAAAATTAGATTTTTTTATCTAGAATGGGGATCCACGCAAAAACTAGTAGGATAGAAGTTTTTAAACGATAAAAAAGACCACAGTAAACTTTTTTCTACACAAGATTAAGATAATAATTTCAAGAAGTTATATCCATAAATAAATGTCAAGAAAGTTTTTGTTCTCTCAGTAATTCTTATAGTTAATAAATTGTTTCAAAATATTATGTGAAATGGAAATTGAAGTATAGAAAAATGCCAGAACAATGTGTTATTTTGTGAATATTTGAATGAATAAAAGTGCTCCGAATAATTTAATTTATGATTAGCTCATGGTAAGAGACGATAAAATGTTTCAGAGTCCACAGTAAACTTTTTTCTACACAAGATTTAAATAACAATTTCAAGAAGTTATATCCACAAATAAATGTCAAGAAATTTTTGTTCTCTCAGTGATTCTTAGTTCATAAACTTTATTTTTAATTTTACAAGATGTGAGCAATGATAGATTATTAATTCAAGTGATTTTATGTAAAAATTTCAACAAATCCAAGTGTTCAGAATAATGTAATTAATGATTAATGATTCATGGTGTGGGACGCTAAATGTTTCAGAGGAGCCATCTGTTTAGAGAACATTACAGTTATCTTAGTTCATAATCTGTTTAAAAAATTATATAAAATGAAAATTGAAATACAGAAAAATGCCAGAACGATGTGTTATTTTGTGAATATTTGAACGAATAAAAGTGCTCAGAATAATTTAATTTATGATTAGCTCATGGTAAGAGATGATAAAATGTTTCAGAGTCCACAGTAAACTTTTTTCTACACAAGATTTAAATAACAATTTGAAGAAGTTATATCCACAAATAGAAGTCAAGAAATTTTTTGTTCTTTCAAAGATTCTTAGTTCAAAAACTGTTTATTTTTAATTTTACAAGATGTGAGCAATGATAGATTATTAATTCAAGTGGTTTTGTGTAAAAATTTCAACAAATCCAAGTCATGCTGAGAATAATGTAATTAATGATTGGTTCATGGTGTGGGACGCTAAATGTTTCAGATGGGACTTACTCGGACAACATGCCTGTGTTAACTGCTTTCCAATTTGAAAAAGAAAAAAAAATAAGACCAAATGGATGCAAGAGTATTTTGTGAAAAAATTCTGTACCGGCTGCTATTACGGAAATGGGATAGTTGAAATGAGATTATATTATGTTATTTCACAGTGATTCTTTCTGGGATTCTTAGTGTTTCTTCATACAAGTTACAGTTGTCAAATCATGTGTGATCGAATTTTATATTTTATATAGTAAAAGTGTATATAATTTTGATTTTGATCAAAATGATTTAAAAATGTTGCTATTCTAAGATTAATTATTAATTATGATTTTACTTTAAATGTAATGACTTTTTTTACTAACAACAAAAATTAATCAGGCAATAAAATAATGTATTATTTGTAAGTAATGTACGTATTAATCGACACGTGTTCATATTCTGTTGGTAATACAGTTAAAAAAAAATCAAGATAAGTATTAGTTGGGAATATTTAAGTTTCAAGAAGAATAAATTTTTAAGTACGTTCTAACAGCACAATTTGTCTATACTCCTTTTAATTCTTCTAGTCTCTTCTATTCAATAAGTACTCTTTACAAATGGGAATAATTTTTTTCATGACTGTACAAATAATAATATTTGCTAATATAATAAACTTTCTACGAAAGTATAAAATAAGGCAAGTATAGACGTTTTTTCTGGATAATCTATAAAAAACAACACATAATTTGTCTAGTCCTTTTATTTCTTCGAATCTCATCTATTCAATAAGCACTCTCTATAAATGGTAATAATTTTTTTCATAACCGTACAAAATGCTGAACAAATTATATGTAAGTAAGTACATTCAAACTGTTCACTCCCAATCAAACAAACGAAAGTTGTGAAATCAATTATCAAATAGTCAAGTAATGCAAACAACTGTCGGAAACTACTGTATGACTGTTCTTAGAAATGTATTCAAATTTGTTCATTTTTCTATAGAAATTAAACACAAGAAAGTACTGAAATGATATAAAACTTTCTACGAAAGTATAAAATAAGGCAAGTATAGACGTTTTCTTTGTATAATCTATAAAATAATAGTATTTATGATTTTTTAACATAAATCAAATAAATACCAGTCAAAAAGTCTTTCACTTCTTTGAGTCATTGTATGCTAAACAAATTATATGTAAATATTCAAATTGTTCACTGCAAATCAAACAAACGAAATTTGTGAAATCAATTATCGATATAGTCAAGTAATGCACACATATCTCGGAAACAACTGTAGACTGTTTTCAGAAATGTATTCTAATATGTTCATCCTTCTATACAAATTAAACACAAGAAAGTACTGAAATCAATTTATTGTAGTCAAGTTCCCATAAGATAACTTGACTGACATAATAGAACTTTTCGTACCTTGCGTGTAAAATTACATTTTATGCCGACGTTATAACTTCAAAAATATTCAGCCAGTGGGCATAAAGTATTACTTAACGCCTAAGAGACGCAATAGCTCACATACTCCTGTACAAAACCTTATTGAACCTATACGCACTTTACGCCCGTGTGGGTGAAAATTATTTTATATCTATTATGCATTCTGTTCACTTCTAAAATTCATAAGAATTTTTTCAGATATTTACGAAAAGTCAAAGTTTTGAACTTTCTATAATATTACGCATCTTGGAAGGACAAGAGAAGTCTAGAGCTGCTCTAGCAGGGGTGGTTCTCCAATCTCCCACACATACTTGGCGGGCCCGACGGTTTGCAGTTTACCGGTGGGCTTTGCAAATGTAGCTAAATGTGCTAAATTTTTGCATAAATTCATTAAAAATGTTTATACCTATAAGTCCACCATAATTAATAAATAATTACAATGACTCTAATTTTTAATTGATACTTTTCAAATATATAATCCCTACATATGTGCAGAATTTCATGATTTACTTACATTACCCAAAATATTTTTCCTTGTGTCCGTCGATTTTAAACAGGAATGAAATAAAAATGTATATAAATTGTACTAAAAAATCTACTCAAAAGTACTTTAGATTTTACTAACCATTTTATAAGCCACGTATTTTTCCCGCGAGTAAATATCATATAAGATCTCATGTGTGTATTTTAGCCATCAGGATCTCATATGAGATCTCATATATATTATATATATAGTTATCTGCAATTTTATATATTATGCCCTGGAAACACAATCTGCCTCGCGCGGCTTGCGCAATTCTGTTGCAATTCTGCTGCGACATGTTGCAATTCTGTTGTAACTTTTCGACAAAATAGGTAACAGATCACACATAGTCTGATGCAATTTCCGTTAAATTTCTGTAAATTGCGGCAGAATTGCATCAAAATTGCAATGGACATGCTACCAGAGTGGGATCTCATATGAAATCTCATGATATCTGATGTCCCATATTCACATATATCAGATCTCATATGATATTTTCACGCGGGTTTGCAATTTCTATTTAAAAACAGAGTGATACATTCATGGATCAGTATTTAATATATAAATGCAACCCATTTATACATTTTATCTGATCTTTATATATGGAAATGACCATGTCTACACCTTGAACTGCAAACCGTCGGGCCCGCCAAGTATGTGTGGGAGATTGGAGAACCACCCCTGCTAGAGCAGCTCTAGACTTCTCTTGTCCTTCCAAGATGCGTAATATTATAGAAAGTTCAAAACTTTGACTTTTCGTAAATATCTGAAAAAATTCTTATGAATTTTAGAAGTGAACAGAATGCATAATAGATATAAAATAATTTTCACCCACACGGGCGTAAAGTGCGTATAGGTTCAATAAGGTTTTGTACAGGAGTATGTGAGCTATTGCGTCTCTTAGGCGTTAAGTAATACTTTATGCCCACTGGCTGAATATTTTTGAAGTTATAACGTCGGCATAAAATGTAATTTTACACGCAAGGTACGAAAAGTTCTATTATGTCAGTCAAGTTATCTTATGGGAACTTGACTACAATAAATTGATTTCAGTACTTTCTTGTGTTTAATTTGTATAGAAGGATGAACATATTAGAATACATTTCTGAAAACAGTCTACAGTTGTTTCCGAGATATGTGTGCATTACTTGACTATATCGATAATTGATTTCACAACTTTCGTTTGTTTGATTTGCAGTGAACAATTTGAATATTTACATATAATTTGTTCAGCATACAATGACTCAAAGAAGTGAAAGACTTTTTGACTGGTATTTATTTGATTTATGTTAAAAAATCATAAATACTATTATTTTATAGATTATACAAAGAAAACGTCTATACTTGCCTTATTTTATACTTTCGTAGAAAGTTTTATATCATTTCAGTACTTTCTTGTGTTTAATTTCTATAGAAAAATGAACAAATTTGAATACATTTCTAAGAACAGTCATACAGTAGTTTCCGACAGTTGTTTGCATTACTTGACTATTTGATAATTGATTTCACAACTTTCGTTTGTTTGATTGGGAGTGAACAGTTTGAATGTACTTACTTACATATAATTTGTTCAGCATTTTGTACGGTTATGAAAAAAATTATTACCATTTATAGAGAGTGCTTATTGAATAGATGAGATTCGAAGAAATAAAAGGACTAGACAAATTATGTGTTGTTTTTTATAGATTATCCAGAAAAAACGTCTATACTTGCCTTATTTTATACTTTCGTAGAAAGTTTATTATATTAGCAAATATTATTATTTGTACAGTCATGAAAAAAATTATTCCCATTTGTAAAGAGTACTTATTGAATAGAAGAGACTAGAAGAATTAAAAGGAGTATAGACAAATTGTGCTGTTAGAACGTACTTAAAAATTTATTCTTCTTGAAACTTAAATATTCCCAACTAATACTTATCTTGATTTTTTTTTAACTGTATTACCAACAGAATATGAACACGTGTCGTTTAATACGTACATTACTTACAAATAATACATTATTTTATTGCCTGATTAATTTTCGTTGTTAGTAATATAGTCTACACTGAGATAGTTTACACGATTAAAATCTACATAATGTGTAGATCATATTGATGTAGATTTTAACTGTGCACAATTTATCTGGATAAATAGTTTGTGTGCCGAAATTCTCTGTGTAGACTTTATTTTTGTAGGATTTTATTATATTTTAAAGACTTGTACACTATTGTCGAGTATAAAATACTTGTGTACGATATCATCAGAAGTCGTCGATTAAATTCATATACTTAATTATAGCTAGTTTTTAATCAATTAAGTACGTAAGTTTTGATGTCAAGGGACTGGAAACGAAAAAGGACATAACGTGATTTTGCAAAAAAAAAGATCAAATATTATTTCTTTCAGAAATTTTTATACAATAATATATCAAATTTATACAATTTATACAACAATAAAATTTGGGGTCTTAGAAGTGTTATAAGCTTTAGCGGTATAATAGAGATTGTTATTGAACCAAATAGGAAATAGCGAATTTTAAAGCATTTTTTTCGCTATTTTAAACCTGTATTTTCAAATGCAAAAGTTGTGTAACGAATTTTTGAATTTTGCGATTTGATTCGAACTACTATATTATTAAACGCCTACGGAAGATTTTTGGAAAATTTCAGTACTCTATGCATTGTTGCTAAATAGAATTTTTCGTGATTGTTACGATAGGTACTGTTGAAGGCCGCGCGTTACGGTACACGTATTACGACGTTGGTACGACTCGAAACGATCACGAAAAATGCTACAAATTATTAACAACAATACATAGACTATACTGAAATTTTCGTGTCGTGCGCACGTCGTAACATGTGTACCGTGACGCGCGGCCTTCAATAGCACTTATCGTAATGTTGGAAATAAGTGAGGTGGCAAGGATATCAATAATAAAACTACTAAACACCGTACTTTGTTCACTGGTTCTTTATTCACTCTCTCCTGAATACACGTCCGAACACTTCGGCTCACCGTAACGGTCTGACCCGCGCGGCAACCGCGCTCGCTCTCCTTACGCGCTCGCTGCGCCACACATGCTCTCACTCACACACACATATGGCTCCGCCGTTGGCCATACTCGCATATATATATATATATATATATATATATATATATATATATATATATATATATATATATATATATATATATATATATATATATATATATATATATATATATATATATATATATATATATATATATATATATATATATATATATATATATATATATATATATATATATATATATATATATATATATATATATATATATATATATATATATATATATATATATATATATATATATATATATATATATATATATATATATATATATATATATATATATATATATATATATATATATATATATATATATATATATATATATATATATATATATATATATATATATATATATATATATATATATATATATATATATATATATATATATATATATATATATATATATATATATATATATATATATATATATATATATATATATATATATATATATATATATATATATATATATATATATATATATAAATATAATAGTATAACTTCCAACACATAACAATCACGACAAAATTCTATTTAGTAACAATGCATAGACTACTGGAATTTTTCAAAAAACTTCCTTAGGCGTTTAAGGAGGTACATAAGTGATACGAAGATGCAGAGATCATAATGAAATTTGAATACATTATTCTTCGAATTATGCGGAGCACGCACGATTTTTTTCTATATTTATTATCGCACATATTTTGAAAATATTTGATTCGAAAGTTTGCAGGTTATACACGGGCTCTTATGGGACTCGGTCAAAAACAGCTGATTGATATATAAGAGTGCGATTTTGTAAAAAAGCAGAAAGAGCAATAAAAAAACTAACGAACATATTGGCTAAAACCTTAAGAAACTGTTCGCGAAAGTTCAACTAATGTAACCGCATGAATTTCCGGGTATTTAACGAAAACGTAAACAAAACATCAAGCTTGAGGCTGCGCGCGGAGGTGCGCGGTAAGAGGGTGGCCGGTGCGCGGTGCGAGGGGAGTACCCCTCTCCTCGCCCCGCGGCATGACTGCTATGTGTACCTCCTTAAGAATATAGTAGTTCGAATCAAATTGCAAAATTCGAAAATTCGTTACCCAACTTTTGCATTTGAAAATACATGTTTAAAATAGCGAAAAAAATTGTTTTAAAATTTGCTATTTGGTTCAATAACAATCTCTATTATTCCGCTATGGTTTATAATATTCCTAATACTCCAAAATTTATTGTGTAAAAATTTCTGAAACAAATATTTGATCTGAACGAAGTTCTGGGGAGTTGAACAGAAATTACATTCAACTTTTTTTTCGCAAATAAAAAAAAAAACTGCTGCCAATTCATTGGCAAGATGCTTCCTCAAACTAATTTATCGATTCCACTTTTTAAACTTAAAAAAACAAAAGTAAATTTTTCACAACAAAACTTTATTAATAAATAAAACTGTTTTCTTTGTGGATCTTTGTTGTTTGTTAAACAATTTGACTGAATATACAAAATATCTTTTTTGTTTTTTCTTTTATGTATCCTATACAAACAATTAATTTTCCTATCATCGTGTGCAAAGTTCGAGTTTGCGCACGTATTTGCGTGCGCTAACTACCACTTTCCCACACGTACGTCTCAGCATGTGGAAGAGTGGTGGTTTGCGCGCGCAGGTGCGTGTGCAGGCTCGAACATTGCACAACTCGATATGAAAAATAGGTGCGTAGGTGATCTCGACGTGTTCTTGTTTATGCACATACTGATTGTGCACATATTAATTGTGCACACTTTAACATTGGCATATATCTATATATATAGATCTGTACCAATGCTATCTGTGCACAATAAATATGTGCACAATCCTTATGTCCACAAACAAGAACATGCCGTGATCTCGCTTCGTTCGGGCGACAAACTCCGCTCGTGCGGGAATCACCTACTTGGCGCACTCGTAATGTACTATATTGTTATAAAAAATTTTAAAGAAATACATTAGTTTGAGAAAGAAAAGTATGTATTGGCAATAATCTAATAAATATTTGTTTTGGAAGAGGTATTTAACTACTATCCTGCTCGACTTAGTGGTTTAAAGTTAATCCATCATTGTAACAATCATACAAATATAATAACTAAGTTATAGTTCTTAACAAAAGACAACGAATCGTTTTGAAATTTAACAGAGAGGTAGTTTTTTTCATATTTAAGAATCGATATTTTTATGAAATATTTTTAAGAAATTATTACGAAATTCATATTTTGAAAGTCAATTATTATCGTTGCTCTAGTACACGTTGCCGCGAGACTCAATCTGAAATTACTTTCTCGGGGATATGCCCTAGTACACAATAATTATTTTATTTATATATGATATACAAATTAAATAGAACTATTGCATATTTTGCTCTAAAACTTTATATTTGTGTTTTGGGGCTAATTTGGAGTGAGTAAAAAATTTTGACCAACATAACCTCTTGAAATTTTAACACAATGTTGTACTCGACAAGTGTAATAAGTGGTAACAATTTTGAGTCAATCAATCGAATATTCTTTTCAAAAATACAAATATAAGAAATTTATAAAAAAATTTTAACCTGAAATATCTTTAGTCACAGCGGTCAGATTTTTTTCGGCAAAGAACTGAATCCTTAGATATAAAAAAGCTAATTATTTGCCAAATTTCAAAGGAAATAAAAGCATTATTCCATTAGAATTCTATACTCCAATTACATCCAATGAAATTGCACCGCTCCCGCCTGACGATTTAGCATTATACGTATAATTGTCCCGCAAATTATCCAATTCGCCGCCACACTCCGCGTCCGCGCAACAATAAGTTTGCCTTCGTCGCCGCCTCCACACTTCACTCGGGTGTGCCCGTCCGCGAATAAAGCATCAAAGTGCTAATTTCTCCCCTCACCTCACCCTCCCTCGCGCCTGTTTCTGTCGCCTGCTGCGCGAGATCTAAACTGCAGGCGGCGGCGGAGAAACTTGCGCGCGCGCGCGCAAACTCCGCGAAACGCGATTGGGTGTACGCGCGCCCGAGCCAATTTTTATATCTTTGTGCAAACTGCGCACGCGGGCGCAAAGCCGTTGAGGCGTGCACGCGCGCTCGCGCATGTGTGTGTATATGTGTGTATGTGTGGGGGGCTGTGTGTCGAAGTAACAATTCCCGCGGCTGTCTTAGCTCTGCGTGCGAGCGACGCTATCGCGCCGAAAAGGAGGAGATGGTTTGCCCTCGTACGGCGCAGTTAGAGAATTTAATGGGACGTATCAATTTCTGCGCGATATCGTTGCTGCTGCTGCTGTTACTTCGCGGAGAGCGCCGCGCGCTTGTGTGTCTTTCGTTGAGTTCCCAATGCACTCGAGCGCGCTGCGTAGCGAATCCTCTGTTTAGAAATCGTTGAAATTGTCGTTTCGAAACTACTTTGGTGGTTACGACACCTTGGAAGAGGAAATGGTGATTCATGAAAGAAGATCTAATCGACGTAGATTCAAAATACTGCGACGAATCTTTTATTTGATTTATTAACCACGAATTTTTATATACATAAACTTAAATAATACGAGACTCAAGTTTAACATGGTAAAAATTAAAAAAAAAAATAATTTTTACATTATGTCGTAACTTCCGAACCAATAGGCGTTATATATATGGGAATCCGCTTTAAAAATGCGTAATCTGTGGGTGTTATGAAATTCAAAATCCCAGTTGAAACCTAACAAAGCAATTTGTTCATGAGAAAAAGTAAATTTTTTTATAATTGAAAAATCATTATAAAAAAAATAAATTGCAAATCATACACTATTGTTTTTCAAACATTTTGAGCCGTATCAGAAGAAAATCCAATGAAAACTGTCAGATTATAGCGTTGCACACACATACACGCACACATACACACATTTTTTTTTAAAGTAGTATATTTCAACTGCAATTGACTTAAAGCATGTTCTGTCGAAAAAAATTGTTACCATCACTAAGCTTCCAAGGCTAATACTTTGTATTCTTTATGAATAAATACTAAACCAATATGATAATTATAAGAATTTACATAACTGACCTAGAGATAAGTCATATTTGGAGAATGCAAAATGATCCCTGATTAGTTCAGAATTCTGCTTGGTAGAGGATGATGCCCAGGTGCAAGAGGAATTAGATTATTTTGCTAAAGTATGCAGACATTCGATAGAACTGGGCACGGTATTCTACAAGTGCCGTTGAACTCGGAATTCGCAGGTGAATTCCTACTTCAAAGCGAAAAGGTGGAAACTAGCAAACTATTACGGCCGCTTAGAATGCGATTATAGAGTTAAAAAGCTTACGTAACAAGAAGGGCAATGGAAAAGTTATTGCAAGTGAATTATCAAGGGCAATTACTCGTAATTTTATATAAATATATAGAAGTAATAACAATATTTTTTCGTTTTTTAGTGATTTTTTGTAACTCTTGAAACGTGCAGTGTTAAACTAAAACCACTAAAGATTTAAATTTAACAGTTAATAAACTCAGCACTTTATAAAAACAAAATTTATCGAGATAAAAAATAAAGTTCTAAACTAGAAGCCAGTGAATAAAGAAGCCTTGTTTATGAAGATTTACGACGTTTTTTTATTATATTTTTATTTCTATGACGTCGGCGGTATATTGACCCAGTGCGAATATCCGTTTCACTGGATACGAAACTCGCCCCGTAAAGACAAATAAAACAAGCGCGGATAAACGAGGTCATGAAAAAAGTTGTAACTTTTTTACTCTTATTAATTTTACAGAAAAATCAAACGCAAGAAGCAACAAAGTAGAAGTATAGAAATTCGAAGTATTTTAATCATCTCTTTAACTTACTAAACTTGGAATAAAAGTTATTAAAGTATTCCTTTTCCTCCAGTGTAAATAATAATATTTCGTTTAATATAGTTGCGGTAAGAAACAAGGGATAATAAAAACATTATAATATACTTACCTGATGTTATTGTTAAGCCTAACAGTTTTATTCAAGCATTTTTTTCTCACCACAGGAACACACTTTACCATTCTATACATTTTTCACCAGAATGAAAAAGCGCCGAAACATCATATCGAAACTATCTTTTCAACATCCACAACAAACATCAAAATACAATATCTGCTGCTATATCTTTTCATTTTCTTTTTTTTTTTTGTCTTGTGGTCGCAGCCTCATGCTATAACGCTGAACGACAATGCATCAGGCCTCCGTGCGATATGTACCACGACCTCCTGCACGAATCCAGGGGAATTTGTCAAGCGCGCATGCGCGAGAATTGAGCAGATCTTCCTCGCCGGGCTATATAGCTCATCGAAAGACATACTGCATGCGCGGCATATTTGTTCGCACGCGTCCGTGTCACGATATTCTGAGGAAAAACAAAGCTCTCTGCTCCCTCGCATACAACGTACGGCGGCATTTTTCCGGGACTTACGCGCTTTAGTAGGAGAATCTACATATATATATATCCTGGGGGCGTAAAAGAGAGGGAGAGAGAGAGAGAGAGAGAGAGAGAGAGAGAGAGAGAGAGAGAGAGAGAGAGAGAGAGAGAGAGAGAGAGAGAGATTCTTTGAGTCGATGGCGCTTGCGGATACACACAGCACACCTAGCGTGAATTCGTAGGCAAGAGAGCACGGCACTCGAGAAAAATCGAGGGAAAGAGGGCCGGAGGTATAAGTGAGTGGGATGTACGCTAGAAATGTTTTGAGCGCGAGATCGCGGAAAAGTCTTGTGCATCGCTTGCAGCGGCGCCGGGTGACGGCTTTTGATGATCGGAGGGTCTTGATGGTTATGAGAAAAAGGAAGAGCGGCTAGATAAGAGGTTGAATTTCGCAGACTTGCTAGTACCGACCTTCGATCTGTGATTGGTTAAAACTGCTGACGAAAATCAGATTAAATTTGTGTGCACCTTTTTTCATTGGCAATTGCGGATAATCTCGTTTTTATTTTTCAGGGCGTATAATATTTGAAAGTAACAAAAGCAGCTTAATATAATTCACTTTTTTATGTAATGTAAATTACCTATTTTTCAGCTAACTCTATAGCTAAGAACAATATTCTGCTTTTATTCGATAACTATGAACTAATTTCAAGTAAATTTTGGTATTTACATTTGACATTATCAATATTTTATCTAAGAGTAATATTTTTAGCTAGATTGTATTTATATTGTTACATATTCATTTTGCTAAAAATGATTCCATTCTATAAAATATCGTTAATTTTCTACCAGGGCAAAGTTTTTAGAATTACTTGTTAGGAATTTAGAAGTTATTGAAGCGGAAATTATCGAGTAACTTAACACGTCAATTGAAGGCCTGGAAAGATAAAGGAGACGTAGCCCATTTAGTTTACACACGTTATGTCCCCTTCAATTGTTACTGTACATTCCCATGTCTATTATTTTATACTTATGACAACCGGCTATTTCTTTCAATTCTTTAAAATATACGATTCGTATTCTATAGAGAGCAGCCATCAAATAATCTATGAAACATTTGTTTAATTAGTTTTTTTATAACCAAGAGCGTCGTTACAACTTTTTCTGGGGTCTGGTCAGGTCCATGGCAAGCACGGGGGGGGGGGGGGGCAGGGTATAAAAATGTAGTTTTAAATAACTTATGTGCGAGGTGATTAATAATTATGTTTTGAAAAATTAATGCTTTAAAAATTAAACTATAAACTTTTAACCCACACACCTCAGGGCAAGCAAATAAAACAAATTAATATTTTAACAAATTATACAATAAAACTTATAGCAATATATTTTATTTATTCGAAGTTATTTTTCCATATGCAAAAGTTTACGCACGAGTAGGCGGGTGACGGGAGGTCCACACATACAACGTAGTTACGTAGACGTGCGAAACTAAGCGAGACAATTATTAATAAACCCAAGTAGGCGAGGGATATGAGGTCCACGCATATAAGGGAGTCATGTAGACATGAAAAAATAAGCAAAACGAGTATTTAAATTATTTTTAAACCCAAGTAGCCGGGGGATGCGAGGTCCACGCATATTAGGGAATTACGTAGACGTGCAACAATAAGAAAGACTATTATTTAAATAATTTTTAAACCCAAGTAGCCGGGGGATGCGAAGTCTACGAATATGAGGGAGTCATGAAGACATGAAACAATAAACAAAATGATTATTTAAATAATTTTTAAACGCAAGTAGCCGGGGCCGCGATGTCCACGTATATAAGGGAGTTGAATTATAGAGGTTAAGAATTTTTGAAATAAAAGTCTTGCTGACGTCGCACGTCTATACGTAACTTCGTTATATGCGTGGACTTCATATCTCCCACCTACTTGGGTTAACAAATTATTTAAATAATCTTTTTGCTTATTTTTTCATGTCTACATGATTCCCTTATATGCGTGGACCTCATATCCTCTGCCTACTTGGGTTTAAAATTGTTTAAATAATTTTCTTGCTTATTGTTGCACGTCTACGTAATTCCCTAATATGCGTGGACTTCGCGTCCGCCGGCTACTTGGGTTTAACTTGTTAATTAAAATTTTATGGTACGTGAATTTTCGGTTTGCGGGTTCTGAAATTCCAGATGGACTAATGATCGGAGTCTGGTCTGGACCAGACCGTCCATGCCGGTAATGACGCCCCTGTTTATAACTGATTAAATAAGTTTTACTATACTAGATTTCAAAGCAGAGCGCGCTACGCGCACCTACACTCTAACCTATCTTACCTACTGTATTAGTCAATGAAATTTTTTGATAACGCTCTGAAGTTGGCTCCGTAAGCTTCAATTCGATAATAACCTCCCTTTTATAATAGGATTTATCTAAAACATATCAAAATTTAACCATGTT
The DNA here is from genome assembly GCA_036365515.1 of Torymus aiolomorphi. Lineage (NCBI taxonomy): Eukaryota > Metazoa > Arthropoda > Insecta > Hymenoptera > Torymidae > Torymus > Torymus aiolomorphi. The sequence goes on from CM070876.1 coordinate 33,347,525, forward strand.
TAAATACACAAAATTAAAAACATCTCGTAATATGTGCTTTAAAAACTTTTAATTACATATACTTATTTATTATTTGATATAGAATTACTTGTAAAAATGTTCATCTAGCAAAAAGATGCAAAAAAATCTGTATGTATATGTACAAGCGTATCGTTAGTTTTAAATTTATCTTAACTTTGTTGCTAGCCATTCTTCCCTCACCCTGTCAAAAGATATCTTGTTTCAGCCGTTTTTTGCTTTCACGCACGTTGCAAGTCACACCGGTTTATGGATTTGGGTAATCCAGAGCTCAAAGTATTTCTGAGCGTTCATATGTTCCAGTTGTTATTATTCCTGAGCGTCACAACTCGGTAAATATTATTGCTTAAGATCGTATTATTCTTGAAGCATGTTATCTTTCAATGTCTGTAAATGTATAATTCTTTTACCTACACTATTGATTTGGAATAAAAAGCCCTAATATTAATTTACATATAAATTCTTAGGAAGAAACAGGATAATACTGATTGCCGTTTAACGCGCGACGGATTTTAATAGGAACAGAATAATTAATTTTAATAGAATAATTAAATTTAATAATTATAATAACTATATTGACGTCTGAAGTTTTAATTGGATTTGAAAATTCTTCGTTTATATTAAATCTTTTATAACATTAGCTAAATCATCCATGTGCGCTGCGCGCGTTTTATAGTTCTTTTATTAACCATGCTAAGAATAATTTATTCCTGATAAACCAGGAATCTTGTTTTTTAATTTGAATGAATCTTTAATAGTTGAAATAATACTGTAGTACATTTACCCTTAATTTATACTAAATTTTGAGGTTAGAAACTATTAACTTATTCGAATATTTTTTTTAAAATAAAGGATTCAATAATATTTATAATATTCGTATAGAAATGTGGAAGTGAATTAAAAAACCAATTAAACTATGAAAAAAGAAATACTTTAAAAATAAGCTGACTGATAAATAAGTTTAAACATATAGATAAAGATTGAATTAATAATTTTAATAAATATTCAATAAAAATTTATTCGTAAGTTTTCAAGAACCAACAATCCCTGGTAGAAATTAGTCCATTAAAAATGGACAAGAAACCAGAAACTGGACATTGGAAATGGCTACCCTACTGCAAAATCTCAGGTGAGATCTTAGGTGATTTCTCAGGTGAGATCTCATGCAAAATCTCACGCCAAAATCTCACCTGAGATTCTGCTCCAGATGCTACAGAAAACTTACGTTAATTAAAAATCAGCTTCTTCAGTATTGGAAATGGCCTTTTAGGATGTTTTACCCCCCAGATGAGCTCAAAAATACATGTTTAAGGGGATGTGCAACCCTAATTTCAATATTTTTTTAAATCAACATTCAAACATTTATTTGGAAAAAGACGGCTGTCAAGCGCTCCGTACACGCAAACACTATATGCAGATTTTTTTCTGGATAATTCTATTGATATTTGCGTGAGTTATGCTCGTTTGAAAAGTAGGTCAATTGTAGATTCCTACTTACCGACAGTACGGTTTTTATTTAATTAAATAAATTCTCGTCATTTTTTTGGAAAAAGACGTCTATCAAGCGCTCCGTACACGCAAACACTGTATGCAGATTTTTTTCTGGATAATTCTATTGATATTTGCGTGAGTTATGCTCGTTTGAAAAATAACGTCGATACTCACATCCCCTTAAAAGCATTTTACACAATTTTTCAATTTTTCAAAATTGATAGATGATATCTCACCTGATGTCTCACATGATATATCACCTGAGAAATCACCTGAGATCTCATGTATCAAATTTTAAAAATTGAAAAATTGTGTAAAATGCTTTTAAACATGTATTTTTGAGCTCATCTGGGGGTAAAACATCCTAAAAGGCGATTCCCAATACTGAAGAAGCTGATTTTCAATTAACGTAAGTTTTCTGTAGCATCTGGAGCAGAATCTCAGGTGAGATTTTGGCGTGAGATTTTACATGAGATCTCACCTGAGAAATCACCTGAGATCTCACCTGAGATTTTTCAATAGGGTAGTTATTAGACACAAGTATAACGCTTTTTTCCATCATCTTTTCCCATTTTATGGAATGGCCCTAACTTCAAAATCTTCGGATTAAAATTTTTATAACAATCTAATCACATATAGAACTTATACTCTTAAAAGATAGTACCGGAATATAAACAAAATTTAGTAGTCTTTGTACTATTTACAGCTTTATTCTATAAGATATAAACCAAAATCGTTATTTTTCCACGTGACTCTATCTCTCTCACTCATCGTCATACGAAATCGTTTGTTACTAGTTTTTTAATGGCTTCGTCGGCTAGCTATTTTAATTAGTATTAAAATGCCAAATTAATAAATAGTACAACATTTTGACCATTTTTGTAATCAATAAATGTGATAAATAAGTTGAAAAAATCGTTACACTTATGGTAAAAAACTGGAGTCCATAAAAAATGATTTCAATTTCTGCCAGGGATATTTTGTTATAATTTAATATTTTATTCCTTACCCACTACGTCTTTTTTGCTTTTTTACTTATATATCATTTTTCACTGATGTTTTAAAATGCAGAAGGGAGGTTATAGAACCATATATTTTATCGAAAAATCATAAATAACGATACGGTCAATGTTTTTCATCCTTGTTATATTGAATCGAATGAAAGATTACCTATAATTAGTATATATCTTTAGCGACCTGCATTGCTTTTGCTCCGGCCGGAATTATATACCATGTCATATGCTAATCTTCACATTATTTCGTCTCTGCTCTGGGAAACTGAATCAAACGAACATTCCTCAACTCGTGAAAGCATTATTTAACTAAAAAATATTATATTGAAATTACAACGATTCGACGCTTACTTTCAATTCATTTTTTTATTCAATGATTAAAGCAAAATTGAATTAATTAAATCCTTCTGAAATTCATCAAATTGACTTGTGAATGTAATATTATCAGATGAAAAATATGATGTATACAATTTCATCACCAACATTTGTTTCTACTTGATCATCAAAAGTAATTAACTGGCAAAGCTCATCTCCCATTTCCACTCAATTTATATAAACTATCCGATTTCAAATAACTTTGTCAATCGATTTTACACAATAAATAATTACAGATATAACAATACAATGCACATTAAATGCATGTCAATCACTTTTCTTCCAGTGACATCAAAGTACTTCCATTATAAATTGATTTATTCAGTTTTAAAGGTAACATACCCTCTAATCTAACGCAAATAATACCGTTCATATTGTTGATCAAATCAATAAATTTCTTTTTCTATCAATTAACGTGTTCTTTCACGAGCAAATGTCAGCCGGCTTCCCTATTAGCCACATGAAAAATGAAGCAAGCAAAAACCAAAGTAAGAATAATAGACGTGACGGGAAGGAAATGGAAAAAATGGGAAAACAAGAGAAATGAAAAGCCGAGCGAGGAGCGAGTGAGCGAAAGCGAGAAAGAGAAAGATTGCGCGCGGCTGCGATCGATCAAGAGATTGTTTTTCGTGCTCGGTGCGAGATATACGCCTCCACCTCTCCCACCACCTCCCCCTTCCCCTCGCTTTTTCTCTCGCCCTTTCACTACATACACCCCACAGCAAAAATATGTACATAAACGCAGGTTCGGCAAAACAGCGTAAGCGCGGGTCTTATACCCCCCAGGCGTATTACACTCGGGCTCTGGCGAAGATGTATTCATGAGAATGTTCTAGCACGCGTAGCCTTACACGCTGAGTCTTTCTTTTTATCAACGTAGCAGGGAGAAGAATCGAGCGGGCGGCGCGCGCAGGATTAAAATCGCATTCGTCCCTGCGCGTTCGAGCCAGGGATTTTTCCCTCTTATGAGCGTGTGTCGGCGCGAAATTTAGATTGAAGTACGAGGAGGGGATTATGACGTGAGCGTTGGATGGAGGTTCTTTTGAAACGAGCCTTAGCTGATAATCCTTTGTGACAGGAAATATTTTTCCGGAAGCAAAGAAAAGGATCGCGTTTTTTTTCGTATTCATCGTCACAGCAGGCTACGTTTAGCCGACGATTCGTTCGCTGATGGGTATAGCCATGTTTTTTTTCGCCTGAAACAAAGTTGCAAAGCTGGTAAAATCGGTGGAAAGGTCGTGTTTGTTTGAGCGGTAAAAATATGCAGCAATTAACCGTTTAGCGTATCGTTTGGATATTCGTCGGTGTCACAGAAGTTTTAAAATCGCTCGAATATTGATTTTCCCAATGGATGAAAGAAGTGCAGCAGCTGGATTATTCAACACACGCTGAATATAAAAAAATTCTTTAAATAGAAAATTAACAAAAGGAGCACCATTGAAATGCGGGTCCTTGATGATTTTTACGAAATTCCAGGAAATGCTTTCATTTGCAAAATGAATGGACACGTGTGTCGGCGTTTTTCTGAATGAGCATTAACAGAGACATAGGAATTTTTCGAAAGATCTAGAGAGAATAAATGTTTTTGGGAATTTAAATAACCTTATACTTATGTACTTTTATAAGTATTGGAATGGTCAACAAAGATGAGATGAAAGTTGTAAATAAGAGCTTTAATTTAAGACCTATTGGTTGAAAAATTTTGATTTGTTCCAAACCTATGTATGACTCGAAATAAGTTACTGAAATTACGTGTATTTTTAATGCTTTTCTAGTAAGTAATTTTTTAGTATTTTATAAGGATTTTGTAGTTACGAATAACTATCGGCGTGTTTTTATAAATACACAAACATTTCTGAAACTTTACAAAAATATTCTTTGAGCATTAAACTTTTCATTTCTGTCAAGAAAATGCAAGTTCAACGACCACATTTTAGAGAAAACTAGGTTTATAAAATGTTTCTTTTAACATGTAACCTTATGGGAAAAGACACTGAGTTTGTATTTATTCCATTATAAATAAACAGTTTTTATAAAACAGGGTATAATATTGAAGATATTTTAATGGCGATTCCAATGCTGTCATCATAAATATGAGTTAACGACCAAATTAAAGAGATATTAGCAATAAACTTTGTAAGCATGCTTCTGCGCATGAGCACTGGGAGCAGACAAGCACATAAGTAATAAGAATGGCGATTTTGTTCATGTTTTAACAAAACTAAGACTTTTTAAGATTTACTGAAGTAGTTTGGAGGTAATTACTGAGATTAAAATTTCAAAAATTGTCAAAAACAAAGAAGGCCCCCACTGGGGCCCCGACTTGATACGGCACCACGCGCCGAAGCCACCTTAAGATATGAAGATTTTTCATGTCCGGGCCTGCGCGCGAATGGACCGCGCGCCTAGGCGACTGAGCCACAGTGGTCTCTATCAACTTAAGGTTTAGAGAAACACTGAAAATAATACTCGACTTCAGTATTATAATTTTAAGTTTGAGTGTGTGCTCTTAACTGTTGAGTATCAATTCCCACATTTAAGTGTTTACTCTTTACAGTTAAGTGTGCACATCCAAATTTGAGTGTATACACCTTATAAGTTAAGAATCCACATCCAAATTTGAGTATATGAGAATATTTTTTCTGTGTCCACACTTAGAGGGTTAAAAAAATAAAAAATAATAAAAAAATTTGAAGACACACCTTCGCGACAAATTTCTTCTCATTCTATAGGTCATAAAATATACGAAAAAACTCGTGAAAATTAGAAAACGATCTTATGAGACCATTTTCTAATGTTCACAATATGACAAATAACTAAAAAAATAATAACAAATATAAGAATAAATTTCAGCTCAAGTAAATATAAACTTGCCTGACTATGTTTTGCATCTATCTACTTATGACGTTATAATTGATTCTATACGTTTTTTAAAATTATATTATTATATATACGTTTATAAGAATACACGAAGACAATATCTGAATGAATAATATTGTAATCAAGAAATTTTGTTTACCGAGTAACCCCGATTTGAATACGTTTGTTTAAAACTTATCTAGTAGATAATACCTATGATCGGTCAGACATTGTACATATATTATAACTTTCTCTATCTCTTTCTTCTTCTCTCTCATTCTCTCACTGATAACATCAAAAGTTATGACAGCCAAAACTTTCTGTACACTCAGCATTTGTCGGTTCCCGAAAATATCTACGCAAATAATTTCAACGAGAACGGCTAAACTCCGAGGCTCACGTCGCTCTCTTCCCACGCTTCCTCTCTCAAATCAGAACGCAAAACTGATTTTCCATACCTCTGACGTATCGCTCGAACAAAAGCAACTCCCATCAACCGACAAAACAGGCTAATAACTTTATTAATAATGCCCTCTGAGTGCTGAAAGCTGTGTGCATACGTTAAAAGACGCAGTCAAAAAAATAGAGAAAGAAAAACAGAGAGAGAGAGAGAGAGAGAGAGAGAGAGAGAGAGAGAGAATGAGAGAGAGAAAGGGGAGGCTGAAAAAAAATAAATAGCCTCCGCCCCGTCGCAACAAATAAAACGCAGAACTAATGGAAATCTAATGAATACAGTCGGGTAACGGGCGGGTGCGGAACAGTTAATTGGACGTCGCCGATGGAGAAAAAAAGCCGAGCGTTTTGCGCGGCCCTGTGCCCATTGTTTATAAAATTCTTTGTTCCGCGCTTTTGTGACCGTGGCACAGGCTCAATCAGAGCGTGCACGCGAGAAAATGCGTAAAGACGAAGGCGGCGGGAAGGGAATATAAGAGGAAAAAAAGGCCGAGTTTCTCGCGCTGAAAACTGAGACCTATGCGTGTGCGACCTTGGCACGTTTAATTTTCGCCGCGCGAAGTCTACCGCCACAGCCTCGCTGCACGCACACAGTATACCATCCAATTAACAGCGACGAAAGCTCCCATCACGCATTCTCTCTGTCTCTCTTTCTCCCTCCTGCTCCCTCTCTCTCTCCCCCTCTCTCTCTCACTCTGACTCTCCCTCGTATACCCTCGGCTTTTGTAACTTCATCCCTTTTCTTCCCACTGGGGCACGATTCTACACCCATTTGCACGTACACATACGTGGAGTCTTCGCAATTAACCCTCCTTGGAATTTTTTTTTTTCGAAATTAAAAAAAAACGAGTGAATGGGCATAAGCAAATTTTAAATCCCTGAGAAAGGTGTGTGTACATGAATCGTTGAAAGCACCCGCGTGTGTGAATCATATATAGGGGAGCGTGCTCGGCATTAGCCGGACGGGCTGGAGAGGGAGTCGTAAATGGCGTTTTACGCAGTAAACAAAAATCTTCATGCTTTTTTAAGTTGGCTAACATAATTGTAAAGTGTTCCGCCGCTGTATGCAACTGAAAATGAAATTGTTTCTTCTTTCGTCGTCGTTGCGTGTGTAATCACGGCCAAGCGTTGCCCAGTTCTCGTATATGAATGCGAAGCACGCGTAACGGTTTGTCTTTCTTTTGTCACCATTTTTATTGTGTTACGCGCTCTTTTACACTCGAGTTAGACAGCGTTTGAAGCTTTAGGTATTTTCGCACAGAAGATTATTATACTTGTTTTTTCTGCAATGTACTAAAAAAATACTAGAGTCTCACATGCGCGCTTCGCACGCTAATTTTTCGAATAAGAAAATACTGAAATTGCATTTAAAGAAAAAACGAATAAAATCCACACGTATTTTTTTTTATATATAATTACTACACTAATGTAATAATCAAAAAGTTTTTTGTATGAAACTATTTCCGCAGAGTAAACCAATATAATAGGGCGTATTTCGAAGTCGCACGGGCTGCTTGCCGTCGATTCAATAGAAATTGACAGTAATCGAACGTTTGAATCGAATAATTTAAAACTTACTTCAACACTTATTTTGAAAAACAAAAATTTAAATATGAAAGTACGTTCAAGCAATTTGCGGTATGCGCTCGTAAACACAAAACCTCAATAAGTAACCTCAATTTTTCTATCACATGACACTCGACGCACTTTGATTCTGTCGAAACCATTCAAATTTCTAATCTAATATATCTTGCGCTGGCCTCTTACACTCTTTTAAATTATTCCAATAGAATTAGAGTACGTCAGATGTACCTACATGAATACACGCATTTATACTGCATTCATGGAAATATTTTATTATTTTTAAATATTAACACACAAAGCTCGTTATAATATGTCAAAAAGCATTATTATATTCATATTTCTATTTATATCTCTAATATTATTTAAAAACATTTTGATCATCATAATAATAACTCTATTCTCTGATCTCTATCTCCCGCCCACACAAGCGCCATCTACCGTAACTCTAGAGCACATCTACGCATGCGCCACAAATTCGAGATTTTCGAGACATTCGAGATATTCGAGAAAATCAACATGGTGCCGACCATGTCGGGATGCATTTGTTATAGAGGGATCTGTATTTTGCAGACAAAATAAGAAGGCGTTGTTTGAATAGAAAATATGAATTAGAAAAATATTTCTAATAATGGAGCAATTAATACTGGACATTTCTTGAATACTTTCTTAAATATGCAATTTTTCGTTCTTAAAAAACAGTTATAAATAGAAAATTCTTTTTAAACGCAAAAAGTGAAATTAACAAACAGTCAACAAGAAACTGCTCGTGTGTATATATATATAATTTCACTCAGTAGACAATCATATGCTAAAGTAAAAACCTTTGTTAAAGTAAAAGCAATGTTATTCTTTTCTTTCACAGTTATTCGAACACAATGATTGCGGTAAAACAATAACCAACATTACTTTTAAAACTGAAAAGCACTTCTGTAAGTTAAAGTTATCTAAATTTTTGTTTCCTCATAGAGGAAACCCGAAAAAGAATTATTCTGGCTAAAGTCTAGCTTTTGTCTACCTGAGGAAGCCTGGCGGTATACCGCCACTATAGTCTCGCTACCGCCATCATCCCAGACTTTTTTCCAGATAAATATTTTTATTAATTTGAAAAGTTTATGAACATTGCTAGACTAAATCCGGTACTTTTACCCAGACCTTCCTGCATAGAAATTTAAACTAATTACATATTGATATTCTAATAAGGCGTCATTAAATTAGTTATTTTTTTGAAATTTTATTATCCATATTCTTTTCTGCGGAATAATTGCAAAAATATTATGAATCCCTTTTTAAAGGGATGCCAAAAGCAAGACAAGCCTTGTCAGTTGTCATTTTGACTCTCTGAGAAGAATCGCTCGGACCGTTTTGCCTCACGGCCTTACATACTCTCGGCGTTCCAATGTGTTCAATGGAGTCTCCATCGGTGCGCCCACTGAAAAAACTCGGGCACATACTTAATAGATACTTAGGGACTTGCCACTCTGCAATGCAAGATCACGATATATGCGACACAATGCAAGATCACGCAGCATACCTACACTAAAAAACATCAGGAAGAGGGGACGTACCAATACTGGTAGTATAACTCTACCCGCGTTTCGCATAATACTCACTCAGGTTTGGAAGACTGGTTATCCCAAACGGATGATTATGCAGGGTTTATGCGGGGTTTATGAGAGTTACGCGCGCCATCTACTAGCAGTTTCCTTTAGCAACGGCACACTCAATCAACCATTTCGGGAAACTGCCAAGCAGCCAAGGAAGGTACCCCAACTTGAACTTTCGGATTTCAATAATATTTGGATATGTTGTAGTACTTTAAAAAGTAAATGACACGTATTTTTTTTATCTGCTAATTCGTCGATTTAAGGGGTGAAAATCACCCTTAAAGTTTACCCCCAAAAACATTTTTTTTTGTATTTCTCCGGAACGAATTGAAATTTTTTGATGAATCAAACGCCAGATTATTTGTTATTAAATGTGTGTGTGTGTGTGTGTGTGTGTGTGTGTGTGTGTGTGTGTGTGTGTACGCCTGGATCTCAGCTTCTACTCGATCGATTTTAACCGGACTGGTCTCATTTTTTTTGTGTGATAGCGGATTAAAAATTCGTTTTTTGATTCGCCGATGCGTTTTTGTTTTATTTCGAATTTTCGATTTTCTCAAAATTGATTTTTGTTTCTTTTTAATGATAAGATCGAGATATTTGAATCGAATGGATAGCATTCGAAAGAGCATTAAAATACCTATATTTTCTGAAAAAAAATTTCTCTAGCTATCACGGTTCTTTTGTTATTAACAAAAACGTGTTTTTTTTAAAGCTTATAACTCCTAAACTAAACGGTCAATTTTTTTGAAAAAAATCATGATAATGCAGAATATACATGGTTATAATCTTTTAAAATTTGAATCCATTTTGTCGACTAGTTTTTGAGAAAAAAATTGAAATATGAAAAAATGAGTTTTGTATGTCCAACGATTACAGGAGTAAAATTGACTTAATCGCTTCGAAATTCCTCGTAGAGGTAGATTTTGGATAGCTCTCGGTTGAGTTCTTTGGGCAAAATGATTAGTCCAGAAATTTCAGAAATATTTGAGGTTAAAGTTTTTTTACTTTTTTTTTCAAAATTGTAATTTCTCAATAAAGACTTCATGTATCAGCTTGAAATTTATAGCCTATTTTGTATGCGATATAGGCAATACCTGTATAAATTTCATCCAGATTATATGGTTATTTTTTGAGATGTTTGATATTTAAAATTTTAGTATTTTTGAAAATGACTTTCTTTATTGTCGCACAATATATAACTACATTAAAATTGTTTTAATTTCTTTGAAATTTGATGGAGATGTAGAGTTTGTATATTATTTTATACCACTGTGTGACCTAAATCCGCACTTAAGTCACGGCTAGCTGTGACTTAAGTAGCCCATTATTACACTGTGAAATAATGAATTTACTTAAGTCACAGGCACGTAATTAACGCCAATTATCTACCAAAACTATTCAAAAATACGATTTTACATATAAGAATGAACAGGAAAAGAAGTAAAACTTCGTTAATAGTTGACAAACCACAAAGAATAAATAAAAATGATGATAATAAGGCTTGTCTATATTATAGGTTAGTTTCATCTGCTATGGGATAGCAGAGCGCGCGCTTTTTAAATATTCAATATTAAACTGTATGGATTTTAGTTTTAAAAGTCTTTCTCTTTAATGATATAACGTATACAAATCTTTCACTTTCATAAACTTCAACTTACCGTTAAAGATACAAATCAAATTGCCAAGAATCTAGTTTTATGATTTTTTTATGTATATATTCAATATTCTAGATTCAATAATAACCATATTCTATATCAGGTATTCTATTATTTAAATAACGTTTTATTAATTTTTTTCAGGGCGGGGGGCTGCGCCCCCCCCTTCCGCCCCACACTTCTCCCACCCCACTTCCAAGTTCCAACTATCATTATAAATAAGCACAAATAAATAAAATAAGAATATGGCGGATTTATGTCACACGAACTATAAAATAGTATACGATACTCGTGACTTATGTGGCTCATTATTACACGGCTCGCTGCGCTCGGGCGCTAACCTCACGCCGTGCAATAATGGGCCACTTAAGTCACACGTATCGTAATATACTATATTAGAAGAGTTCTTAGGGTAAAAGAATTCGTTTATGAATTTCAGAAATATTTGAGGTTAAAACTATTTTAGTGCTCTTTTAAAATTGTAATTGTTCGGGAACGCATTTATGTATACTAGAAAATGGAAATGTCATGCGCGTTGTGTACCTGCTTTTGTTTTGTAATAGCCATTTATTATTTTTAAGGTTAGAACTTTTTTCTTACATCGGAAATTCCAGAAAGAGCACACAAATACGGACAGGCATACTACTAGAGACAAGTACCCTATGTGTAGAATTTCACAAAGAAAATATAATTTGAAGTAAAGGTTATTTAGGAATTTTAAAAGGTTTTGATAGTAATATTACAATCAATTATTTTATTTATTTTTCACACATAATTAAAAAAAAATCATACCTATTATTTTATTCATATTTTATACATCATTTAAAAATTAATACTTTTTAATCTTCATAAATAAATTTAATTATAATTATTTCATAAATTGTTGCAAAAATTATACATTTTTTTATTAAAAATTAATTAAAGGAATAATCAAATTAAGTTTGAGGAAGCCACGGGCCAATGAATTGGCAGCGGTTTTTGTATTAGTAATTAAATAAAAAGATTTATATTTATCGCTAAATGTCATTGCCCAACTTTGAACCGATGCGGAAAGTCTTATATCTGACATTCTTGGAAGCTGTTTTGGAAATCCTACTTTGTGTAAAAATTATTTTATCACTATCAACGAATAAAGATGTAATTGACCGATTTTTTTGGACAACGAACTCAGTTTGAAGATATGAAAAAGCTATATCTCTGCCAAATTTCAGAACGCCTGGTTGATTTTTACTCTTGTTATCGTCAAAAAAATGAAGATAATCTCTTGAAATTTTAACTAAATATAGTCTTTAATAAGTTTAATAAGTGGTTAAAATTTTAAGTCGATAAATCAAAATATTTTCTTGTTCTGGTTTATCAATCAACTGGCTCTTGACAGATATTTAAAGGTTTCAATAACACTTGGCAGACTTTTTTGTTAATCATCTTAAGCATTCATGCTAGCCTTTGTAGATTCAATAACCATGTACCCAATTATACTTGGTATCACCAACATACACATCACTACCTGCATAAATAATGATATATAAAATTTAATAAATGTGTAGAAACATATAATCAGAATAACTTTAATCATATTAAAATACTTGTGCATTAATTCTTTATACTTCATTAGACATAAAAATTTAATTAACATCCATTCATATGGAGTAATAAGTAATACTACCCAGGACTCCAGGCAATTCGTACATACTTATGATCATCATTTTGCATTCAACTTCTGTAAGCATAACTTCTATAGATTCTTCAACAGCAGACACTTGTATTTTGAGTATTTTTAATTGAGATAAGTTACAGAGATAATTAATATCCGATTCAATTATCTTGATTTTTTGCCAATCAATGAAATCCTCTTCACATCGTCACATCCTTCTACACTATATATATTTAATATCTCTAGTACATTACCATTTTTTAATAATGTTACATTGTTTGGTCTTTTTGTAGTTAATAAACAATCCTCATAAAGCGCATGATTAATAAAAACTTGGGTTTTTAAGATTTTACTTTGTAGTATCTGATTTTTGAATAGCTGACATCCTTATTGTTTTTATCAAAAAACATCTATTCTTCATTCATTCGTCTGCATAGTTGTTTTATGGTTCGTTTCCACAGCGCAAATGTCTTTTTAATACTGCTAAGGTATTTTCAAAATCAAGTGCATTTATTTTACATAGAGAACACTTCAATTTTTTAACATCATCCACTAACATAAGTGATCTAAAGAGAACATATTCAAAATTTGTGAGTTCTCACCATATAATACTTTTACTAATTCAACAAATTTATATAAATAAGTTTTTGCATGGCCTGAATATGTACAGCGTCAGTAATTTATCACACCACAGTATACGCATAGAAATACTAAATAATAGAAAATGTTTATACCGATCATCTGGATTCAGGGCACATTAACCGGTGTACACAGAAAATAATCTAAACTCAACCACTTTCCATTTATTGATGTCTCCTAAAGATCTAGTTTTCGTTGAAACTCACTTGATATTAGTTTAGATAAATGAATAAGTCTTTGCGAGATTGTAAGTATATCCCCTCTCTTACGTTTATAACTGCATCCTGCTTTCACCCAATAATCTGGTAATAATTTGTTTGATACACCCAAACCCAAACAGCACAAATGCATGAAATCTAGGACAAAAGATCCAATGATATCTATAAGTGGATTAATTTTTGTTAGAGGAGACGTACTAAAATGATGTTCCTGTTCTTGACTTCTGAATGAAGTCCTTTTATTACTTCTATCAAGGGGAAATAATGTATGGTTATTGAGTCTATATCCTCTTACAGTACAACATTCACAGGCATAAAAGCCTGTATGGCCTTTGATGCATTTTATAAAAGCACGAGCAGGTTGATCACAAACAAAACACATAACACTGATTTTATAAAGTTTTCCATCAATTTCGATACCATTGTTTAATATATCATTTAGACAAACAAAAACAAATAACAAACTTAGATAAAAACAATTCAACACACATGCAGGTTTTCCATTCCCGCAGTAAACAGCTATGGTAAATGGTTTGTATAAACTGTCTTTGTTATAAATGTTACCTAAAATGGGTCAAAACTCCTTTGAACTGGATTGGTAAAGCAGTAATCTATCAATGTCAAATTGTAAGTTTAAAACACGATTATTATTGAACACGGAATTAACGATTTTCTGCAATTGCTTTGCAATCCCGCAGTACATAAATTCAGAATCATTAGTACTATTTATGGGATTAAATTTTTTAACTCTAAAAACCTTCTCAGATTGCACTTTATTTAAGGTTTTTCTTGTAAGAGGAAGTTCTGAATGATATTTTTTTTTAATTTTTAATAGAGAATCCACATGATTATACGGTATATTACAATCCTTTGCCCATTTTCTAGTTTCATTTGCAATAACACTTTTTTCTGTTTGTTTTGAAATTTCATCATCACTTTCTTCACTATCACTACTACTGCCAACTAATTCATTTTCGCTAGAAGTAGAAGAATAACTATCATCATCTTCCTCGAATTCTGAAATATTTATATTTCGTTCCAAATGAGATAAATTTTGTGTCCAATCAATATCAGGACTCTTTTCTACACTTTCAAGTTTAGTTTTTTTTTCGTTTCAACAGATTCAGCAAAGCTGTCAGCTCTAAATCTGCTGTTGTCGCATTCACTGTCAACATCGGCACTTTCAAGTTTAGTTTTTTTCATTTCAGTAGATTCATTAAAGCTACCAGCTCCGATTGTTCCGAATTCATTTGTATTATTAAATTCACTGTCTTTTTGTGATGATTGTCTCTGCCGATAATTGCGAGTTCTTAACTTACTAGGAGAGGGCGGGGGGTCTAGATCACAGATTCGGCAGAAACTTTGGGATAGGTTTTTGGATATGGAAATATGAAGAAAGCTACAATATTAGACCCTAACGCTCAAAAAACTGAAGGTCTGGACATTTTTAGCTTTCTTTTCAAAATACACTTGAAAAAAGGCCTCTTCTTAAAACGGCAACCATTTAACTCTGGGGAGTCTTAAATATCATTTAAAAAATAGAAAATAAAACTAGACAAAACGAGTTTTCATGTACTTTTTTTAGAATTAAAAATGGTGATTCCTTTCAAAGTTTGGAAAGTTTAAAATTGAGTATAAAAAATACACTGTTTAATCCCTAAAATTCACTGTTCGACTGCCTACATATTTTGGTACACTTTCAAGGTAAACCTTTCGTAACTTTAAAAGGAATCATCATTTTTTAATTTTGTTTGATCAAATTTTTTTTATCACAATTTAGAAGTTTTTTTTAGATTAAAACTGTATTAAAAGTTTAAAGCTTGTTTTCTTAAAATTAATTGTTTCAATATTTCAAAAGAGTTATACGCATCAATTTTTTTTTTAATTGATCTAATAAAGCAGGTATTATTTTTAAATACTATAAGCAATACTTTTTGATTAAAATATCACAATTTTACTAAAAAAAATGCTTTTTCTATGATTTGTTTAAGTAAAAATAGTAAAATTACTATCCCAATAAGCAAAAATCTGGGGTAAAAGAATTCTTTAAGTAGTACCGAATGTCCGCTTGAGGATGATTTTCTAAGTATTTACAAAGTATTCTTATAGATTACGTTGTATAAAATATTTTCAAAAATATTTTTAATAAAACAAAATAATATCAATGGAAAGTAATCACAAAGTAATCATAAATTAATCACTAAGTATTCTAAAAGATTATTAGTATTAGTACATCATAACATATGTAGACGATTCGAATTATAACACGTAAGTGTTCGTCGATGGCGCAAACGGTTAAGACTTCGCCTGTCAATCCGAAGACCCAGGTTCAAATCCTCATACCGGCAGGATTTTTTTCATCGTTACAATTGAATTTTATTACTTTATTGTTAATCTTATCTACTTATTTCTATAGAAAAATCTATAAATTATAAATTTATAATATTAATAACAATTTTGTGTATTAAATGTTCTATATCAATGTAAGGGATTCTTTGTGAAGTCTTTGAGAATGCTTTGTGGAGTCCTTATGAATTCTTTAAAAATTCTTTAAGAACTCTTTTAACTATTAAAAAAATTTGGGGTTATTAATTTGGCAAAAAATATTTCCGTAAAGAATTCTCTGTTAACACTTAAAGAATCAGCACCGATGGGACATTCGAGATCGGATGAAGTGGTCCAATAAGAATTCTTTATGATTACTTTCATGGAAAAAGCGTTCATAAAGTAGTCTTAAAGAGTTCATTAAACACTCTTTTTGATTATTGGGATAATAACATTTTGATAACAGGTTATGTCTTTCAAATAAATATATATTAGACACATTTCTTATTTTTCCAACCAATTTTTGTATGTTTCAGTTGTCAAAAAATAGAAGAGCCAAGGCTGAGCGTAAACTTCTGATGCGTATACTCCATTCAAAACATCAAGTATTTTTCACTATTTTCAGGGACATAACTTTGTATATATTTAATATTTAGGACTAAAAACTTGTAAAAATACTTATTTTAAATGCAATGTTACAATATCTAACGCATGTATATAATATATTTTTTCATACAATGAATAGGAAAAAATGTTATCTTTCCACCTCAGTTTTCCCTTAAGCAATTGATAAAATAGCATCTTTCGTCATAAAGGACTTTAAACCATTCACTGACTCGTTCTGTTCTATCACTTGCTAAAAAAAATGTCGGCGCTTTCCGCGAGAAGACAACTCCTTTTATATTTATACATCTTTCTCATTCTCTTTGCTGATGCTTTTCTTCAGTCACACACATTAAGTTGGCAGTGCAGCGTAGAATCACACTCACTTTTGTAGAACAAAAACGCTCATCTTTATTTAATAAAAATATAGAATAAAAGTTCACTGTAATACACCCTCCAGCGAATCATACCGACAGCAAAATAAGTCCCTTCAGAAGACTGAGAAAGAGAGAGACAGAGAAGAAGAGAGATAGAGAGGAAGAGAGAGAGACGCGAGAGAGAGGCAGAGAGGCAGGGAGGGAGAGAGAGAAAAGGAAGAGCACGCGCTTTCAGTGAAAAATCTATTATTCTTCAGACAATAAATTGCCTTTCCTTGCCACAAGCAAAGACTCTCTCTCTTTCTCCCTTCTCTTCGCGGCGAGGGATTTCCGTGCCGGAAATAAAGTCATCCTCGTTCCCTCGCCAAGGTAAACGGCGCTAATGCCACAGCGAACCATTCTCTCTCACTCACTCTCACTCACTCCCTCTCTCTCTATCTCTTTCTCTTCCTCTCTGTTAGCCTCTCGCACTGGCTCGTTTCCTCCTGCTCTGCAGAGGCCCGCGTTAAAAGAAGCACACTAAAGGAGAACAGGAGAGAAAGAGAGAGAGCCAGGTAACACGCGAAGGAGAAGAGGTAATTGAGAACGCGCAGAGAGAAACAAAGGATGAGAGAGAGAGAGAGAGAGAGAGAGAGAGAGAGAGAGAGAGAGAGAGGAGAGAGAATAGCAAGCACTCGGCACTGAGACTCGCCGCTGTATCGTCGTTTCGTTCGAATTCGCTTTTCAGCATTTCACCACAGGGGAATCCCCCTTACATCTCGTCGCTACTCAGCAGCCTGCCTCTTTCTGTCTGGCGGGAATTGAGTCGGTCTTCGAGGTATCGAGCAAACGCTTCAAATATATGAGAGCGAAACAGGTGCGAGCGCGGCATCTGTCGGGAGGTAGTGGCCAAGGATGCCAAAAGCAAGTTGTGTGTCTGATCCCCGGGCGAGAGGAGAAGAAGGACGGCGACGCGGATAAATGCACGCGCGGGTTATCAAAGAGCTTAACCGGCGATCCGAATGTTTTTCTGTCCCCCGGGGCCTGGGCAGACGCTTTAGTAGACAGATTTTTTGGTGGATAAATATAGTGACAAATGAGCCTTTCTTATCTCACGACAAAGTGGATTGTTTATTTGTTGGGTGACGATTCTCAAAAAATTTCATTAATTTAACTGCATAATTAATTAAGACGATAAATCATCGTCACGCTGATTTCTATTAAGAAACTTTATAAAAGCCAGCTTCCATAATCTATATTTCTCACCTGCTTTTACTTCAATCTAGTTCTTACGTATATATGGTGAAATATTTTTCGCAATAATAGTATTTTAATAGTATAATTGAATAGCATGCTAAATGATTGCTGAAAACATCTCGCTTCGCTGCACAATATAAAGCCATCCCTCAAGAAACTCATTCGGATTGAAATTTATTTATTTGACCCTATTATATTAACGTACCACCCTATCCCGCTAATCAAAAATTCACGTGAAAAAATTATTAGCCCTCAGTGTCCATAAATAACGTGCCGCAATAGCCGGGGTAATAGAATATCGATACCCCTGCTAGATATGCACGGCAGACCTTCGGTGTATATAGGCAAAAGAAAAAATTACCGGCGATGAGCTCGCGAAGTGCTATTGACTTTTTAGATGCTTCATTCATGCGCCGCTTGTAGGTCAGCTTTGAGTTCAAAATAACGGCCTGGGTATAGTTGTGGCAGCGGCGTCTACCTTTGAAAAAGCTATGCATGCTATCCCCTCTGTTCAATCAACCGCTCACCTCTTAAGAACAAATCCATCAACGAATTGGACGCTCGAAATCTAATGAAATAGCATTTTGCTAGATCAATAGTATTGAGAAGGTGGGGTTTAGTGCTGTTTGTCTTCTAATGTGTAGATTTATTTCAAAGTGAATTTGTTTCACTAAGTGATAAAGATATAATAAGCAATGTCCACTGAAGAAGAGTATAAATACGGTGCAATATCCTCTCTTAAAAATGTGATGGATGAAATCTTTCATCACAATAAGACTGATTTGATTGGTTGTTAAGTACAATATGACAATATGGCGCAGAAATTTGAAATTTAAAATTTATCTTATACTTTTCTTAAAAGTGTAACCTTAAAATTTACTCTAAAATTCGAAATATAAGAAGTTGATACTTTTAGTAAACAAAAAATGGTTATATTTTTAAATTTTAATTTTAATGCTTTCCCGATAGAAAAATAAAGCGCGCGAAGCGCGTGTGAATCTTGCTAGTCTACTTAAAAATTAATTAAAAATGAAATAAGTACAATTTTTTAAAAATTGGATTTTTGAAAGTGAATTTTATGAAAGTAAATTATAAAATCTTATAATCACTAATAATGCTGAATTTATGAAAACAAAGTTAAATTAAAATTAAATTAAAGTTCCTTGATCTATTTTCATTGTAATTATAAAGTTATCTTTTCTATTAGGTGAAATAGTTACAATAAATATATCCGTACTCAAACTAAGCCCTTGAAGGCCAAATATGATATAATTCATAGTATAATTCGTCGCTCCAATTTCTTTAAGTATTTTATTATGAAATTTATCATTTAGTTTATTCAAGAATCTAAGCACGATAAATTCTTACCAAGCCAAAATGGGTTTCCATCTTAAGCCCCCTCCACTCTCCGGGGATTAAGACGGTTTGTGAAAAATCGCAGAAATTAATTAACAACTCCATTTTATCAACGTTCACGTCGACGCTCGACCCCGGAGACGACTAGAGGTTGGCGCCCGGCAGCAAGCGGATCGATGCGGACTTTATTATAATGTATAAGACAGCGACGACGCAACACTGCGACGGCGCGCTCTATAATGCGAAGACGTTGTTACTATATTTTTCGCGTTACGATGTAAGATAGCGGCCGAGAGGAGGAAGAACAAAATTAGCGCATGATGAGGTTTGGTAATAATTCGCGAAATCGTGTTGGTTTAACGTATAGTAGCAGAGTGGAACTTTCCCCTGTACCTGAACAAAACTATTAACATCTCGAAGAAAACAGTACTCAATGAACTATTTTTCGATGATTGTTTTTCTGATGTAATTATAAATAATAAACTAAAAAAATTATGTATATTATGTTCCTGGTACCAGGTCATTTCAAGATACTATACAAAATAGTTTTTTAATAGTATTTTAACCTGTACGACATCTTTATTCATCTATTGCACATAAAGTGTTTTAAACCGTGCAAAAAAACTATAAAGCATTTTCTAGTCAAGGCCCATTGTTAACATTCACATGCACGTTCAAGGCCATCGCGCCTCCGGATCACATGTCATTCCCCTGCTATAGGATTTTCTCCATTGAACTCTATAGAAATAGGGTTGCGAGTACTCGAGTCCCTGAGACTCTCAAGTCCGAAACCTGCAACCCTGATAGATACAAAAATAGAGGAGTTTTACAAAATATCTAGGGGGAATGGGTATCTACGAAAGCCTAAATAACGTATTCTTTACAGATCCTTTTAACCTTGACAAAAAGATATCGTTTGGTTCTAGAACATCTACATTTGTCGATACTAGTATGACACTTTCTTTAATCGCATAGTCATAGTTTGAACAAAAGGAACTTTTAAAAACTTCTATAATATTCCTTTTAAAAAGTTATTCATTTGGAATTTTAATTAATTCATCTTTTTTTCAAATTTATTTAAAAAATGCCATGCCTTACTTTTAAAAGCCACATCTTAAAATTTAAACCATTACTCATGCTGTTACAATTCTATTTCCGAAGACTTCGTTATGTAAATCTTTAAATAATCTATAACTGCTTGTACATATGTAAATGTACGTTTAGAATTCATTGAAATCTCATCTTAAATTATAACTTTTCAAATGTAATCTATGGTGTTAGAGTTTGCATCAATCTTACAAACGGTTTCCTCTGTAATATTCAAATGTAATGTGAACGTCAAATGTGGGGGATTTCTATGCCATTTAAGACGTTTTGCAATAGTCTTATAAAAATATGGTTTAACTTTGTGCAAATAGTTCGTATTATTTTTTAATATCTTTTACTTGTATTTTCCTTTATTTTATAAATACAATACTGTTACGTGTAGGGCTTACAAATACGATTAATAATAAACAGAGGAGGACCCGAAAAAAAAGGCACGGCATCTCGCTCGGGAATTGAACCCGTTTTTTCTACAGCGTATAAGTATTTTTAGATACGCGTCTTTCCTAGGATCGACCTCATATCGTAAGTAAGTACAAGCTGATGATAGCCATCACGCATTCTACATGTTACAATATTAATTACACACGCATACATATATGTAGGCTCAGATCAAGACATTGACTAATAATATTTACAAAAATGATTGCTATTTACAATAAAATCATAATATTTTGTTAAACCAGTTTTTATATTTTATTACAAATTATAAGAATATAAGTCACAATTTCGCATAGGCTTTTAAAATTTGTCCAAGTCTATACAGACTCGAATTATCAACAAATCAGCTAAAACATTTATCTGAACTATTTTGGAAAAATATAGCGCTTCTTTTCAAACTTGAAAAATTCAACAAAAATATAACTTTATATTTTATTAAGTATTTATTTCAAGATCTAAAAGTAGTCGAACTTTGTTTCTTGTATTCCACAAATATTTCAGGGATGATTTCTAACCCTCTATTACGGTAATAGTGTCTCGAACCCCAAAGAACATCTACGTCGACTTTAAATCGCCCTTAACATATTGAAATATAATATAATTACATAACTAAGTGAATTATCGAACTTTTATTTGTTTCTATTTTCCCGTATATCACGTAAAGTAATTTCATATTAATAAAAACGATTTGATTATTTAATTATATATAGACCTCAACCAAACATTATTTTTTGTCTATTTATCAAAGTTTCTAAATTAATGTACCTTTAATTTCACTGTAAAACTTTTATTTTATATAGATAAATAAGAATTGCCAACTACGCTCTTTAAGTATGTCATGACGTCACTCCCGGTGGCCAGCTTAATAGCATTTTTATCGCCGACCATTCAAACATTGAAAAAAATTTAAATGAAAAACCGGAGATTGAAATCGACGTCTCCGTCGGCCATTTACATAGATTCAGATCTATCGCGCGCGCCTAGACACACACAGATATATATTATGTGTGTATACACACGAAGAGCCGCCACACGAGCTGGCTCGCTTCCACGGCCCTGGAAATGGCTGCGCAGGCGCACGTCACAAGTCCGATTTCCTTTTTGGAGACCTTTCGAGTATACTTCGGTATAAATAAGGTGGATGGCGTCGGAACCTTTGGCCGCGGCACAGCAGCCGATGAACCGCCGCAGACGTTCGGAAAAACATGAATGGACAACGGCATTAGCCCGGACGGCTGTCGTCGCCGGCTGTTCGAGTTTGTCGATGATTTTTAAAACTTTCTCTTTGGGAACTCGCATCCGTCAAAAGAGATTTGAATGTCCGGTGTGCTGATAGTGACAAGTAGCCTGCAATATTCGTCGGTTATCTTATAATCTGACTGTTCTTCGATGTAGGTATTAAATTGTAACTTGAAATTCCTAATAATTCAAATAGTTATTTAACCTTGTTGATAATTCTGAAATAATATTTTTAAATGATTAGTTTGCGTCAAATATAATTTTTTAGGCGATGACTTGGGCTAGTACATAATTAATTATGTTTATTTTAACAGCGATCTATCAGTTGGCAAATTCAACAAAATGTTGTATACAATAACATACATACTAATCAATCAATATACACACATCTATTACAGACTACTAAATCATATATACACACATCTATTACAGACATGTAAAAGAAAATAACGACACACACTCACACCTATAAAATCAAAACAGCATACACACCTGACACCCAGCCTATTGTTTGTAAACATTGATTTCGGAAATACGTTCTCTAGCATTTCCTATATAAACTGAATAAATATTAAAGGCTTAAAAGAACGAGTTCCGAAACCAATGCAAGAGGAACTGTTGAAATTCTCCTCCCCGCAGTCAAGCGGTGGGGGAGAAAATCGACAAAAATTACATTGTGAGAAAACTAACTGTGGTAACTATCATAATATTGACAAATCAATTTTTATGTTTCTTGAAGTGTAAATTCTAAAATTATATTATTATATTTTTATTAAAGTTTCTGATGAGGGTGACATTGCTCACCGGAACGTCAAAAAAAGCATACACACGTTGTAAGGGTTTTCATTTCTTACACCTGCTGCCTCGGGAAGATCGACAGATTCCCACATCAATATAATCACAATAACTGAGGGATAAATTCATACGATAACACACACCGTGTTATTACATCAATAATCAATCAAGCTGAAAAGGGTTACATACTTAGATTCTTTTATTTGTAATTTGCGAAAAATCTACTTTTTCCTTATATTCAGTATTAAAAAATAGAATATATTTCCTTTATTTGACTAGGATGTACAACTGCTAGATAACTTATTGTAATAAAAATAGACTTATACAAAAGACTTAATGGACGTCATAAAGACTGTCCTATCGTCGATCTGACACTGTTGGACGGCCGATTTGATATAAAGACGTATCTGTTAAAAAAAACAGCGAAGCATAACCGTTCAATTCTGGTATAGTTTGCCGAACAATCTCTTTTTACGATACTCTGCATACACACTGTACGTAGTTATATTCCGGTACTAACTATATAGAAAGTGGAAATTTCTATAAAATTTTATCAATCTTCGAAAAACCCTCATTTCGGTACAGTTCTAATTAGATTTAATTCTTTAATTGATCAGTTAAATAAATTCTACTTCGATCTTTACACGTAAACTCGTAAAATCTGTTTAAGAACTAAATCGAATTTTCAAAAGTAATAATTTTCTTAAAAGCTTTTATCTCAGACAATACAATAAAAGAGAAAGCATTTAATACGGTTAGAGAAAAGACGGTAGACTAGAATAGCCGTCTGAGTTTCTGGATCGCTCAATTGGTTGTACGTATACGTATACCGTAAAAAGGGATGATCGAGTTCAAATCCTCAACTTCGCTTTGCTGCATTTTCAAAGAAAAAGTTTTATACTTCTGAAATTTTATTAGAATCTAACTTTAATTAATGTGTTTCCAAAAACTTTTCAAGACAACTCTTCCTATAAATCGACCATCTTAAATCTAATTTTTTGTATACTTCTCTGTAAACACATTTAAGTAAATAACATTAGAGCGTGTTATTGTTGCGAATTAATTCCTCGATGATGAATTAATGTTATGGATGAGATTATCGATCTTCCCGAGACAGGGAAGATTTATAAGCATATTACAATGCAGAAAATTATTTGAATCGTTAAATTGGCGAATAATAAAAGATGCCGGACGGGTCTGTGTATAGCTCCCGTTACTCGTTCTCAAGCAAGGTCTCCATATCTGTAGTGGTAAGGAAAAAGGGCACTAAACACTTAATAATGTTTCTGGGTTATTACGGGATAAATGTTGCGGCGACTGTTGTAAAAGTAATAGGCTTTTATTAACCACAAAATAGTATTCACGTTCTCTTGATAAATTCCATAGTAATTTTAAACAACTGTACTTTATTGATTATTTGTGTGTATCTAACAATACAACCGGTAAAATTTAATTTTTCGTGCAATATTGTGTGGTCATGCGATGGATGTGCCCTTTTCCGAAGGTAAAGAATCAAACGGTCAAATGAACTTGTACCCTTTGTCAAGTTGAGTTTTTTCATTAAAAAAAAGGTTTTGTATTGTATGCTTAAAATATATATGCCAACATGATCCCAAATTATGGTCAATTTTTTTTAGAAATTGAGTAAAAGTAACCTATTTCCTTACCACAACAGATATAAGTCCTAAGGGGATTTCTGTTCAGACAGCTGAATTTAAGCAGCTCTGGGTGCGGTTAATCCTTATGTTGGTCACGCCGCAAACCTATGCTACTTTAGCGATTGTTGATTTTGTTTCTTAGGAAGTATTGAGTAAGTGTCATCAATATTTTTTTTCTTTTGAATTATGACCTTAAATACATTCGTCACTAGGTGATGCTGCATTCAACGCAGAAAAATCTTTATTCTTCTGTGCAAGACATAGTAAGTATATTATTGTCACTTATGTTGCAGGTGAATAAACCAAACATGCCTATACATTCAGGTAGAATTTTGTCTAACAAAATATTCGCGAATCAGTAGTAACAAGTCGGTTTTTGTAATTTACAACTATATTAAAAAATAAAGTAACAAAGAAACTTTAATCCTGTCTCAATTTTGAATAAAAGTCAAGTATTCAGGTGAACGAAGGTGAAACAAGGCTCGATAACCCGCAGCATTCTTCCCCTTATTCGAAATTTTCGGCATTCATGCCTCATAACTTTCGCGTACAATTCCGATACAGCCCTGGAATTCCGCAGCGCACTCCCGCGGATCTTGACCTCGCGCGCATAATTTCAATACTCCGCTGCGCCCATATCGACCGGACGAAAATAAGAGCGGCAGCGCGCGCGCGCGTCGATTTTCGGCTGCTCCAGCCAAGAAGGAGGGTTCGTTGCCCTCTCCTTATTCTACCCCCGCAGCGACACTGCACACGTAAGAGCTCTACGTCACGAGAATGCAGCCAGTAACGACGGCGACGACCTTGATTCCGAGTACATATACCGAGGCGATACACCGAGAGCCATCTGGCAGAGACGACGCGAGCTATTCGCTTCTTCTCTGCTCCCTTCCCCCCTGCGGCACTATCCGTCTATCTATCTCGCTCTCTTCTCGCCTTCGCGCTGACCCTTTCGCCGCGAGCCACACGCGCGATTTCGGATTTATATATACAAGCGCGTACACGCGCGGTCCCGTACTTTTTTCTCCCTCCGAAATTCCAGCGTACACACTCTCGTGCATCCGTATTCTTCCTCTGTTGTTTTTTGTTTTTTGCCCCACCGAGTATAGTTTTATCGGAGCAGATCAATTTTCTTTTACGAGCACGCGCTCGCACGGGAGTAGCTCCTGCGCTTCCGGTGATTTTTTAGGGAGAGAGTAAACGAGAGAGCTGCTGCTTTAAACTCCCTTTCGTTTTCCCTAGATTTACGGATTATTTGATTTAGGAGTTTTTATTGCTCGCGCTGCCATGTATGCGGGCATTGCACATCGCCCGAGTGTAATCTCGTGAACTGCGGTTATTGTTGGCATTTCTGTTCTGGCCGGCGATGGGGTACAAAAAAAATATATATAGCTGTCGACGAGACAGCCGCGACTTTTTTACTGCGTATTTACAGCGAAAGTTTTCCAATTTAAAATTTCCTAAAGCACCTCCGGATGCAAGAGAGAGAGAGAGAGAGAGAGCGGAGAGAACGAAAAAGGGAGATTTTAATTAGAAATCGGGGAGAGAAAGAGACAGTCCCCAGTCGTAGCAAGAGCACTGACCGGCTGCCACATTGTTATGCTAAACTTTGTTTGATTAAAAAAAATGAACTGATAAGCACTGCAGAAACCGGTGGGATATTGGGTAGACGGCAGAATAAAGGATCATTAATTTTATTTAAAATGATTTTTAACTTCAACTGAATTTAACTAGTGATATAATATATTACTTAAGGAAAAAATAAAAAAGAGAAGAATTTTATGAACAAAACATAGAATCTGTACTTTAAAAGTGTTGTCCATGTCTCGCCTACATATAACTTGTACTTATTTGATCGTTAAAACTCTTTTACTCTTCTTTTGAGTGATAATGAAGAACGGAGATACACAATTCGCTTATTAAACTTGGAGATAATGATAGATAATAAAGAATCATTTGAGTAAGCTTTCAATGTTAACGATTCATTTACTTTAATTTTGTAAATCATGAAACGCTATGTTTGGAAACAGCATTCAGGGATTTTAGCGACCGAGTACGGAATGGAAAGTTTTTTGTGCATGTGAAATTTTGTACTTTACAGTATAAGAAATTATTCTGGCTCAGTCTGACAGCCGGTCTAGCTTGAGTAAGTCAACACGAAACGACTAGAGTAAAGAAATTTAGGCATGCATGATCTTTACTAAGCAAAAGTACCGTCAGCGGCGCACATGTTCCGATTTGGCATACTTTCAATATTCCGGTCGATGTTACTACCGTGTACGATGATAATGGATGGATAGACTGCGAATTTAGTAAAATTTACATTGTTTTTTTAGTTTTACTTTATTTAAATAGCAAAATACATATACAAATACAAATTGAGCTATATTTATAAAAAAAAATATTAATACATCTTGAATGGCATTTATGATACATTTTACACTTAACACTGACAGTCCGAACTACTAGATCAAATTTCATATTACCACATCAGTTTAAATACTGTTTGATTACTCTAGACTACTCCATGGAAGTTCAAACTGTTCGATCTCTTCGAACTACGATTCTGGCTTACAACGCAGGTCCTGGCTGTTCGAAATGTACAAAATAATAATTTATCTGACAAAGATTTTTATTACCTATAGTTTTTCGCAAAACTCAACTAATGAGCGACGTTTAAGCCAAATAAGAAGAAAAATAATTTAATCTTCCGCGTAGCAGGCGCGTATAGTTTAAAAATTTTAATTGCTCGCATTATTGAATATCCTCACTTTTACGCGCATAATCCTCCCATTGTGTACAGCCCACGTCTTAAATCATTCGCAATAATAATAATCACTTACAGAACAGTAAAACACACCATCACCGCTGCGGCCGCGTGCACTTTTTTCAATTTTCTCACGAGCCATTAAATGTGTGTGCGCTCGTTGCCGGTATAAAACTCTCGCACCTCGCTCTCACCGTATTATAACCCATTCAATTACGCGAAACTACATATAATTACCGTATATCACGGCTACCGCGCTCGCGGCCAAAAAAACTGCCCGGAAGAAAGACAATCGAAACCACACCGGGGACTCATTACTCTTGATTTTCGGCTCCCACTTCCTCGAAAAAAGCCCTTCGAAGGTCTGACGTAGAAAAGGAAGCGAGGAGGTCATAAACCCATCGAGAGTATAAAGAATTTTCGCTCTTCGCTCCATGTTTTTCCAACGTCGTTGGAACACTCTCTCTCTCCCCCTCTCCCTCTCTCTCTCTCGCACTCGCAGCTTCTCAAAGTCAGGGGAGTTCCACGACAGAGCTGCGCGCGCGGCGCTTTTTGCCCGCCACCGTATAGCTGTGGCAAACCGGCCACGTGCACGTACACGTATATATACGCACGCACGCCGTGCACTTTGTCTTTGGCCATAGAGAAGGAGGAGGAGGAGGCAAAACCCGGGAAAGGGACGCGCACGCTGTTTAATCAGGTTCGACTAGTTAGTTGGCAGGTGCGACGTACTCTCAAGTACCGTCCGTCCGCGTCCACGTTCGTACGTCCGCTCAGGCAGAGAAGTCCGGGAAACGCGAGAAAAAGAGAGACGAATAGGAGAAGGAGGAGGGGGAAGGGAGACAGAGCGAGGCAAGAAATGGCAGCGACGAGACCGGCAGACGTCGCGCGACGAAGCGAAGAGAGGAAAGGAGTCACAATGCGAGAGTTGAGGCGCGCTTCTTTTCCTGCCGCGCGTGAACGCAGCCTGAGCGACGAGCCCATGAGCGAAATTACGTATTGAAGGGATTTCGATCTTGAAAAAAGCTTGGATTTACGGATTTTAATAAAAGTAACGACACTCGATAAAAATATATAACTTTTATCCTAATGTGAATGAATTCGGATCCGAGTAATCTATTCTTGTACATCTTTAACAATTAGTTTGCTTCATCACATTGAAGGATAGGGTAGCATCCTATATGGCTTGTGTACGAAATATTTATTTTTTTGTCCTTTATTTTATAAAAAAACGTCCAAAGGTTAACGAAAACATTAATTAAGATGATAATAAATTAAAGTGATAGAACTGCGGATTTGACATAGAAAGTAATATAATATCAAGCTAAATCTTATGGTTGACATAATATTCGCGAGAGAAAATAAAATACGGCAGTTTAGATTATAAGCGAACGGTCCAAAGCGCTGAACGCTGTAATGCATTCGTTTTATTGACTTTTTGTTGCGGCGATAAAAAATATATCAAAAGAAAACCGACATTTTTATAAATATTTAAATGGTCACATTTTTTATATTGAATCCGCTTCTACTCCGGCTTTGTACACTAAAAAATGTTATCCATTTAACAATCGTTATTTCGACTATGAAATTTTTAACAACGATTCCGCAAAATTGAAAGATTCCAAAACATTTTTATGTACACTTGAGACCAGGATAAAAGTTTAAATACATAGTTTTATTGCAAATATCTTCGCTGAAAAAAATTTTACACGAACCGATCATTTGTGGGTTGGCATAAAAGAAAATAAAATATAAGAAAAATTCTATCTAAAACTATTTAAGACTTTTTACGATACTTTCTGTCACGTTATATAAAAAATAAAATAGTTTAGGTCCATTAAACTTTTTTCTATGGCTCTGTGAGAAGATAAATCCGCAAAATCTGTTCCATCACCGTAACTGTATGAAGAAAGTTTCGCGAAACGCGGTTAAAGGTGATTAAATAGCGTAGAAATTATGTCTGCACATAATATACCGGTCAGACGGAACGGACTCATTCTACTTAATTCATTACGAGGTGCGTTACCGTATCGTATACGTTAATTCAAACTTATCCGTGTTTTTGTAATTCAGATGTTATTATGCTTTATGTAAAAATAATATCCCATTACTGTTAATAAAATTAATATTTACTACGGTTGAGGCCAGATCCAATTAAAACGCAAAGACATTTAAATTTAGCGTTGAAAAAAAAACTCTTTTGCCAATTTCTTCTGCTCTCGAGTATTTTCTTTGTAAAAAAAAGGCTAAAAAATCTACAGATTTCAATCCAGGTGTTCACCTCGACGTAACACATATAAACAGCAGGCAAACTCGCTGAAAATGTCACCTAACCATTTCGCGATTTTCCCTCCACTTCCATCAGCCAGAACTACTTATAGTTGAGAGCCAGCTGTGTGCGATCCGCTCGTTTTCCTTTACGCCGCGATTCTCGCGATCGCCTCGGCATTCGCGAGCGCGCCCGGGATCCCTCGGATTCATTTTCTCACGCACGAGAGAAGAGAGAAGCGATCCGCTCAAAGGCCGCGCGCGCACATGGGCTAAGCGACGCGCGAGTGCGCATAGTCGCGCGCGCCGCTGATGCATTTTTCGCGAAAGAGAGAGGGAGAAGCGCACGCCAGGGAATGTCGAGGATAGGAACAGAGCGGGAGAGCTGGCTTTGAAGGATTTATTGGAAATTATTTCGCGGTGTTTCTCGTTGGAGACTACGTCGCATAATCGCTATCCTTTTACAGAGCTATACGAGTGTGTACGTGCACACGTAACATAAAGTGGATTCAGCTGATGCATTCGTTTGGCAGTCAAAATTTGCATAAGACAAAAAGTTTTAATGAATGTCGAGACCTTCTGACAATAGCGAAAGAAATATTTTCAACATTTATTGTTTTTAAACAGTAATGCCAACGTGTAACGATTATTGTTTTAAAAGCACCAATGCGAGTTATATAAAACATGTTACGTTAAACAATTGAAAACTTACATGTCATTCGAATATGGCATCTTTTTGCTCCGTATTGGTTATTATCTATTAGTGCCCAGTAATAGCCGTGTATTACATATGGGCATATGTTGAGTGTTGATGCTAATTAAGATAAATCTTATTTTTTTCTAATTTATATTAAGGTAAATTAATATTTAAGTTTAATGTAAATCAATTATATTTTGTATTTGATATACAAATTAATAATTTAATCATTTTTTTCATTTTTCGTTAAAAGAATACACAAAAAACGTTGTAATAATGGATATGGATGATCTAGCAGATGTTCGCGGTACATTTCGGCTCTTTCGATCGCCATTAAGTCTACGGGTGGTAATCCGGTGGTTACCGGTACGGTAAGCACAGACCACTCTCAGCGTGATTGTCCTGCAGGCCCTTCGGCAAGCGGCACCGTAGCTCGGGTTTCTAGTTATAGCATCAATCCAGATTGGGGCTCTGTACAGAGTCATGGAATATACCACCGAAGAAAGGAGGAATCGTCGCGGTTGCTTCGGCCCCCCTATGTTCGGCAGAATGCCCGCGAGCACTCGAGCCGCTCTTGATGCCTCTAGTCCTGCGTTCCTAATATGCTCTTTGAACGACAGCCGCGCATCTATTGTGACTTCTAGGTATTTAATGAGGTCCCCTGTCCTGATCTTTTTGTCGTTAACCCTGAAAGTGGCGTACCCTCTCTTTTTTATTTATTTTTACTATTTTATTTTTTATTTTTACTTATTATTTTATTATTATTTTATTTATTTTTACTTCTTTATTTATTTTTTTACGCACTGAGCCAAGATGGGACGTTCTTGCTTCCACCCAACGATATCATCCGCTCAAATAATTTCCCGACAATATCCAGTATACAGAGTGGTCGATACGAGGATTGCTCATCCGGGGGTTTATTTCCTTTAGGAAGGAGTACCAACCTCTGTACCTTCCATTAAGTCGGTAACATTCCTTCACTTAGGCATGCGTTGAAAGTATCCTTAAAAATATGAGGTACATTCAGAGCTGCGGTCTTTATAGCTAAACCAGGAACGCCATCCAGTCCAGGAGCCTTTCTTCTGACAATCTTTTTGGACGCTATCTCCACTTCGGTTTCGGTAACTTCTGTTGACTCAGCTGCACCAATGTTCTCCGTTAGGCCAGTGCCAGCTTGCCATTACCGGTGTTCTGGGAAAAAATGTTGGACCACTGTGTTGAGGAAGGTTGGACAAGATAGAGCAGTGGTGCCTCTGGGTTTGATTTTTGTTCATGACCGTTTTGTACGATCCTTACTGGCGGTTAACTCTTCGTACCACGGTCCATGAATTGCTCTTTGGTGCAGTCTTCTAGCTCGAAGGCACTCTTTGCTTATTACCGCATTCTTCCACCAGTGGACATAAGGGTAGAATGATATAAAATATTCACATATGCTATTTGGTTGAAGATTTTTTCACCTTCCATATGTGTTATTATAAGTATGTTCTCGATCAAGCGGGGATAATGTGTGAACTAAAAATCAAGACTTTTATTTCATGATTAGTGAGCGACATTTCGTTGGCGGATCTGGCAACCTCTTCAGGCTCTAAAATATAAATGTTAACAAGTCAATGGACTCGTTTCGTCAAATTCATGTTTCGGAAATGTCACATTTCCGATAATAACACATGCTATTTATTCCTATTCATATAGGAAAATATATGAGAAACATAAAAGATAAAAGTTCCAGAGATTTCTCCACATAGTGAGGATTTCGAATATATTTGGAATAGAGAAAGAAACATGTGTATGAAAGAGAAAACCGCAATTTGAACAAAAACCAAATAAGATGCATTGTCAGTGTTTTGTCTATATATTTTTAGAACAAAAAGAGATAATACTTTAAAATATATTAGGACACATTCTACAAATGTTTTTCTATTGAAATTTGAGTGTCCTTATTAACATTATATTGTTCTAAGTCTTTAGCAGCTCACATAGTTCATATTTAATGAAACACCCAAAAATGTTTTCTAATTATTTTGAAGCTATTCTTTCTCAGATCTTACATTAATATTATAATTTGAAAGATAAATCAAAATATAGAGCTCCGATAGCTCAATCGTTTAAAACGTCAGACTTTCGACTGGGAATGTTTGTTTACCCAAACCGTGTTCAAATCCCGGCTTCAACGATTGACTAGCACCTCTGTGCCGAGTTTTTCAAAATTCGGGATTTTCATGTGTAGCTCTGGTGGTTCGGAACCCACCTAAAACTGTAGGTCCCCATTGCTGCGCGAGTTACTAAGGGTAGACACATTGCATGCAACGTACTCACTAACGCATTGCAGAACTGTATATGGCTCACAAAGAGTACTTCAGATAGCTGTAAATATAAAAAAAAATCAAAATATGTTCCAATATGTTACTTGTTCTTATTAAATACATGAGATGCCTGATAAAGAAATATAGAAATGACTACACGTACTTTAATATAGAATCAATTATAAATATCTATTACCACGTTTATTCTTAAATTTTACAGCATTAAATTTTTACTTTATTTTTTATCTTTATTTGCTTTTTAGTTTTCTACTCTAATTTATCGCTTGAATAAGTTGTCGTTGATTTCTAAATGGCCGCTGACGTATTTATTTTTAGCAAACTGACTGATAAACTAGGAATACTAAAGCATCCAGTAATTTGAATAAATTTATCACAGTTTTACGGAGCGAATGTTTGTATCTGTTTATTTAGTTTATTCGTTCATGCAAATGATCACAATCTCAGCGAAGATTAAAATCGAATAAGATTGCAGCGGGAATTTATGTGATTTATACTCGTTGATATCTTCAAAGGAGTAAATGTAGTTGGATAACATTTCTTGTATCCGATACATTTTAATCATAAGTTATAAATGCTCGCAATTTGTCAAGTGAAATTGAGTTCTTTTTAATGACGTTTACTTTCAACTTTTTTTAATAAACCTTCGCATTTGGCATAAAAGTGTTGCATTTGTTAATCCCTAATCTAAATAGAAGATAAATATTATTGTTAATTATGAATTTCAAGCATGTATCGTGAAATTAAAGAGACTATATTTTATATTGAACATATTAAAAATAAGGTTATTAATATACGTAATAATTTAGATCTTACTACTCAAGTGACTAAGGATAAATTATCTCATCTTATTTTTTCATACATCTTATTTACATGCAAAAATTAAGACACTCACTTGATCGCTTTAAATTAAACCTTGCTTTCTCCACCTCAAGTTTGTGTTTTGTAGAACTCATTAATACATTGGTTCACGTACTTATTTATCAATGGCTAGTGCAAGTATACCCATTATCGCCAACCGTTTTACCGACTATGTTTTATAAAAGTAAAGCATTTTGATTTATAGTAAAGATAATAAGTATTTTAATACCTTAAATTTTAGCATCAAATGCTCTACATAAAAATATTTCTTTTTTAATGCAAATGATTTTCCCATTTAGTGTATTTAAAACGTTTTGAACATGTAACACATTGATGATACGTAAAAGTTTGTACAGCATTAAATAAGTAAACTGTAAGGCTAAACTTAATTTCACAGTACATAAAATAACTCATCGCATTATTTGAAATAAAATATTCTTGCCATATAAATTTACAAAGTATTAAGCAAGTAACTGAAAAATTAAAGTTATACGCTATCAGATGGAAAGATTGAAAAATTTTATTTTAAAAGTAAGAATAATCTTTTATAAATCGTTTACTAATTGTTTGTTGTATTACTTTAACTCAATTTTCAAATAAATAAGAGGTAAAAATACCCTTGGAAATCTTTAAAACTAAAGCGAAGCTGTTGAATAATTTCTGCATTGCAATATAAACTTGACCATATCCAAATTATACAAAAAATAATTTACCTTTATAAAATAAGATCATTTATTTGTATTTGTATGCTACTCTCAAATTCAACGAAGTGATCTTTAGTACATTTGACCACGACTATACTTCTTTTCCGTCGGAATGCACTTTACACACAATTAAATTCATACATCATTATTACGATTGCCTCTTTACATTTAAAACTGTTTCTGGAAAGGCATCTCACATATACGATTTGCCTATAAGTCTTTATCGAATAAAACTTCCGGATAAACTTGCTACTCTAATTGGACTTTTTCTTGGCCGTTGACGTAATGAAAAAGTCCTGAAACCTTCTTCTTCCTTGAATGAGAACTGAACCTTTATTGGCAACTTTTAAAGCCAGATTAAAATATTTTACAGAGATCTGTCAAAATATTAATTCAGTAGAGTATATTGTATTGATTTATTTTTATAGTATTTTATTTTAGTTTAAATTTCATATTCTTGTATATTGTAAAATGGTTTAAACCCCGTCTAATTACACGTACATTTCACGTACGAAATCTCCACTCGAACTCCCTAACGACTCCAATTCAAAACTATCACACATATATAAAAATACCTCTAACAACAGACCCATCAACTCTTTCATAACCACATTAACCACAACAACCTCTTCAACAATCTCCTCGAAAACTTAACCACCGTCGCCTGAACCTGCTACAGGGAGCGAGGGAACACCAATTTGTCACCGATGATGAATTTCCCCATCACGCCCTTTCTCCTCTTCGCCTCTATACGTGTATAGCCCTTCCTCCGTGCCATCGTCGACAATTGAATCGAGGCGAACGGCATGCGATTCTCCGTGTATACTTATCCGGCGGGAGGTGTACACGCGCACGGAATGCCGCGCACGGCAATCTCGACCTTGTTAACCAACGCGCGCACAGCTATAGGCCCGCAGCGGCGGCTCATCACTAATGAATTCCCGGTAAGTGCGCGCGGCTCCGCTCGGCGACTCTTCGTCGGTTGAGGGAGAGAGACAGAGAGAGAGAGAGAGAGAGAGAGAGAGAGAGAGAGAGAGAGAGAGAGAGAGAGAGCATGCATAGCGATGAGATGAGTCGAGAAAAGCGTAGCGACAGCGGGATTGTTATTGAAAACAGAGATTCGAAAATATACGCATAGGAGGTTGTTATACGGTAAGTACCGTTGCTTGTATACCCAAATATTTATCTATCAAATTATACATACCAATTAGAAGTAATAAAGAATAATAATAATAATGATATTGAAAAATAAAATATTTTGATATCTTTAACTTGTTGAATTGCTTGGCGAAGAAAAGTAAGTGTATATATATTATCAAATAATAAGATGATAATAAGATATCTTGACTAATTTTTTATTTTTATTTTATCGCACAAAAAGGCAGCAATACATATAAAAATACGATTTTAATTTGTTATCGTGTTTAATTAAAATGTTTTGTATTACTTTTTAAGTACATTATTATATTACGTTGCATCCCTAGTACGTATACTATTCTGTACTGTATGTATTCTGAATCAAGATATTAATGCTGTTATAATGAATTGTAATCTTCTTATAATATCTGCTTATTGATTTAATGTATACCAGTTCCAAGTAACACAACATTATTATTGTAACAAAATATCGTTAAGCTTTGTAATTTTACATTTTATACAGTTACAATTCTTTAAAAAAAAGGAATTATAGTGACATTTAAACAAATTTGATATACATATTTTACCATCCCAGTATTTTTCTAAGTAGTCAACAATGTCACACTTAGCATCGTAAGATTTGTCATAAAGTTGAGAGCCTTAAAGTTGAGTATAACATTCGAATACAATTTCTACTTTGTATATAGGTATTCTATTCAAGTTAGACTGGTATAGCTTCTCAAGCTGACAACCCCTTTATTTTGAACTCAGTGCATGTTTAACAACTTTGTTACTAAATTATACCAAAATAGCCAGTAGAGTAAATAATTAAATTATAACTAAATTAAATATAATTAAGTTTGAACACTTTTATAAACATCAATAGTACTAATTACGAAAGACCAGCCATAAAACCTAATTTCGAAAAGTTACGGTCAACTAAGAATGTGCTCCAAGGAAGTACTAATTTACGAGCAGATTTTTTTATTAAAATTCAAATCAATACTAATAAGAAGAAACATATTTTAGTAAGATTTTCGATAAGATGATAATTAATCTAACGATCATTTTTACATTTGATGGAAAGATCGTCAGCAATATGGGTATATCGTTAAACATCAGACGAAAAACAAGTATTTAATAACCTTAGCGCTAAAATCGAATTTCGGATACTGTTTCGGTTATATTCTTATTTAAGGGAGTTCTATGGTAACTACACTACTCAAAACAAGTACACATTTTATCTCTTGTTGATTTACTTTATTACAGATGTTGTTATTAATAAACTTACACTAAATACCAATAATATTTTTATTTTAGATAATTATATCTATTTTAATAGTCTTAAATATCGATATAAAGTTCCATTGAGAAGTTGATTTGACTCATATTTTGAGATTAAATATATGTTTTTCGCTTTTAAACTTTTTTTCCGTAAATTAGAGGCATGCAATGATACTTTTGCAAGAAAATAAATCTTCATAAGATATTTGTCTTTCTATTACATAAATTTTCAAAAATATCTTAGCGTTAATTTCTTTCTTATACGCAAATGAACACAACGAAATCGTGATTTCCCATAAGAGCCCATGTTAAAAAGTGAAAAATTAAAACATTTATTTCTTGACTTCTAGGTAGCCTAGCCTTCTAAAAATTTATATGAGAGCTTTTCATGTAAAAGTTAACCAATGTGTGAAATTTCAGAATTGTCTTAGCGTTATTTCTGTTTACCATAGAACTCCCTTAAGTGTATAGTTTTATTTTCAAATTACATATTATATTGTATAAATACAAGGGTAATTTCATTACACGCATAGTACCACTATATTATATATTACATAATAAACACATCGACATTGGCAGAAGTTCATCGTTCCAAAGTTTCTATAAAATTAAATTATTTTCTAGTTTATTTACTACAATTTTAATCACTTGGTTACGGTATGTAATTTAAAAAGAATTGATTAAAGTAATTTTAAGTGAGGAGGTGCACCGTATTATTACTTTCTTCATTACGCTTTTTAATACATACGCCCTTCTTATATCAAGATATTATATCTTTCCAGGGGAATTTCTCAAAATGTATATATTTAACTGTACATTTTTGACTTGTAATACTTATTATCAAGTGAATGCTAGCTCTAATTGAGAGCCTGGAAACAAAAGGGGGATATAGCTCATTCAATTAACACACTTTATGTCCCCTTTTCGTTTCCAGGCGCTCAATTATATAATTTGTCTATTTTTCGATAAATTAAACAGTTAAGTAATTTTGAAATTTCAAATTTATTCAATATTACCCAATTTTTCATAAAAAATTGCATTGATTCTGTTGCCAGATCAAATATGGAAGATTTTATTTGGATTGTTGGTACATTGACATTTATAATTTATATTGTGCGTTAAAAATATTAGTAACTACCTACTATTTAGCAAAGTACTCAATTAAATGAAAATATTCGATACACAAACATTACATTTGAATCATAAATAAATATGAAAATTCAAAATCAACAACATTTTCATTTTACACAAATACCTCATAAATTCAAACTACTCGACAGAAAGAAACCCCCAATGCACAAAACCTGTTTCACGCCGCAGCACATTAACGATTTTAAATGAAATGTTTACTTTAAGTCAACAATACTTAGAAACTACTATCCGTTACTTTACTCTCCTATAAAAACTCCTTATAACTCGTCTTGGGTGGAAACCTCAGAGTCACACGCACACATCCCATTACCAATATAACGGGAAAATTCGTGACATCGAATCTCGAAAATCATTCACCCAAAAATAACGTACACCATCCCCTCTTCCCCCACGCGAGCGCTCACAGCAAACGCGTTTCGAATGATCGGGCATAGAAGACAAACCTTCCTGGAACACTCGAGGAGGTTGAATGTCTGAAACAACACCACATCTGCGAGTAGGTACGCCGCGCGATGCGGCCAGACGAACAACGCTGCAGCGCGCGTGACCGCATCGCAGTACGCGCGCGGCTCCGGAAAAAAGGGGCTTTACCTCATATATACACACGCCCGTGTGTGCATGCACCTTTTAACGAGCAGTTGACATAAGAAGTGCAGGGCTCAAGGCAGCGTGAAAATCAAAGCGCACGCGATGACCATACATTGCGAAAGCTCAAGAGATAAAGAAAGAAACATATGTATAGAGAGAGAGAGAGAGAGAGAGAGAGAGAGAGAGAGAGAGAGAGAGAGAGAGAGAGAGAGAGAGAGAGAGAGAGAGAGAGAGAGAGAGAGAGAGAACAACGCGAAGTGAGCAGGTCAAGCGAGCTTATTAAAAAGTCCCGATGTATAATGCGCTCGACGCACGAGAACGACGGAGAAGTGCAAGAAAAGCCGGTGGTGGAGGAAGAAGATGCGGCGGAGAAGGTAATGGATGGATTCGAAAAAAGGGACGCGCCGAGAGGAGTGAGATAGAAGGCAAAGAGGGAGGGAGACCGGATGTGCGGTAGGTAGGCACGCGACCTGCACGCTACTGTTTCTCTCTCTCTCTCTCTCTCTCTCTCTCTCTCTCTCTCTCTCACTCACTCTTGCAAGGGGCTATACCGCTACAATTGTGGAAAGAAAAGCCGAAGAGACGAGGCGCGGGAAGTGAGAGCGAGAAAGAGAGAGAGAGAGAGAGAGAGGGAGAGATGGAGAAGAGATAATGCTCGATGGTTTGTAGGAGAGGAAATTAATGGCTGGTTTGTTAATTTGAGATTAAGCAGCGGTGCGCGCACTCGCTGTAATTAAGATTTATTGGATAATTATGGACATACGGCCGTTGTTTATTTGATAACGCGGTTGTCCGTTTGCACGCGTTGAAGGGTCCCGATGATCGGGATTTTGTCTCGCTATTCTGCGGTTGTTCGATGATCAGAAGGGAAACGAGAGAATTTGTGTGACCGATATACTTTTTGCGATTATCAGTCAAATTAAATAAACATTTAAAATCTGTCTCTCTCACTGTTTCCCTCACTCTCTAGTTTGCTCAAGTTACGTCACCTTTTATACTCGTGTCCCAATGTCTCCCACCTTTCTAATCATGCTTGAGTGGGGGTTCGACTATACACGTTGAACTTCGCAGTTCTCGTTGCTGAGTTCAATTTGACCAAGCCAGATTTCCTCGCTGCGTTGTCTCGTTGTACTTTGCTTCCAAGCTTTCTCGATGCTTCGGGTACGAATTCGTAACTTTGTCTATATGTGCGGCCAACCTTGTCTGCGGAAAACGTCTACTCGTAACAAGTATATACGTATTAATTAAAACCACTGTATGATTCCAATGAACTTCTTTTAGAGTGCAAACGGAATACCTACATTTTTTGTTTCCAATCAGTAACCGACTCTCTGACTCTCTTGCTGCGTAATTCCTTTAATAGTTAACATTTTGTCAGATGATCAATTGATTAAAAAATTCATCCGTACAGTTGTAGAAGCCAAAAAATTGTAATGCTTCTGAAAAATGACTAAAATTTTTTCCGAGGTAAGTACAGCCGAAAAGTTATATCGCCAAACCCATATAACATTCGCGAGAAATATTCAATTTGGTTTATCAAAGCCGAGCCATAAAAATTTTACGATCCGCAGCCTCAAACGTATTTGACACTTGGACACATGCCCTCGTAACTCTTCCAATAAGCCGTGAAAAATCTCGTCTTGGAAATCTTCTTCCCAGCACCTCTCTCTCTCGCTCTCGACGGTACCTCCAACCCTCTACTCCACAACCCGCAATCAATCTATCCTGCAGCGCGAATCGTTCACTCGAGCCATTAGGAACATGTGTAAGAGTAAAAACTGTACAAGAGAGGGCGGGGGGGGGGGGGAGCATAATGCGCACCCTTTTATTCTCGAGGTGATTAACGCGCGTCCGCGTTGCGCGCGTAACCATGAACGCGCGCGCGTGTATGTGTAGCGCGTACTATATAGAGCTGGTATCCGCGAGCGGCGACTGAACGAGAGCAAAGCGCATTCGGCGACTAATTCAATTACGCGCCGCAGCCTCTACATATAGGTATACGTCTTGGCAGCGGCGGCGGTGCGCTTTATAATGCGCAGTCCCGGAAGCGGACCGCAACCGCGGAAATAAAGGTGCGCGAACGCGGGCGGCGGCGGGAACGTTGGTTTTTTTTCAGGCGCGCACGCGCGGATGTGCAGTGAAAGGCGAGGATGTGTTTGCGTTTGCCGGATCGTTTGCCCGCGGTGCATAGAGCCGCTTCGAGCAGCTTCAAAAGGTCGGCCGTGAAGAATTGGAGAATCCAAGTTTTCGAGAACTGTGGCAGTGTATGTAACGAGTTGTTAAGTTTTTGAAAAAAAAAATTATGTTTAAAATAGTAAATTTTTCGTATCGGTACTTTGGTGGGATAGCGCAACTGGGCCTCACTCTCTAAAGTTGAATTAGTGAAAATTGCTCCACCATTTCAATTAGTAGAAAAAACTACTAATTTATTAGTGAATATTCACTATTTCATTAGTGGTTTTTTTAAAAACTACTAATTAAATTAGTAAAAACTACTAATCAAAATAGTAGTTTTAATAAACTACTAAATGAAATAGTGAATATTCACTAATAAATTAGAAGTTTTTTCTACTAATTGAAATGGTGGAGCAATTTTCACTAATTCAACTTTAGAGAGCAGTCGATCAACGAAGTACTTTGGTGGATGAACGCTGCATATCTATGCAACTTCGGTGATTGTTTAAGTGATTTTTCGCTTATAATAAAGAGTGCGAAAGGTGATTCTAATACATGTTTCCCGTACAAAAAAGATAAATGGGTTCGCCTTTACCAGAGATCTGTCCTAAACAACTGTTCGGAGGTTGCGCATCAGCTGAGATAAGGTGGATAAACCAAAGTAACAGTTGGATAGGTAGTAAGTTTTTACTCAATCGCTGTTTATTCACAAACAAGTAAAACAATTAAAATGATAGTCATAAGAATAACTCTTCGAGCGTATATAAAACACGTTGATTTTACAGTTAAATCAAAGGAAGCATTTAATTCAAGAAAATGCATTTATTTGAAATTTCACATTCCAAAAATTTTTCTTAAGTATGCAGAGAAACAGACCGTTACTATTGTATGGAAAATTTCCTTCTTCAGTATTCGAATTTTGTACTGGAATGAAAATGTTTCAATACAAAGAAGTATATAGTTATCTTAGAAATACTAATACGACCAAAAATTGTAAATCAACTATGGAGCTACATTTATAAGTATTTGCTCAATAAATTTCAAAATTGTCAAAACATTCTACCAGTGGTCAAATTTTATACTTATAAAAAGTTCACAACAACAATTAATCACACTTGTACTTGATTGAGAAAAGTGAAAGAAGTAATTTACATCTTTTTCTAATGAAAGGTGAACTATAAAGAAAAGAAAATGTAGGCAAGGAGGCCGTAATTGGGTGACGTACAATTATTATATGTATACACGGGGCGGCAACAATGCCGGCAACCATAGTCCTTTCTCCGAACGTCCTTTTTATCGTCAAGACGTGATTTTACTTTCGTTGTTTCTCCTTCAACTCGCCTTGCGAACGCCTATAGAGCCGGAAGCGCCACACTCGGTAATTCAATAAAAAATTTCCTCGTCCGTTTCTTTTCGTTTTTACTGCTGTGACTTCTTCCCCCGCCGAGTTTGCCCTCGCGCAACGTTATTGCCCCGTGCCAAGTTATACGGAATTTTATTCATCGTACGAGAAGTTAGAGGGTTATGAATCGTACGTAGCTTTTCTTGTTGACTTTGCTTTTTACCGCGCAAGGTTATCCATGCACTACATTTTGCAAGCAAACAGGTTGTTCGGCATTCATATAATTCTCGTGTATGAAATTTTAGCCAAATCCAATTAGAAGCCCCATGTAGACACTCTGATCAATATAGCATTCAGCAGCTTTCGTCGGCCTTCCATGAGAAGCCCATATTCATGTATTCGTCAGGAAATATAGAATGGGCTTAGCACACGTGGATGTATTGGGTAGAGCTGTCCACTAGCGGTTCCGAGAGCATTGTCGGTTATTATTTTTTATGCTATGGGTAAAGATTGAAAACTAAACAAATGAAATGATCCTTGGGAGATCCTCTATAAAGGGGTGGATTAGCTTTTTTTTTAAATTATAATACTTATAAAAAGTTAATTTTAAAAATAAAAATAAAAAATTCAGAGGTGTG
Organism: Torymus aiolomorphi; assembly: GCA_036365515.1. NCBI lineage: Eukaryota > Metazoa > Arthropoda > Insecta > Hymenoptera > Torymidae > Torymus > Torymus aiolomorphi. The sequence goes on from CM070876.1 coordinate 33,390,156, forward strand.
CCTCCAAGTTTTTTTTTTTTTTTTTTTTTTGAACCCTCTAAGTGTGGACCAATTATGGATTTTCTCATATATGAAAGCGCGCCGCTGCTTTGATTGATAATCTATGGGTGAATGCGAGCAGCTTCTGTCTGTATCTGTCAAAGGCTGCCAGGTAAAAATTGGTTATTCATTCTGTTTCGTCGAAATTCTTATACTATGTGATTACTTAGTTTCCAAGAAATTTATTTGAGCTTGATTTCGGCCTGGCACAGTGATTTTTATGCGATTAGGGTGGCTTAGTTAAGACTCATACACGTGCTATGTTTACTAATAATGTTGTCTAAATACATGGCAAAAACTTTCTTAATGAATATTGATATGAATAGTAAGCACGTTAGATTCAAACTTTTAAAAGATTTTTTAAAGAACTATCGTGATTAACAGTAAAAACTCCTATTTTAGTTGCTATTTTTATCATTTTACAGAAATTTTTCTTATAAGCTGTGGTAGAGTTTCGTATGAGTTTAAGAAAACTCAAAGAGACAGTCAATTATAGTAATTTTCATACGTTTTTAAGAAGGATAAATTTTAAATTCAATAAGTTATTGCGTTATTACACGTTGCGAATTGATGGCTACAAGACAAAAATAGTGACAAATTGTTAAAAATTGTATTAAATATGATAAATAAAAAGTGCTGTGCAAAATTTCAGAGGCTTAACTAGATTGGTTACGGAATTATTGTCAGTTAAATTTAACCAAGTATCTGCAAAAAATAACTGTTTTTGGTGAATTATATGACCAAAATATCTGTCTTAAATTTTTTAATGAGACCTTACAACTAAGACATCCTTAAAGCCTTTTTGTATTTTGTATAGTAAAAGTAAGAAAGTATTTAATTTACACTCTATCTACAATCGCAATATCCAAAGGTGATTAAAAAACAAAAGGGCTAGACTAAACAGACTTCTTTAAATGTTAAAGAGCTTTACTGAAGCGTTTCCCTGCTAGTGAGAAGGGATTCTCGGTATAACGAGAAAAGGAAATAGGATTGACCTCGTTAGAGCGAATTAGCGCGCTTTGCAAGAACTTAAGGACAATTGATACTTTTAATTCCAAGATATCAGGAAGTAATTTCTTTAAAAAGTGTTTTTTAGTATCTTACAAAGCTGAATAATAATAAACTAACATGATTTCATTATTGATGGAACAAGAATTTTACATAAAATTTAAATTTATGTTAGTTTTATTTAAAAAATTGGTATTATTAACTAATTTTTTTCGATAGTTATTAGATTAAAAACTAATGATAAAAATTTTAATTATGTATTAATTGTGTCCATATGATAAAAAGTGTTTAGTGACGTTTAGAAAATGATAAATTTCATTTCATATGTTGCTCCGATAATGCATGAAGTATACAATATATCCAACTGAAATACTTAAATGCGAAGGGAATTGGTATTTCGGGTATTTCGAGAAATTTTTTTTCAATATTATCAAATATCTAAATTCAGATAACACGTCCGAAAAAAATAAATCCAGCACTTTAGAGGTCTACGCGCTGAAAAAAAAAAATAACTCGTCGCTGCGTAAAATTTTACCTTTTTTTATTTCCGACCATAAAATCGAGCCGCTGTCAACTCGGGAGAGAAATATTTACTTCGCACTTGCCGAATTTTAAGTCAATCTGTTCTTCCTATACTTCGGCCGTCTTGCACACCGGCTTGAGAAACGTCGTCTGCAGAAAAACGACTTCAAAGCTGGCGCGCCTATATAGCCCCACTGGTGGGAGCTACTGCTGCACACGTATACGTATGCGACGACCGTTCACTTCAAAGTTGCCTGCAACGTTGCCAGCTTTTTCGAATTTCATTACTATAATGCTTCGGATTTATATTCTCGCCCGTCTGAGTTATTCCTTGTCGTACGAATTTTTCCTTGTTACGTAGTTTTACTTTCTAATAAAGTTAAGAGTTTGAATCGTTTTTTCTCTGTATACATTATAATAGTAATTATAATAATTTAAAATTTATCCATGTGCAGCCGTAACTGTTAATGCTATCCAAAAAATTAAAGTTACAAAGTAAATAGATGCTTGAATTGTGGTCTATATAAAGCCGATTAGTTGTTTCGAAACTTTATTAACAATAATTTATTATTACATGTTCGACCTGTACTATAGAACTCTCTCCTATTATACATAATATATATTTTATGTTATATGAGTATACTCATAAAAGAGAAATATATTTCTCTGGAACTTCTAACTTTTAACTAAATAGAAATTTCAAAATTTAATGTTGAGGCACATTCACAAAACTCATTTTTTTATGTTCTAGGTACCACAAATAACAATAAAAAGGGTGTGCTGCTCATTTTTAAACATAGTTTTTTTAATATTGTATGCTTATGCACGTACGAATAAGCGTGAGTGAATGCATATAACTGCCTTACAATCACTTTCTTTTTATTTTTTTTTTAAATAAATCCTAATTTCGTTAGACACCCCGTGAATTAGTTCAAGAAAATGTATTTAGAAAAAAAAGCAAAACTCAAATTAGGCCTATTTACCATTGTTTATATGTGCCACCAAAAAATGATAATTTTTTAGGCGAGGGGCGCATCGACACCGTGTGCTTTAGTAGATCATAATTCACTTTCCATAAGAGGCACAGTTATAACCAAAGTCACATTTTGTTTGTCAAGGCGAGTAATTTAAGCCCTAGAAAGTTGGAAAAACACAAAAGGTTTTTTTAATCGACAAATAAAGTTTATTTTTTATTTTTACCAAAATATAGCGTCGCAGAGATAATGCTATGCACTTTTTCTTTTAAAGGTAGGCATATTCAACCCGACAACATATTTTTGAATACTAAACAAGGGGTAATAGCCTAAAAAAGCTGGTAAAGCATTTATAAAAGAGTTTTTTTTAACGATGTAATAAGGATGAAAAGTTCCTAAGTTACGCAGGCAAAACCTCTAAATTTAGATCTTTTCCGATTGCCCATTGAGCTTGTCCTCGTTTAAAAGTGAGTTCTATGTAGTGGAACATGTTACTGGAAGTAGATTTTATAAATATTTGCTTGACTTAGATAGCTAAATATCTGAGAATCATAAGATATATTACAGTACTGTAAAAGTTAAAAGTTCTAGAGAATTGCTCATATAAGTAAAAAATTTACTTCTAATCTTTTATAAAAATATTGCCCTTCTTAATGAAACATTTTACTCTTTACACCTTGAAAAACGTTAATCGGAGAAAAAAGTTTATTGGACACTAATATGTTATGTTATTTCTTTTTATTTCATATTATGAAAGTGATGCTTTATGCTTCTTATCTTGTTATCACGCAACTACAAGAAACTCATTTTATAAATGAATTTCATACCTTGATTAAACTAATATGCTACGATTACGTTACGGAAAAAGGAATTTTCTATTAAAAAAATGTATATAGGAGATTATTTATGCATTATAATTTTATGTTTCAATTGTTAGCCGTTAAAACTAAATTGACAATAAAAAAATCTTTAAAGAAAATGAATTCATGAATAAATGAGACTATTTAATAAAGACTTAATTATTTATTCAATTTATTTTTTTCAAAATTATGGTTTATTAAACTTTAGAATAATGAAAATTTCAATCCAATTGAAACAATTAATTTATCTATACAAATATTATCTTTTTGTCATATTTTACTCATAGAAAACATACGCGGTGCTGTTGTATTTGCAAAAGATTTCAGCTGAAAATTGAAAAAAGCTGTTTCGTGTTGAATTGAATATTCCTTTGATCCAGACAATAAAAGGACTTTGTTGTTTCAGATGAAAACATAGATTTCGAAAAGGCCAATTTATCTTGTTGCCTAACACGAAAAAGACATTCAGTTTTATTGTTAAAACCTTTTTTACTATTTATTGGGATAATTCAGTCAACAACCATTGCTAAAAGTAGAAACTGAAAAGGTAATACAATCGGTACTGGCACTAAAAATTGAAATAATGTCCGCATATGTAAATGAAAACCGCAGTCAGAAAATTTGTTACCAACATAAATAAGATGTACAGCCATGCGGTTGTCAGTGGTTTTGCATTGAAAGTACATACTTTTCTTCATTTCGAATTTAAAAAACACTAATTGTTCGTTCATCCTTATCACAATTTGAAAAAAAAAAATTTATTCCATTTTTCTTTTTAATTAAATTGTACAAATAGCTTCCAATCAGTTGGTGTATAAAAGTCTGATATTATCTCGCGTTTTTTATAATCTCCATTCAACTCTTTATCTCTCCGTCCCTCTCTCTCTCCCTCAAGTAATTAAACTGCTCTCTTAATTTGCCCATTATCAGGCGAATTCGAAATTAAAATTCTAGTTGAGATTCAGTTTTGCCCCTAACGATATCAAGAATTAACTGCAATTATAGATACGAGTCCCTAAAAAGCAGCGCGCTCGCTCACTTTGGAAAAGTCGGGGCGGAGCGAACTTGTACGAAAAAAAAGAAGAGCGAGAAAGAGTACGGGTATATGCGCGCAGAGCGAAGAGGATTCACCCAGATTGCAAAAAGTTCCTGATCACCGCGGTAGATTAGCCTAATCAATACCCGAGCGGTGCGCACCACCCACCCACTTCTCTCCTCCCACCTCGCGTTCTCTTTCTTTCTCCATTTGCACCTCCATCGATTCTAGGGCGTAGAGGCGTCGGCGACGGCGAAAAATCCGGCACCGAAAAATTCGTAAAACTCACGCGTGTACCAGCCAGGTGAAAAAGAGCGTATAATTTGCATAAGAGTGCCGAGAGGATTGGACGATTTCTTTGCAAATGCGATTCCCGTACGTATGAGAGAAGAGGAGGAGGAGGAGGCGGAAAAAATGCCTAGGCGAGGCGCGAGAAAACTAGAGTTCTATAAAAGAGAACGCGGTAGAGACGCGATTATATAATGCGCTCGAAAATCGCGCGTCGAATTCACACACGTGCGAGAGAAAGTTAGGACCGTGCAATTGGAAAACTAAATATGCCAGCGCGTGGGAGACCTGTCAGGGAATGAGTGGGCTATTGACTAAAAAATCGTTCAGCCTGATTGACTTTTTTTGAGTTTCAGCTCCATTTAGTTCCCAGCTACCGACAAATCGTTCGAAATAGTTAAAGTGCCGGGGTAAAAGCGATGGGATTGTGGAATATGAAATTTTTTCGAAAAACCTGGAAACACGAGGAGCTATTATATTTTACAACGAGCGAAAAAAATACACGAGGCTGAAGATTTAGGGTTTGAATCTAGATTTAAAAAAAATTTGACATTTAGTCGATGTACCACGCGAGCTTGTACAGGTCGTAGAGGAAAATATAAACTGTAAATTGTACGTTATTTGACTCTCTCAATATATTTTATATAAATTTTCACAAAGTCTCCGTCGAAGTTTAAGAATGTGCAAGATGAGAGATAGGACGACTCGTGAAAAAGTAACTCTCGCCGAGCACTCGACATAGTATCACGATGCAAGCTTCGTGGTTACAGCACCACATTAAAAATTCAATTAAGAGTATTCTTCATCCTTATCGGAACGACACCTATTGTTAAAAGTGTTTTTTCCTTATTAACATAATTTGGGTCAATTAAAATATGAAAATTGAGTTTTTGCACGTGTAATAGGTATGTTATAACAGTTTTTACAAATTAAAGTCAATTCATAAATTTGAATTTTGAAAGAAAATGCTTGCAGCAGCTTACTGTGACACGTATTGGACATTTGAGTTTTCTCTACTGTTTAAAGATAATCCTTATTATATGCTACACGTGCAAAAATTGAGTTATAAGCAATTTAAGGTATTTAAGTAAAATTGCATAAATAAAAATACTTGAATCTATTCCGGAGTTAATGCTCAGGAAGAGAACATCCTTAACTAAATTACGAAGCGTTTAAAATAGCAAATATTTTTTCTATTCATCAAAGAAGAACAATGAAATCCTCTCATCTAACAAAGCGGCTTTTTCAGAAAAAACAAATAAAAAACATGCGAATTGTGTAAAATGCATCAAATACGCTTGTTGAACCTCAAATAAAATTCTATTGAAATAAACAGAGAATACTCCCATAACGAACAGCCGTTCAAACCCCGTATTAATGGTAAATTTCCGCGGCCACGTGAAAATCCGCTGCAGTAAAATCCCGCGAGAGAACGATGAGAAACGTGGTCTAGAAGCGTCGCTTCTAAAAAAAAACAACACAGTTTCCGCATTAACGACCCAGTAATTCCCCCCCAAATTAAAGAGTCGAGCTGCGCAACGAGCGCTCATGCACGGGCGGGTACCACGCAGGCGCGTGCACTCTTCACGCTCTCGTCCCTCTTCCATAAATTACACGCGACCAATTCGACCGCTACTTCTCCTCCCAGCTCCTAGAAATCCGAAAAAAAGCAACAACCGCATCCATCCTCAGACTCGTGTAAAAAAAGGAAAAAGGGGAGCCCGAGAGACGAAAAAAAAAGAACGACTAATCCGTCTCGCACCTCGAGGTGCGAAAAAATCGGCTGCAGAATCGAAAAGAGGAACACGGCTATATATGCCTTTTACAGCTTTACACGCACGTGTGTGTACGGGCGCGCGACGCTCTCGGCAAACATATATATACACGCGAAGAAGGGGGACGAGACGCGTGAGCGTACAGTCGCCGGTGTAATTCCTAGGCGAGGTGTATAACGGAATTCGCGTTTCGATGGCTGACCCCGAGAGAGAGAGAGAGAGAGAGAGTCGCTGCCGCCGCCGCCGCGCCCGCGCGACGCGACGTGCGTCTAGGGTGATTCGCGCGCGTGCACGGATGCAGCGGACGTTGGCCGCTTTCGAAGAGAGAGGGAGAATGCGAGCGTGTACGAGGAATAACGAAATGCGCGAGCGCGCGCCGCACTCTGGCTTTTTCTCGAAATGCATTAGGTTTTTCATTCGCAGCGGCATATACGCGCGCGCGCGCACGAGCGCTGCTCTTTTTGTTGTTTAGTTTGCGCGTTCAGTTTTTTGCGGCGGGAGCCGAGAGCGTGTTTACAATGGTCTAATGAATGGGCTTGGGTTCTCTTAGGCGGAAAAGCGCGCGAGACAACGATAATAGCTCAAAAATTACCTTGCCGGGGCTGTTGAGCCTCGTCTTTGTTGACTCAGGCCTGCGCGGAAATGAGCGAAGCGCAGTAAACAAAAACCTCTCTCGCTGCTTCTTTAGTTTCTTTAGGCGAAATTTCTTAATCTTCACAGAAACGTATATGTTAAGATCTTCATTGTTTTCAACTATCGCATACGTTTGTAACAATTTTTATGGGGAAATAATTTTTTTTTTTCTAGGTAACATAATCTTGTAACGTCTGACTAGATCCGTCATTTATCTACTGCCACCGCTACTGATAAATCAAACCTATATCATATAGGATTTTACTAAATTACCTCGCATTCCTCTTTAATTATCTTCAATCACATCTCTTTATATAAACTGTGAAAAACATTTTTTTTTTTTTCATCAACAAAATATATCTTGAATGCCTCAATCAACTTGAAGAAAGATCGTTTCAACTAAACAAATATTATACTAAAAACTGGAGGACAGCTCGCATTAAAAAGAAAATTAACAACAGCAATGAAGCCTTCGTAAAAACATGAGCAAACAATTAATGTTAAAAAAGTAAGTATATACAGCGTAACTATCAAAATAATGTACATACTTTTTATCACATCTTGGTGGCAAAACTCCTCTGGCAATCATCATGTCAGTGCGCATCAGCGCAATCGAATTAAAACCTTCATTAGCCCCCTTACGGGCTGCGTATATAAGAGAAGGCGCGAAAAAGGCCTGTCGGCCGCGCTCCATTAGCAGCCTCCCGGGCGTAACTCTCTCGTCGCCACGAGCGAACGCGCAAGCGATACACGCGCAGATAAAAGGCCGGAAAAACGGCGTGACCACGACGACACGTTTGCCGCGACGCGCGCGAGTTCGCGCTTTGCTGATACGCATCGGTGTAATTACAATCAATCCTGTATACGCGAGCGGACAGCGCAATTAAAGGCTCTCTCGCGCGCCGGCTGTCGCATAATACATGTGCAGCGCACAATGCACTGCTCACGCGCGCGCACACATGTATATATATATATATACACGCGGACTGGAAGATGCGTATCGCACGGCGAAAAAGCTTGCGCGTGCGAAAGCGAGAGCGGGTGCGCGCGTCAGATGGACGCGCGCCGATATGCCGGGGCTTAATTACGTAGGCGTAGCTGGACGATAAGCCTAAGGAGGAGAGCGCGCAGAGAAGAAGAGAAAGAGAGAGAGAGGGGAAGGGGGAGGATGAATGGCTGCGAGAGAGATTCGCTTTTCTCAGACGCGCGGAACGAGTAGGTGGATGTACACACGCGCCCGCTTACGTGTACCTAGACAGTGTCTGTGTGTGTGTGAGGGAGAGAGAGAGAGACAAGACGAAGCGGCTCAATTAAATGCTTATAATTACAACGTCTTTCTGCCGCGTTTAAGCTAGTCAGAGGTACGCGAGACACAGCTGATGGTTTAGCTTTGTTTTAACGCATGAAAATCGGATCACTTCGAAATCCTCCGCGTCTTATACTGTATATACTATCAATGCTTCGCGGAATTGAACAAATCAAATATAGAGTTAGTCTTATTGCTTGTTCAATGGACATATTTTTCGAGCCAATGTTTTTGACAATGTGAACCTTCGTTTCGTGTTATTCTAGTGAAAAAAAAACGTTCAAAAAATAGTCCATTTCTATTTGACCTGCGTCGAATTTTCGTTCGAATGAACGGGGCGTGAATGGTTCGGAATACAAGAATTTTAAAAACTTATGTTTGTATTCATGATTTGCGTTGGAAACGAGAAATCAAACATCTAAAAGTGCAAATATAGAACTCGAATGTGTAAATTTAGCCTGAGCGAAATCAAATTTCTTATCGCGTTTATTTTCTAATTTTATATTTCTTTATTATAGCTCTGCTACTAGAATGTGTTTGCCTAATCTTAAATAAAATATCTACTTATAATGTAAACTAAAAACGGATTTCATGCTATTACTGTTTATTCATAATATTTTTCATTTAATAATGTAGAACGCATAAAAGCTACTTTTATATATTTATCTTCATTTCGTATTTATTTTCTTTTTTCATATAATATAATGGCCGGTAAATATAACAGTACTTTGATATTTTTTACCACTTCTAAAAAATAAAGACTGCTTCATCAATTATGAATAATTATCGAATTTCCTCAAATGTCGTATAATAAACCAACCAATTTTAAATGTGCAATATAATATAAATATAAGAAAACATTTACACATATTGTATGTAGAATTCACATGAAATTTCCCTAAAGACTCATACCTTGACGTTTAATTTCCCCACTATCCTATCAGATCGAAAGACCATTTCATCGTCGAAGAGCCAACGTTAGCACCTCACGGTGGTTATACAAAGTTACACACCGCGCGCATGCATACACATATATGTTATAAGGTATACATATAAGCTTGGCGATAGGTATATAAGAGCGCGATCAAGTCGAAGGGTTGATTGAGTAATCGCCGCGAAATTAATCTACGAGCTTATTATACGATGACGAGGCAACAAACTTGCGAGCGCGCTATGAATTTTAATTAATTAAGACGCTAGCCGTCAGCGCTGGATTAACGTCGCCTCATGTGTTATTTTACACTTGGATTGCACGCCGATATAGTCGATCCTGCCGTCTTGTGTGCAGATGAGGACAGTGTTCAGACTTGCGCGCGCCGACGTGTACTGCTGCCGAGCAATTTCGATTGAGAGGTAAGGAAGGTTGCATTTACTGTAGACACTGGCCGATGAGAATGGATCCACGAGCAATGGCAATGGACAACTAGAAAAGAGGTGCGAGCCAACTATTGCATTTTCTTTATTCGGATGTTTGTAAAACACTTTTTCCACTAATTATTCAAATTTAATGAATTGTAAATAGAATAGCCTCGGATTATTCGTATCGAGAGCAGCGTTGTAAAATAGCAGGGCTACCATTTAGATTTTTTATAATTTTAACTACTTCTTTTACCCCAAAAAATGCTTCGTAATATCTGCGCCATTTTTTTTTTTAATTATTAAATAACTATACAGAGTTATTATCTTACAAAACCGACATCAAATATTACCTATACCTTACATTTAATTTGATAAAAACCACTAAAAGGGCTAAAAACTCCAAGTACCCAACGACGAACCCGCAAAACTGTAAAAAATAATACATGCTTGCACATGTAACCCAGCTAAATTCGCGTGACATTCAATTACGCGAAAAAATTCGCATGCAGCGGCGGCGGCACATATGTGTAAAACTCCGCTGGCCCTTTTTCGCGGATAGAGCTCTGTCTCCCGCATTTAAATTCCGCGACATAAATGATGAGCCAGGCAATCGCTCTCCCCCTCCCCCTCTCTCTATCTATCCTTCTTTTGGCCGTGTCAGGTTCCCGCGAAATAAAGAGCGGGCAAGAAGAAAGGCGAGACGAGGCAGCTTGGGATTTTCGCTAAAACCGTATAGTCTGCCGCGCTCCTTTGCATATGCATTTCGTTCCCAGGCGGCGCGACCTCTCGTGCCCGCCGAAACCCTCCTTCCTCTCCTCTTCGTCTTCGCCTCCCCCCCCCCTCTCATCCATGCACGGAACGAAGAAGAGAGGACTGACCGACCGGGGCGTTTTACGCTCCCGCTCATCTTCGTGCGCGCTGACTACGTTATAGCGACGTATATATGTACGCACAATGTGTGCGCGCCGGCGCGCGGTTCATATCGGCGATTTTTGAGGAAAAGCAAAAGAGGATTTTTTTCCCTTTTTCTTCTGCTCTGGTCAAAGCGAAATTATAATGTATCGACCGCGTGGAGTTCAAATTTTCCTTGATTCAGGGGCTGAAGTGAATTATGGCAGAGTACTGGGGATTACGCGTAATTTAGAGGGTATTTGCGCAATCTGTAATCATTAGTCTTAATAAATGAGGAATTTGCGGTTGAATGAGGTTGAGCGATTAGTCTTGTGACACGCGTGGACTCATTAAAATCTATTTCGCATTTGAGAAATACATTCATTATTCTTTTCAATAATTTAAAACACGTTATTTAATTCCGTTTCTATAGTTAAAAGTGGTCGATTCTTTTAAATACTTGAATTGATAATGCTCATAACCAATACATCATGATGTTAATGTTTAATAATACCTACTCTATATTCTTTCGAATATTGATTTTAAATTTTGTAGTCCAATCAATTAATTATTCATTTCCCATTTCAATGACTTTAAATGCACAGCACTTCAACATTTTGTAAGTAAAAAATACTTTTTAAATCATTATACCTCGTTTAAATTCACTGAAAATGTTACTCAATTTATTAAAAATTCAAAGTATCTTTTGAAAAAATGCGCAATTTCGCGACATTACCATTATCACCCGACAACATTTTTATGAACGGTAAATGAATGCAATTCAATTTAGGACAATGACCAGTGGAATGAAGTAGCATTGGCATGATATGTGAAAATTAATGAAAGTAACGCGCCACTTACACCAGTCAGTCTGTATTATCCCGACTTAACGATTTCGTCATCGCAAATTAAACAATTAAACGCGTGTGTCGAGCCTCGATTACAACGACGAAAATCCCATTTCAAAACGACGGGATTAATCAGCAATTGATTCAAGTCCAGCAGCTTGCGAAACACACGATAACATCTGCGCGCTGCAAAAGATCATACACACTTTTCTCAGCACAATACCTACATCATACACGCAAGTCGATGACCGATATATATTCAGCAACTTTACGCGATATCATCGCGTCATCGCGCCATATCCCAAGGACCGAGCCATTACCGAACCCCTGCGCACAGTTCCCCATTCATCCTCGCAACTCGTCATTCCGAAATCGCAACTGTACTTACACGCGCATGCATCACACACATACAACATCGCCGCTGCTGCAGCATGCAGAGTCCGCGCGCACAGCTGTACACCGGGCGACAGATATATACGCGCGCGCGCACGCGATATGACGTGAAAAGAGAGAGACGCAAGCGAAGAAGCCAAGAGAGCAACAACAGCTGCGCGAGGAAGAGAAGAAGAAAGGCTCTCTCTGTGTGTCTCTCCCGGCGAACACGCACGCAAGTTGCATGCGAGCGCGCGGAGAGTTGACATTGACGGGTGCGCGCGCTTGAGAGAGAGAGAGAGAGATACTCGCTCCTTTGGATCCGTTAGAGGATCCGCGAAAGACAATGGTACCTGACCCTGTTTCAACGAGCGAGCGCGGCATAATTGAAAATGCGCGTCACACAGGCGCACGCGCGCGCGCAGATTTAGGTCTCTTCCCAGCACCGCCGCCGCAGCTGCCCCCCCCGGGGCCGATATCAATGCAGCGCATAGCCCGCGCGTGTACGTAGATTACGTGCCTCGCACACGCGAGCGCTTTCTTTCTCTCTTGCACTCTCGCGCGCGCCGCGAGGAAAAAGCGAGAGAGAAGGAGCGGTCCCTGCAACAGCGGGAAAGGGACGAGGGGAAGAAGAGTTTATATCGGAAAACGTCGGACGGCGGCGCCGCGTGAATTGTCACCGTGTTTGTCGAAACTCACTGCTGCTGCTGCTGTTGCTGTTTTTATACAAGAGAGCGACGAGCGAGCGAGCAGACGCGCTCATATCGGGGACGAATTTCTTGCGAGAACGTCGCGGATTGCTTTTTTTCTTTTCCTTTTTGTAGAGCTGAGGTAGAGAAGAGACCGACCGCGCGAGGATGAGTTGTCGCGATACACTACGGGGAAACGTGACGCGCCCGCGGTATGTGCATGACGTTGGGGAACGTGAATAATGGCGTTTGTCGGCTCTTCGATTTTAAACGGGAGATCGTAGTGTGATATGAAATTTAATGGCAAGTTTTTTTTTTTTAAGTATAGAATTGACGGATAGCTTCTGGTATAATGAAAAAAAGAAATGGCTTATCGGTTGACTTTTGGCAGCCTTCCGTTTTACCAGGTTGAATGAAAATAAAACAAACAAAAAAATACGCAATATTCGACTTCTTTTGCGTAAAACCATCCGAAACGTTTGCAAGTGAAAAACTGGCTGTTATTCCAACCATTGGCGTTATTCGAATGTAACGTCAATACTGCGTGTCAAAATTGTTATCGACAACTGATCACAAACGCTTCGCAATGCTACTGAAAAAAACGTCTATCTCTCTTTAGTAATAATTACTATATGCCATAGTTGAATAGGATTTAGTAGAATTAAGTATATGTTCTATTAAAAAATTAACAACACTTCAATATTTTTAAATATATTCTTATGGTAACGACCATTATTAATTATTGTAAAATCCTAATGTTTAAGTTAGGCATGATAATAGAAAGTTAATTTAAATAAAATTAAATATGTTCTTTCTACTGAATAAAACTGGAAATATACTAAGGAATTTTCAGGTTGTTTTAACTTAATACCAAAGATTACCAACCTTAACTACCAACCTTACAATTAATTTGTTAATAAAAATAACTAGTTTTTTCCGAAATGTAGCTAAAAAACTAATTTATGAAATATAAAAGTGTACAGAAGCAATCTGCAGAAAATCCATACTTAGGTAGAGGGTTAAAAAATTAAAAAAAAAAAAAAAGAAAATGTGGAGGCACGCCTCTGCAATAAATTTTTTCTCGTTTATCTTCCGATTTTAACGATTCATAAAATGTTCTCTTTATTCTGTAAATTACGTAGATGGATATACGTATGTAATATAAATATATATACAGGTCTTATCACTCTACAATTATTTACAATTTTATGTATTCGAAAAGTATTAAGAATGTGCCTGAAAGCAGGGAGGGACTAAGAAGGGTTAATAATTAAGGGTTTGGAAACAAAAAGGGGACATAGCCCATTCAATTAACACACGTTAGGTCCCCTTTTCGTTTCCAGGTCCTCAATTATGATTAGGATATTAGAGTTGGTCGTTTTCATCAAGATTGATCATTTTTATTAGGATTTGTCGTTTTTATCAGGATTTTTATTAGAAAATGTTTTCAGTATCAAACTACCAATATTGATACCTGCCCCAGAAACATTGAATTTTTTTTTAAAGTTTGCACAACTCCATATGTAATGTGATTGAACTATTTTATTTGAATAATCTTTTTCATTCTTTATCATTAATTAAAAATTGTTTGATTATGGGAAATTTAAACATCCAGCACACTACGTTGGTAAGTCATACCTCTAATAGACAAGGAAGTATTTTTATCAACTTTTTATCAACTTTTTAGATAAGTTTAGTGATTTTACCATACTAAACGATAAGACTTACTTGCATTCCACTTAACAACAACTCTCCAGATGTCTCTACGTCTTCAGATATTTTACATAGGCTCGGTTGGGACCTTGGCGAGAATGGACTCGGTAGTGGCCATCCGGGTTTTAGTTCATTTACAGATGCTAGTACTGACCTAACACGAGTTTACTATTTGTATGCAATAACACAATGTGATCGAATCCATTTCAAATCGAACGACTAGAGTATGTCTATGTTAACTATCATTTTGGTTTTGAATGTTATTTTTCCCTGGTAGAAAATAAACCAACTTCATTGGTTAACATGTTAATCAAATGGAGGCATTTCTACTTAAGATTAACATTGAAATTTAATTAAAACTATTTAACTATGATTATATTTTAAAACATCTACAATATAATATTTTTACATGTATAAATATTCATCGTCGACAATAGCAACATAATCATGGTATGACGATTTTAATTCAAAAATTGACAAATGGTTCGCCAACCGTTGGTTAACATTTCTACCAGGATTCTCTCAAAATTATTTGATACCTATTTTTTCATTAATTATCAATTGCACTAAAACTACATTCGTTATGCACTATTCAAAATTTCTTCATAATCATGAATTTGAATTTTTTTTCTCGGTTATTTTTAACCTATACTGCCGCTCCACCAGTTTTTTAAGCTTTTTAGTAAACAAATATTATACATTATATTACTCACTAGGAGAGGATCACGCCTCTGGATTTGATGTACAATGAGTTTTAATAATGCTGCTCTTTAGAAAATTTCTCTAGCTACACACTCGTAAAAATCGTAAAAAAATATTCATTTCTAACCGAAATATAGCTTAAAATGTAAAATAAAGTCCAAAAAATTGGGTTGTTTGAGGTTTCGACCCAGAGAGTTGTTTTTACTTAAACTCTGTGCGAAAATTTATGATTTTCCACATATAAAACGTACATCAATGGTCGTTCAGATAGCTGGGAGCGGGGATGACTATAAAATGCCACTATACTCTTACCATTAAAAGAACAGTATCACGAGATGGTTTTCATTCTTATAAAATTTTTCTCATCTATTGCATGACCTACAGAACAAGAAAAAAGTTATGGCCGAGGTGTGCCTCAAAGATTTTAATGTTTTGAATCTTCTAAGTGTGGATTTTCTGTAGAATCGCTCATATATTATAGTAAAATACTTATTATATAGTATACTACACTGTGCGTTCGATTTCTTCTACCCTAATACAGTTACTGCTAACTACTATATTTTTTAATTACAAAAACTATTTTTGTTGAGTTAAAATAACATAAAAATTATTGCAGTGACGAAATCACATTATATTTTGTGGTAGTTTTATACTCAAAGTTTTCATTTTTGGCTCAGTCGGGTTATCAATTATGTTGTAAAATTAATTTGCAACAATCCCATGAATTAAAATCCTACTGGAATCTTCGTACTTCCATGCTATATAACAATCGAATTGCCGCATTATTATCGAAATAACGGAAGCCAAGAAACAAAAGTTAATAAAAAAGTTTACATTGATGCGTAAAACCTATAGTCTATTCCATAAAGCCATTACACACACTTTTTTTCGAGATAGTCGCTCTTTAGAGATTTTAGTCAACTTTTTTGAGATTTAATATAGGCCAATAAAAGAAATGAAAGATGATAACTTGGAGCTCCATTGACTCGCTAATGGACTATATTCTTTAAAAGTAGTTACAGTCTGAGTGTTACAAAATGTATAATCATCAACTCTTTTATTTTTATAATAACTAATGAAATTATCATTTTATTTCGATATTTGTTCAAAACGTAAATATCGAATTTTTCCAGACATCAGACATTGCCATTTTTCCAAATTAAAAGCAGCCGGATATAAATCACGCTATTCTTCCCAGTAGAAGCTAAGTTGGAAATCTAATATTGCTCTCGAAGTGCGCGCCAAAAAGACGCATAGTACCTGCACGTCCCTTAGACTACAGTTCTAGTTCTGTACCATTAAGGAACTTCCGTGTACGTAATAGTACCACCTTGGTTTTGTCTGGATTTAACCGAAGAGAAATTCTACTCGCCTAATTTTCCGTGTTCGATCTTCTAATGCACGTATCGAACATTTCGAGTAAAGGAGGAAAACTTTGACATTTTACTATTAATTTTATCGCTCTTTCAGGCTCACAATAATACCTTTAAATGTTACCGTAAAATCAACGTGAATTAACACAAATTATTTCCAAGAAGATGTAATGAAATTATACGTAGCCTACATTGCCGAAGTATTCATTTAAACTGTTTAGCCAACTAAACACGATAAGTTATAATTACAAAACCCGCGTAATCTTTGATTTTCTCGGTGAAGATGCTCATTTCCGTATCACATCTAGTCAATCATCATAATTACCACCGTGCCTTCCTACTCATTAAAACTGAAGCTCTGAATTCCTCAGTCAAATTATCGGTAGGTCCTCGTTTGCGCTGCGCTCGCCCTACATATTTACTTTCAATATTCCACTGGGAGTAAATTATACGTTTATTAATCAGATCATTGCGATGCAACATTGTTTCTTGACAGACGCGTAATTTTTTTTTCGAACATGTTACCGTTACGAAAGAGTGTAACACATTGTATATTTTTTAAATAATCATATGATAATTACTGAAAATTCAATTCGCATGTGCATATCTTATTATGAATCAATTATGTAAATTAAAGTTAAATTTGATTCCACTGGATTGTGGATGTAATTTAAATGAAATGAGCATTATTCAAAAATTTATAAATCTAGGTTTCATCAAGTCTTAAAATCATTACTATATACTTACAAAAACATTATGAAAAATAATTTACAGTTAAAATATTATTTATATTATATTAAATGAATAAAAATAAACCAAAAATAAATAGTTTCTCATATTTATTCATTTATTGTTTTTCATTACTTATGACGATGCATGAAACGAAGCATTTTATTCTAATATTATGAAATTATTTATTAAATAATTATATTACAAAACATACATTATTAATTTATTTCCGTTAAATGCGATTTCACTGAAACATTTAAATGCACTGCAATTAAAATATTGTTGAAAAATATTAACTTGGAAAATACCAATATCGTTCATTCCACTCGAAAAAATTTATATTTGCAAAGCAATTACTGAAAGTTAGATTCCTCAAAGTTAATAACTGATTGCTTTTATATTAATGTTTAATACAATAAATATTTTGTTAACATTGTTCACATAACCACACGTACACACGCACATACAGGAAAAACTCGTTATCAAAATTGCGAATATTTGCACCAAACGTTATGGAAAATGTTTTCAGGCGTCCCCTATATTTATACGCAAGGGAATGGAAGTTGACAATTATCAGTTGCCCTTCTCAGGTAATAATAACAGCACCTCACTTCTTCCGCGAACTACCGAAAGCCGACAATTAACTTACCGGCCCTTTCTACTCTCAAACTTTTGAAATGAAATCAGCATTTAATGAGTTTTTGATTGTGTTCATAATTTTTTCTCTGCGCTCGGCTCTCCTCTTGTCGCCGGTTTCGCGCCGCTCCCCTGTTGGCTTTGGCACGCGCAATGAGAATCGAATCGCCTCCCAGCGTGCCCAACAAACGAATTCACGGTACGCGGAATTCGTGTAATGGCTTTATAATGGATTACCCGGCGCATAAAATTCCGATTGCAATCG
Organism: Torymus aiolomorphi; assembly: GCA_036365515.1. Lineage (NCBI taxonomy): Eukaryota > Metazoa > Arthropoda > Insecta > Hymenoptera > Torymidae > Torymus > Torymus aiolomorphi. Next base: position 33,408,174 of record CM070876.1, read on the forward strand.
AATGCAGGCGCGGGACGGGAAGCTAACGAATGGGGAGACGAAGAGAGGGAGAAAGAGAGAAGTTTGTCGCGTTGTCGAGTTGTCGTCAATGTAAATTTTCCAAAATTCAATTCCGCGCTATGTTTGTGGCAAGTCGTTGTTTTTATGTTTGCTTCATGTATCGATCTGTTGATTTTTTCCATATTACTATGGATGCAATAAAATTCTTGATACAAGTTCAACAAATCTAAGAATTCTTCACTATACTTCTAAACATCGTTAATCCTTGGTCCGGACTATATTAAAAAAGTTATAAGACAAAGTCGATATATTGCCTTATAACTTTTCAATTGCGAAATTACATTTCTGATGGGTTAATTTTAAAACGCCGAGTTGCAAGTTTCATCATATTGAATTCTAATTTTAATCGATAAAACGGCATTATAGGAGAGCGGGACACGATGGACTTGGCGGGTGAATTGGCCAGTCGTAGTGTGACAAAATAAATTACTTTTACAAAGTGATTTAATTTTTAATACGTTATTAAATGTTATTACCTTTTGCCTAACTCATTCTTAAATAAAAAGAACTGATTCTAATTTTATAAGAATTATTACAAATTTAAACCTCAAAAATGCGATGCTTTCCATTGTTATAAGCCTTGTCTAGAAAATAAATTAATCGTCAATAACTTTTAAACTGTGTGTATTTGAAGTTTGTCTTATGAACTTTCAATAGCACATCCAATAAATAGCGTCGGGAGCTTAAAAAAAAAAGGTATAACTGAATTTAAAAAGAGTTGAAAATGGGGCACGACGATCATGCTGTGCAAATCGGCGCCCGCGGAACAGCTATAAGTTACTTGAAATGTGATAAAAAGTACAAAACAAACGTATTATAATTTAAAAGTAAAAAATTTTAATTCTAAGAATAATTTATATCGAATCAGTGAATGAAAATATTATTTAGTGCATGTGCTCATCGTGCCCCACAGGTGGAGTTGAAAATGGGTTTTTCCAAAGGCACTCTAAGCCTCTTTAACATAATAAAAAAATTAGTTTTTTCGACGCGCACAAAATTTTTTTCTATTCTATAGGTAGATTCTCTTCTCCAGAATGACCGTCTTATACGTTTTGTTACTGTAACATAAAGGTTAAAAAATGTTTATAAAGTTACGGTGCCCGTCATGCCCCCCTCTCCTCTACAGGTAATTTTCAAAATAACACCGTATTATTGAATTGAACACTATCGTCAAAATAGAGGATAATATATTTTCCAATCATATTTCTTCGATTTCCAGCAAGAAAACAAATAATAAGTCTCTAGCTGATTGTTTTCGGGCTCGCACTTCATTCTACGAACGCATCACATTCCACGAGCGCTTCCATTGTCAAAAATCGAAATCCCGGGAGACTAGCACCGACCTGTCAGAAACCACATCCTGCCCGCGAAAAATCCCGAAAATCACAGGACCACGCAGGCTGCTATAAATTTCCAGCTCGTATGAATCGCTCGCACATATAACGCGCGCGCTTCGGAAATAATCGAATCCCATCGGTCAGCCTTTACTCCCTTCGCTCCACTATCCACACACACACACATACATACATGCGCACGCACATCAGAGCAAGAATATAAGCGAGTGCACGTGCACAGCGGAAGCTCATAGCTCCCGCAACTCATCGAAAAAGACATTTTCCATTTTCAAGATGTAAGCGCTCTCGCGGTGCAACTCGCGCTCGTGCGCACCGGAAAAAAGCTGCGCGGTGAGCCGCTTCTGGGAAGCACCGGCTTCGGATGCTATACTCTCTCTCTCTCTCTCTCTCTCTTCTCCTCTTCGTGCATGAAGCGAGAAGTCAGTGTAGCGGCGTCGGTATATAGCTCTCTATTTACGTCCCTGTTTCTGATGCGCGACAGCGGCAGCTTTCGGTCGCGCTCGTACCTTACAGTGGCCACGGATTTCGTCCTCGCGCGCATATCTTTATACGTCCATTATCACGCCCACCATTCTCGTCGTTTGCGAGAGAAACGCACGCAAGTTCTTTTTTTTTTCACACGAAACGAACGTGTAGAGCTCAAATGCAACTCTCTTCTACACTATGCGTTAATCGCACTTTCCTGCGCGTGCGATCTATTTCAGAACTGTGGTAAATGACGCTCTGCGGCCGCCTTTTTCTTTACACCTAGTGCGCGGTTCTTTCCAAGCGCGCGTAATCTTTTGCCGTTTCACAAAGTGAAAATGCTGCGGTTATACATCGAATGCGTTGAAATTAAAGTTCTTGCTTTCCAGAAGTATATTATACTACATTTTTAATTTAGTCCACGAAGGTATAATATTTCGAAATCGTTATATTTACTGAGCGTATATATATATTTAATACTCTCAAGTCGACAGTTTTCTTCTGTTGTGTGAGAAAATATACCAAAGATGTAATAAAGTTCGACACCTCTCCTTCGTTATCGTCTCTGAGAATTATGATGAACCTCTGTAGTTTCGTAATATCTATGATAGCTTTTTCTAACGACTACATCAATTAAGGACTACTAAAAAAAACTTATCACATCTACTTCATTAAGTTTGTTTTCATTCAACAGACATTGGACAAGTCTAAAACGACCGTCTGAAACCTTCAAAAACATCACCACTTCCTCTATAAAACATTTTCACACTTTCAAGCCAAGATCGATCGTTTATAAGAGCCAGCAAACGAGTCTTACGTATATTCCAATCGAATTCCCATCATCGCGTCTTCAACCAGCTATTTCTCTGTCTCTCGATTCGATTTCCTCGCAGGTGCGAATTCAGGCGGATACATCTAATATCCTTAGGCGCGCCTATAGCGGTACATTATAATCTATTTATAGATTTCGAATCGTTAAAAGGCAAATCGCGCGCAGGAACGATCGAATCGGAATAAAAGGCGGCAAAGTCACGCCCGAGTCCGTCTTGAGACGAGAAAGACGTATATATCTATAGGTATATATCTGCGCTTCTGATCGTTCCGCTTCGGATGCGCGTCTTTTCGATCGGACGTTATCTGATACATTACGTGCACCTCTATTTCGACGTTAAAAGGGCATTTCTACGGCCAGCTGGACTATGCTATCCGGGAGAATCCGAGGCTTTCAATATTTAGTGAGCTGAGAAATCAAAGGAGAATAATTTGATTGCGCGAGCGTCTGAATGCTCCAACGAGTAGCTGCTGTGTCATATATGAATGGCAAAAAAATTGACCGTTTTTTAAGTTCCACGAATTTCACTATATATATAGCAATCGAGAGAAAATAAAAAGTTGACCAATGAAAGATAATGACTTTTTCCAGGGATGATGAATAATTTATTGCGTCTCATTTCCTATATGCAATATAAATATTATTCTGTATAAATACAAAGGTACACAGAATGCTTTTAAAAATATTTTTAAAAGGCATCAAAAGTATGCAGGCGGTGAGGTTTGCGGGCAATTTACGCAGTAATATTATGCTAAAGCACGAAATTTCACATAACTGCGATTGGAACATTTTAGAAATGCTAACCAACGGTTGGCGAACCGTTCGTCAATTTTTAAATTAAAAACGTCACACCATGATTATGTTGCTATTGTCGACGAAGAATAACTATTTATACATGTGGAAATATTATATTGCAGATACTTTAAAATATACTGATAGTTTTAAATAGTTTTAATTAAATTTCGAAATGCTTCCATTTGATTAACATGTTAACCAACGAAGTTGGTCTATATTCAGTTGCATGTCAACTACATATTTCATCCGACTATTCGCGAAAATTTCTTCCACCAAAAAAAACAATCGACATTTCTTTTCTAAAATCTGTGAACCTTCGCGTATCTCTCTCGACCTATACCGCCGCATCATGGAATTCCCGCGACGAACACAAACCTCCTCTAAAACAATTCCTCGCCGCGACGTTGTATCATACACATCTCCGCTCGCTCTTGCTCGTCAACGCGCACCATCTATATATATACGTATGTCTCTCGCTCCTGCGACCATTTAACTCTCGCGTCCGTTCGAGTTCTCTCCCTCTCTGTCTCTCCGATAGCGCGAAGGGGATATATGCCAGGTCTGAGCAGTCGTCGTCGTCGTCGCATAGCAGTCGGTGCAGCGCGCAGGCTGCCCTAAAAGGCGCGCAGCCTCCCGGCTTTCCGAGGCGATACATTGTTGCATCGCCGCGGCTCTCGATTTTTCCGAACGGGGCCGCCGAGCGAGGAGGGAAAAAAGCGCGCAAGGGAAGCGTCGCGAGCTCACTTGACGGGTTTGCCGCACCGAGGCTCGAGATTATTGGTTTCTATCTCGCGCGCTCAGGAGAGAGGATTTTCATGGAAGAATTACACACCTCGCGGCGCGCCGTGAGAGATGATTATAGTGATAGGACGCGCGCGTGTGCGTTAAGGGTTTTCCTTTGATTTCGCGCTTATTTTCCTCGTCGCTCCCCTATATCTCTCGCGCATGGACGGCAATTTTTACGTTTTAACGCGATAAATTGTACTGTATTAGCGTTCCGCGAGTGCACACGCGCCTGTAGAATGTTACGAATCTTGGCGATGTAGGCGTACAGTGATGTAATGACACGGCAGGAGCCTCGATTCGCGCGCGCGGCTAATTATTGGAATTTTCGCGTGATTAAGCATTTAGAGGCGCGCGGGAGCGCGCGTGCGCACCACACTGTTGGCATAGAAATTTTAATCAAAAGGAAGGAATGCCCGCGGGAATCGTAGAAACGCTGACCATTGCGGTCCCGGGAAACCAATACCGCGCGGCCGCCGCGTTAAATAAAGAACGCCAAGTACGGGAAATTGCAACCCTCTTTCGTTTATATTGTTGACTGAAATACGCGAAAGGACCTGGAAAATTAAATATTTTTCATTCTACGGTCTACCGAAATAACTATGCGTATATATACTGTATCGTGGGTAACACTGTTTTATTGAATTGGCAATATGATGAAATAATATTTTAGTATATTTTTTGTTACTTACTCTGTAATTTTAATCAACCGTATATGTCAAATTTTAGGACCCGTTTATTGCAGCAAATTTCTCGCAATTCTACTTTCGATTAACTAAAAATTTATCAGGCTCAGAAGTACTGCAAGATCGAATCAGCAATTCAAAGATGTTAAATCGTAAAAGAATTTGAAAATTTTTCATTTAATATTGTTACGTATGTGAGAAATAAATGAAGTGTTAAATGAAAAAATATGCGACTAGCGGGACGCGAACCGACGGACCCGAAGTTTCTATAGTCTCGAGCTCTATACCACTGAGTTCTGCTTATGCTGACTGTATTGTTTCTTGTCTTCCACGTTGTGTCCAACGCCGACGGAAACCTCCATGATAATATAATAGATGAAAAGGAAAGAGTGCATAATTAAATAGTTCATTAAAACAAACAATGTAAGTTCTTGTACATCCACTGGAATGTAACTTAAAGCAAGTGCTATAATTAATTTTATATGAACGTCTAAAAAGTTATATTTTTGTTAATCATTAAAACTACATAGTTTGGGTTGGAACTTGTATGACTTTATGGTACATTTTACACTACTATTACTTAACTTGACCGCTTTTTGGGCATGATCATTGGCTGTAAAGCGCGCCACCAGTTTATCACTTTTTCATTTTCAAGCTCGTTATTTTATTAATTTTACTGGTCAAAAGAATTGCCCATTTAAGAAATTAAATTGCAGATACCAACTTGATTACTGGCTTTATCAATTATCGTTATAAGATTTCTTCGAACTTTAAGTTAATATTTTCATTCCAGATTAAAAGGAATATTTATAGGCTTAGGATAAACATGAAACACTTACAGTTTCAAAACAAATAACTTATAAGACGTATATAATCTTGAGAATAAATTTATTAATTAATCTTCTTTTCTATAAATCATGATATGTAATCGCGAAACAATATTTCGATCCCTTCTTTCAAATTCTCTTATCGTCTCATAAAAGCACATGGCGATTTTTCTTTCACCTCGTATCACGGCAAACAGATGGCTTTTTCTTGTTCTGTCGCTCAATTTTTGAAAAACATTCAAAATTATTACGCACGGATCAATTAATAATTGTGCAATGGGCATGAAATATGCATATAAAGGTTGATGCAGCGAGTAATGTGAAAAATTAAATTCGGCGAATACGGATTTATGTGCTAAAAAGTAATAAAATCTTTACGAACCAAATGCGCTTGGAAAGAATTTATAGTAAAGAATTCATTCCAGCATGTATATACTGTCATTACAAATATCGAATTGTTCGAGAGAAAATAAAAATGAAATATTTTCAAGCAACGTCCAAGCTGTTCCTTTCCCGCTATACATATAGATTAATCGGCTGTTAAAAAGCGTATAGCGCGAAACACAATGACTCTGTCCTTTTGCGCGACGATGAAATATATAACTCGTCAACGAGGTGGACAAAGGTCAAGCCCGCGCGCGAACAATGAAGATCGCTGTCACATCTCGCGGCGAAGATTCTCATTACCGATTTTCCCTCTCACATCATAGCGACTCAGGCGCGCGTGCGGTCACGCGGCTATCGCTTCTTCCGCATCGTGATTCGTTCGAATTAGTCAGCACCTATATACAGTGCCAGTCACGAGCGATCTTTTTCCCCTCTCTCTTTCTCTCTCCCCGTGTACATATACCTTCTCATTAGAATAAAAAAACATCTCTCTCTCTCTCTTGTAATCGTATAGAACCTTCCCCACAGCCCTTCCCCATTCACCTCTCGCCTTCCGTGTATATACAAGTGCCCTACCTCTCACACCTGACCTACAAACCTCTCCCTCGCTCTCAGAGAGAAACCTGGGACACGCCTCTCCCGAAAACGGCAGACGAAAAAAATCGAAGGCAAAGGACGCAAGGCGGTCTTTTCTCGCGGTATATATACCATTTCGGTAAATGTGTCGAAGGTGCGCGCAACGCGCGGCCTCTTACTCGGCGGCGGCGGCGGCATGAGGCAGTATATGTACGAAGGATCGGTGTCGTTGCCCTCTGCGCGCGCGCTCGCGTCCGTCCTCGTCGGCGGCTGTGTATCCTCTCTCCCCTACTACTTACTCTCCTTCGCTTCGTGTGTTACCCTCGAGCGATGTGTGTGCGCGATGATGGGAGTAAGAGAGAGAGAGAGAGGAAGACGCTATGGGAAGTGTCTTCGAGGTGGATCGGATGTTATACGGAATCCGTGTATACGTGGACTTGAACTTGTGGGAGACCGAGTATATTGGGCGGACGAGGCGCGCGCGTTTCTCGCAGGTTTTGGGTTAATGGCTGCGTCGATTTGGAATGTGTGCATTGCCGTGAGGAATTTGATTACGGATTTTATTTTTATTTTTTATTTTGGAGATGCGAGATAATGGTGCGGAGAGTTGCGCGCTGCCTGATGCTGGATGGATCGTGTTACACGATGTTTTGGGTTATCGATGCATGTGCATCTGATTTTCGACTAATTGTACGTTGTTGCTGTCTATGGATATTGCAGTAATTTGTAAACGTCAGCGAGGAAATTACGTAAATAACAGTAATTAGAAAATTAGAAAATTTTCAATATCAAATTATTAACATACAAATTTTTAAAATAAGGTGCTCTCTGGTCGTTACAAATACAGTATTATACACCAAACGTCTTGAGATATGAAAAAATAAAATTTAAATCAGATTAAACCTAATAGGAAACTATGCAGACTAACATTACTTTGAATTGAGTCTTTATCTACTCGGAATATCCATAAACGTACTTCCTCTTTATGTCTTTCAAACTTTAACGGCATTTTTTTTAGTTTTTTCCAACAAAAAAAAAATAAGATTCAAGAATTTCAGATCTAAAATTGATGTCCGAAAGGAAAATTCTTACAACAGTAGTTGAAAGTTAATTACTACATAAAAGTGAAAAGCAATGTTCAATTTATAACTATCGAGCAATGATAATCTCTGCAAATACTTATCACGATATAAATATATTTTTAGTGCCACTGCAGTAAAAACATTTGATGCTGGATTATTCTTATCAGCTGTTAAATAAACGCGTAAATATATATCAAACTACAAACCAAGTATATACTCTCACCAATAATTCTATTCTTTGGTATTCGCCATAAAAAAATCTATTACCATACAGTCCAAGATGTATAACAGCCAACGTCGTCGCGAAACTCGACCATCGAGCAATAAAACGCCGCACCACCTCGCCTCTTAGCTGCTCTTAGTCATCAGCGCCGTCCTCTCTCTCTCTCTCTCTCTCTCTCTCTCTCCATTCATAATCGCGGTTCAGCCTCCGTGTCACACTTATATATACGCGTGTGCGTGCGGCTAGGCACAAAATTTCAATTGCGCCGACCGCGCTCTCATACGTGTGTGTGCGATCTGTGTGTATGAGAGAGTAAGAAAGAGAAAGAGAGACGGAAAATGATAGACCAGAGTGGTCGCAGGTACACATCCTCGAGCTTCCTCCTCCTCGACGACGTGCGCGGCGACGGCGAGGAGGAGGAGTAGGGGCCGCGAAAGAGAGAAAGAGAGAGGGAGCGAGGCAGCCACCTAGTTCTGCCGCGAGAGCACCTGTCGTTCCCTCTCTCTTTTCCCCTCTTTCTCTCTCTCTCTCTCGCGTGCTCGTCCGTCCTGCTCTCCTTGCGAAGCGAGCGGGCGCGCGCGTTGGGGGCTCGCCGGGGCCTAAGTGGACGGGTTATCAGTAGAGGCAACATCTTGCTCGCGACAGGAGCGCACCGCGAGCGAGTGCAGCCCCCGCGAGAGTGAAGTAGTATTAGTATATAGCATATATAAGCCGGCCCCGCTGTGTGTGTGCGCGCGTGTATATGCCAGTGCGGCTGAGAGGCGAATGAGAGAAGACTGCACAGCTGTGGAACACGCATATAGGTACAGAAAGAGAGAAAGAAAGAAAGAAGCCGTGTGTATATATATACCTAGATACGATCATTCCCCGCAACGCGCTACTGTTACACGTGTATAGCGCGCTCGCCACCGCGCCAGCAGTTTAAAGTTCGCGCGTGCGCGGGACAAACACGCGCGAGGAGCAGCACGTGGCGCACGCTCTCGTATATATATATGTACACCTACGACGCGGGCAGTGATATGGTTAGCTGTGGTGCCTGATACCTGCACGAGTCTGCCACGGGGACCGAGAACTGAGGAGCCGGAGCGCCGCGAATAAGGAGCGAGCACGCGGCTGTGAGAAAGGGTGAGAGAGAGAGAAAGAGAAACGGACAGAAAGAAAGATAAAGAGAGATAGGGGAGAAGAGAGCTTTTCGGCGAGTCTATACCGAGGACGTGTCAGCTGCTGGGTTGCCGAGCCGGCGGCCGGGATGCGGCACGAGGAGCTGCCCACCGGCTCCAGCTAACGCAAGAGGCGCGCGCGCCAGATCGCGAGGTAAGTAGGTGAAACACCCGCGCGACTGCGCTTTTCAATTAGCCATTGCCGAGAGTTACTTTCAACTGCTCCGGCTGGGGTACGAGGCTCTAATTGATATAATAAACAGGGGCGCGAAAGTTTCAGAGAATCGAGGGTATATGTGCATATATCTGCTTCCACTTATTTAATAACGGCTTGAACATTCACTTACTTATTATAAACTTTCTACGTCCCTCTCTCTCGTTGGCGCTATATCTTTGAAAAGAGGACGGAGATTTTTCCAAATTATACGTTTCTCTGCTCCAAATGGTGGCATCTACTTCATTAGTTTCGTGTCTAGGAACTGCAATTATTGCATCCTGAACTCCTTTATGTAGAAACGCGTATTTTGCGGCTGTAAAACGAATACTCCGTAACGAATAGCTCGGATGATTTATTTCCGATACACTTCCTATATGTATTTATAATAACACTTTTTTCGCACTGTGAAGAGAAATATATGAACATCATTATTGAACAGATTTAATCATTGTTTCTATAGGAATTTAAAGCAAAAATTATTATACGAAACGAACAAAAGTAATATTTATATTAATGTTCGCTGATTGGTTTCATTGCAATGTCCATGGAATATCAGTAAAAAATGTACCGTTATTTGGTGAAAAATAGAGAGAAAAACTTTTAAAACTTTACTAAAATACACAACACATAAATACATTGTACGAAAGAGACTAGAAAGAATGGAACATTTAATTGGATCATCCAGCTGGTGAAAAAAAATGCGAGAAATAATTGTTCCATTATTCATAGAAAAATATATAAGTAGTTAATGATTCTCTTTAACTTGAAAAATTGATATTTTTCTGTTTTAAGAAATAGCTCATCTAGTTAATGGTGAATTTAATTATTTTAAATTAGCCCTGACGCGGAATCACTTTTCCTCGAGTAAGAGGGTCAGCTTTTTAAATTCATATTTTCGTCGGGCTATATAACGGATATCAAAGTGAAAAAAAAAGAATTATGTATTAAAGCAAAGAAGATAATATCGATAATTAAGGCGAGATTATAAATTCCGTAGACATTTTTCTTTAATTGGTTGTACCTGCGCGTTGTTTTACATCGACTTGAGTATATTAAATAGATCCCGTTTTAATATCACATTTGTCTAGGCTTCGTATATACTTTATAATTGACTATATTATAGCAGGATATTTATTAATCGTCGAATTCCTTCCTATTGTGACGCCGCACACTACACAGATGCATCCCATATTATGACCCAATATCGCGCTAATTTACATACCGTTATACCAGCCCCCGTTGACCAAAGCCGCGCGGCTAATAATTCACTTGGAACCTATCGAATCGCTCGTAATAAAATTATCCTTCAACGGTACAGCACGCGAAATACATATTATACATTTACCTCTCGATGCTATAGTGGACGCGGGCGCGATTCACGTGATAAGTGACTCTCCTTTTAAATCGAGAACATTTAAAGTACAATTACGTCAAAGTCAGGCTACTCTTTTGGGTAATTTCATACTCAACCAGGTTAATTATCTTGTTTCTTCCTCTCCGTGACCGTAGATACCATCTCTCCACGACTTGCGCTCGCACGCGGGGAACGCGCCCGACTACACCCATAATTCATTTTTCCCGCTCACTTCTCCCGGACAAAAATCTGCTCCATTCACCCAATTTTCTCACCTTCCACACCTTTACTCGCTCACTTTTCTTGCTCTTATCGCATCGCCCTTCTTCTCTCTCTCTCTCTCGAGCGCGCGCGCACGATCAGCTGATCTGAATCTCGGCTCGCACGTGCTGATGATTTTCCTCCTCTCTCCCTCTGTCTCTCTTTCTCACTTGCGTACGTCGCTCCTGCTTCCCCCTCTGCGGCGCATACGTGGGAATTTCTCATTAGGCAGGTGGAATTTTGCAGGCGCGAGGTCGGCGTGACCCGCGGCACGTTTGAGGGGATTATTACGCTACAATCTACTTCAAAAGTTTATTATCTCATTAGATCATTAACTCGTAGAATATTTCACAGTTAAATTGTCCCATTTTCTAATGAAAATGTTCGAAAATTGTACGATAAGTTGATTAAACAAAACCAGATGTAGTGTGAGTAATTGTACTATAGGTTTACATTTTAAACTGTTCCTACTCGGAAACGATACCGCTATAGTCTTGGTGAATTTCCAACATGTTATTTCATTTGTAATTCCAAACAATGTATTAGTTTTTGGAACAGTTTGGTTAAAAACTTTTTATGTTATGTGTTCAAAACGTTAATTAAACAACGGTGTTCCCGTCAGGGGCCGTGAACTAAGTGATCAACTTTGCTAATTAATTCCTAGAGTTCGGTAACGCCAGCCCTTCTGAAATTCAAATTTACTGTTAATGGTACGAAAACTGAAGTCTTGGAATTTGTTCAAAAATTTCCCAACAAAAAGCGATAACCCCCTTAAACTGCAGGCACGCACGTACGCATGCGCGCGCGTGTAATTGTCGGCCTCGCGGGTGTGCGCGCGCGCACAAAAAACGAGACGCGCACCTCGGGCTTTTAATTCGCGCAATTACGCGGCTCGCACGCAGATGAGGCGCTATAAATTATTTAGACGGCTGCTGCCCCGCTTATACGAGAGAAAGAGGGGGAGAGGGTGTACAGTGCAATGAGGTTTTTTGCGCGCGTGCGGAGTGATAGTCCTTCGAGCGATTTTCGAGGGGGATTGTTCGGCGCGAGTTCGCGAGAAAAGCGGCCTGATCGTCAATTATTCGAGCGTAATTGTTTCGGAGTTCAGTGCAGTTTATTCGCGGTTTTGCGATGCGCGAGAAGAGCATGTGTGAGACGCGCGCGGTACAACTGCTACCAGAATGATATTGCAATCTCGAACGGTCCCTTTTAGATTGAATCGACCCACTTTTTGGTCATGCTAAGTTGGAAATAAAATCGAATGGAAGCGAATGGGCTTTTGTTCGTAAATAGTTACAATATATACACTTGTAGTCACACAATGACTCAGCAAAACAATTCAAAATATTTTTTCTTCTCTGTAAAATAGAATACAATTTATTAAAATATGTATCGATAACAATATTACACTGAAATATTGCGCAAATATAAATATTTCTATAAGTATAAGTTAAAGTATCATAGAGTTGAGTAACCTACCTATTAGTGTGTTAAAATGCAATTAAAATAAGAGAAGAATAAGAAAAGAGGGAAAAAGGGGGATTAGTCCCCAATTGATTATGCAAGATGATACACAATTACATTTGAAATAAGTAAACAGAAAGTAAATACGATACAAGGTTCAATGGGGTGACTGCGTGATATATATGTGAACTAGTAGATATTTTTCATGTGATTCGGTATTACTGATTTATATCCAATGTAACTTGGTACACTGCTATAGTGAAAAAGTAGCGAGTTCCACGGTACCACACGGTAAACATACAACGGCAAGTTTTCGATGAGTTAATATGATATGATTTGTAAACTAGTAACGTTACACTCCAAAACTTTAATAACCCGCTTCGATATTCCCAGCATTCAATCCGAGAGAGGCGCACAATCAGGTTATTACTTCGACACAATCTTTGTGATTACCGAGTAACTCTATACCCCTTCGAGAACATCTTTGCTCTATTATAGAAACATTTCTAGATCGTCTGCATAAATTATGTAATAGATTCATCACTAAGGATATCTTATATGTCGTCAGTGCATAGGGAAAACAATGAAAGATCCAGGACGGAACCTTGTGTTCGATTAGTCTCCGATTCTACGGTTGCTGAGATAAAGAGACTACCTCCGATGCCTTCAAAAAATCAAACTGTACCGTGTTCCGACTAGTTTATCGTTGATGAACACATCATCTGTTGATTTGTCGATAGCTGTCTTTCTTAAGCCCCGTTGCCTGAAACCTATATTTGATAAACTTCAAACCGGTGTGATGTATCATTTATGTTCATGTACAAGCATTTTTAGATGTTTTAGAGGTATTATAAATGCTTCTAGCTACAGAGAAATTACCGGAACTCGAAAAGCAATCAAACAGCATAATCAAACTATCTCCATAATAGAATGCACTTCGCTACGATACTTTTTGGTATACTACTTTACTGTGAACTCAATGGACTGTGCAGAGAAATAGGATATAGATCAAATTTATAGATTTAAAAGAAAATCAACTCATATCCGCAGAATTCATAATTTTGTAACGTCCTTTTGGATACCTATATGGAAGGTAATAGACTCACTAGAGAAGTTTCTATAAAGATCATCTAAAGAAACGCCATTCAAATTATTCTTAGTTCTTGGAAGAAGCTTTAGATAACGGAGTCCTTTCCAAAAGTTCTTCAGTTTGAGTAAATCAGACAGTTTAGAGTGGCAGTAGATAATTCTTGCGTCTATAGGAGTTTTCAAGATGTTCATTATCATCTTAACTCCGGTACCATCGACATTAGGCATCCCGTTTTGTGTAAAACTGCAATTCAGTGGTAACCAATGTTCTTAGGTGCATTGTTTAACGTTGACAGAACATTGAGTATTACGATAATTTTATTGTATTTTCCTAAAATGTCAAATTTAAAATTACAAATGTAATGGTATGCTTTTAACTATAGTGTCAAAATACACATTTGCACAGTAGCCTTATTTATCCGAAAAATTGTGCAAGTATTAAACAAATGATTGAAAAAATACATATCCAATATCAACATATAAAAATAACAGTTTCTTTTTCTATATTCTTCCATTTTGTCATGACATACAAAGAGCACATAAATAATTTTTAATTAAGCATAGCTACAAATAACTAGTATAGAGAAAAAAATCTCAGATATCCCCCTATACGTAGACTAAATTATACAAGAGTATTTTTCTTCTCATTATTTCCGGTATTAATTATTGGATAATAATCATACAGCTTCCGCCTAATAATTCCAAAAGCCGTTCACTTAAAAAATAATGACTTATCCGTCTGCTCGCGCGCCAGTAACTCCCGCTCGGCGGTGCTCACCATTCAGGAAAAATTCATCAATGACCGCGCGCGCGCTTCGAGAACGTGCGAAGGAAGTTTCATAAGCCAATTTCCCACTTCCTGTTATTGACTGCCGGGAAAAAATGGCGCGCTTATACAATATTTCTATGGAGTAATGCGCGGTATATCGCGGTATGTATCCCCCGGCTCGCGGGAAACAAAAAGTATTATGAAACTACTCTCGTGCGGCACAGCGCGCAGGAGTATAAACAAGGAGTGCGTAATAAATATAGCGTCAATGAGGGTATATACCGAGCGCGCGGCACGGCCATCGATCAAAAGCTACAATATACTTTTTTTTTTCAGCGTGCGTCATATAGCCCGAATCCATCCGCGGGCTATTATACATCTCTCTCTTTCTCTCTGCCTCTCGTTTTTTCCTCTTCACTGCTTCAATATATACATTTCATGGAACGAAGAGAGAGAGAGAGAAGAGAATTTGCCCCTAACCGGCGCAATTAATATAATCACGTAATAAACACATTCAGCTTGGCGAGCAAAAAAATACCCTCGAGAAAGAGAGTCACAGAGAGAGAGAGAGAGAGAGAGAGGGAGGAGGGGGAGAGGGCAAAAGACAGAATGAGTCCCGTGAATGACCGGCGAAGATTAGCCTTAACACGCTTCTTGCTGTAGGTAAGGGTTCATCTTTTTCTCATCAGCAGCCGCGCACGAGCGTGCTCGTACGGTACCGTCGTATACACACACATACACGCACGCAGCCTCGCGAGAGTTACAGAGAGGCTCCGAACGAGACCGAGGAAAGGAGAAAGACAGAGAAATTCGTTGACACGTTTCGGAGAGCGCGTGCAATATTACGCGGTTATATAGGATTGCGTGCACGCGAGCGCGCGTATATATGTAATATAATTCCATCTCTCGCTGGGCGATTGTGTGTGAGAAAGGCTCGGGTGTATATAAGGTGCCGCCAGCGGGGAAACGATTGACGAGCGAGAACGAGACGCGCGCGCGAGCTCCAGGCGAAGGAGAGAAAGAGAGGAGGAGGAGGAGGATAAAGAGGAAAAATAAAGAGCCGCGCGCCGGCAGCCTGTGCCACGGAGCCGGAGAAAGACTTTTGCGCAGGATTTTAAAAATTGAGACGGAGCTGCAGCGATTTCAGAAGGACGATTTATCCTCCTTTTTTTAGCTTTTTTGAAAGTATTTTTTTTTTCAATGCGAGGAATGTTGTGTGTATAGAAATTAGAAGGTGTGCTGAGAAAAGAAATGTATAGGTAATAATTGGCTCCGTAGTAGGTCAACGACCCACAAAAGCCGGTATATATAGTGCTTTGACGCGGCGCGCGCGGCCATTCATGAGTTATCTTACATAATCGATTCGTTAATCCTTATAAACTTAAACTGTGCGGTATTTCGCGTATACGGAAATTCTTATACTCGTAAACGACTATGAAAAACGCGATTCAATGCGTGTTTAACAAAAAGTTAAAATCTGAAAAACGCTGCGCAAACGTTTGATCGTAACGCAACCGCAGCTGAGGACGAAGTCGACGCAATAATTGAAACACAATCAACGGAATTACGTCAATTAGCACGCCCCCGACGCGTTACGATTTCACTCGGCATTTCCAAGGAACATAATTAATCGACCGCGTGCGAAAATAAAGCGCGGCCGCCCATACAATTACAGTTCCCACTGCCGCCGCTGCACATCGCCGTCATTTTTTTTTTTTTCATTGCCCGAATCGATATACTCCAATTACCGCGACCAGCGCACGCCGATTAATTAGACCCCACTCCCCCGCCCTTTAGTTTCTCCCCTGTTATTCTAACTGCGTATAATCAAAGCCAAACTCTCTCCTTTCGGCCACTATAGTATATCGTATACAATACACACCGCGCAAACACGCCCCCGAAAAGAAGGTTTATTCTCCCGATTGTTTGCGATAAATATTGGCAGACCGCTGTCGAATCCTCCGGCAAATATTTATAACGAAAATCGGGCCATGAGAAACGTTTCTCTCTCTCTCTCTCTCTCTCTCTCTCTCTCTCTCTCTCTCTCTCTCTCTCTCTCTCTCTCTCTCTCTCTCTCTCTCTCTCTCTCTCTCTCTCACTTTATAAAATTCCCAGCCATCGCGAAGAGAGAACGAGAGTGAAACGCAGCCGGGCGCGTGCTCCGAGATCCGCGAGAGTAATATGCAGAAAGAGCGCGTACACGGGAAGGAGAGACAAGTGTATACCGCGAGAGAGAAATGCAGCGAAAGAGCGAGCGAAGAGAGAGAGCGAGAGAAAGATAGGAATGTGGTCGGGTCAGCAGCCGCCGCCGTTGCCGTAGCCGCGCGGGCTGCTGCCGGCTCCTCACACAAAATTTTCGTGCGCCGAGGAGCCAGCCGGTGCTGGATGGGCCTCTCTCTCTCTCTCTCTCTCTCTCTCCACCTGATGCTTTCTCTCTCTCGCGTGAGCGCATACCTCTGCACGCGCGAATACCCCAACTCGCGTACATATATATATATATATATATATATATATATATATATATATATATATATATATCGGCCCGCATCGAGCTACATATACGCCAATATACACCTACTTTACTGCCGGCCGATTGTGTATAAATATTCATATGTAGGCGCCGTATGTATGTAGGTAGACAATAAGCGCGGGCCAACGGTTGTCACTTTTATCGCCTTTCGCGAGCGTGCGCACGCGGGTCAATTTAATAATTAATACAGTTAGGTCTTAAAAGCGTGAGAAAAAGCTCACGAGTAGCGCACACATACACACGCGTGCGTAATTGCCGGTAATTTCCTAGCGAATAATAGCATAACTCATTTCGAGGAAACTATATATATATATGTGTGATATACCCATGGCCGCAAAAAGATGAGAGGAGGGGGGAGGAAAAAAATTGAAGCGCTACCTTCGCGGAAAGTTCTATCGGCGCCATTCACACGTAACTCGGCGATTAGTCGCACACAATGCCCGCGAGAGCGTGTATGTACTCCTCTAATTGCTTCGGTAACGCGCACAGCGAGTGGCACTTCTCGCGCGCGGTTTGCTCCTTTTTTTCTATGTCCCCTCGTAATACTTGTACGTATTTTTGACCGAGTCGACGAACGATTCGAAAGGGAGATAGCGTTTAGGTTATTATTCTGTGAATGGAAAGTAGAGTGTTGCCACGATGTTTACCGAGTTTTTGCTATCGGTGTACGTGTGTGTATTGTAGCTCTTCGCGAATGGTTAAATTATTCAGAGCAGTTTTTTCCCGATGCTTGCCATTGATAATCGAACACGAAGTGTTCGAATAGTGGAACTGTGTTATACTCTACTTAAACAAATGCACGTTAAATTAATAAACACGCTAAAACCATTGAACTCGAAACATTGATTATATCAATTAAAGTTTCACGTGCCACTTTTTCCTTACGTCTATTATACATTTTCATTTATCCTCGCCTTATGCGCGACGTGTAGTTATAGCAATTACTCTCGTATAAAAAAAATATTCAAATAAACCGAACCTCGTTTCTCGATCGAAACAAATCTACTTGAGATAGCGCGCGCGTACGCTTATATAGTTTTCTCTATATATATCTGTCAGAGTTGAAGAGACAGCCAACAGCCATAAATACGATATGTTAATGACCTCTACATAAAACAATGAATAAAGCAACAGTTTTTTTCTTTTCATCGGGTGTATAGAACATCTTTCAAATAATTTTCCTATGTAGTTATAGTATTTATGCCGCGCTAATTTTGATTGATGCGTCGAGGTTTATTGAAACTATAAATCATCGGACACGCCTCTCGTTGACTGTAAATCAAGGCCGCGCGAATATTTTGTGAATTAACGTCGCCGGCTTGCGAGTAAAATGGAACAGCGTTGTTTAAATTTAGTTATATGCGAGAACGCTAAAAATCCGTGCGTATATTGAACATTTAAATATAGTCGCGATGAGCCGTTACTGTCGATGATGCCCGCGGCTGAAAAATATATATATATTTCCATTGCGCTCGGAGAATTTAATTTAAAATGTATTTGTTTTGATCTCTTCATTAAAAATTCATGCAATATTCACTTGGCCGAGCGTTATTTCCGAGTATAGAAATTTTTAGGCATATTTATTCAGTAAGCCAAGCCGCAGCCTTGCATAGTCAATTCGCCAAGCTCAGCTGTTCTCTCTCTCTCTCTCTTTCTCCACGGAGGATGCTACTCGCGCGGGCAGGCTGTAAAAATGCATGAGCACATCAATGTGTAAATTTTTTGACGCGCGTATATATACACGTCTTCCAGGACGGTATATACATGCGGAGCTCGACGTCCTCGAGCCATTTTCCCCCGCAGCACAATCAAAGCGGCGAAAGCGGCGTGTATATATATGCGCTTTCCGCCTCTCTCTCTCTCTTTTCGAATACCCGATTCCGAAAATTTACGAGCGAGCGCAAAACTCATCGTCGGCTGCCTAAAAAGCCCGAGAATTCAAAAGCATTGTAGAGCACGACCTCGGGTAAGACGCTGATCGAAAGAAATGCACGCGCGTGTGTATATATATATGTGTGGTGGATCCCTCCTCTATAACAGGCATACCTGACGCGCGTCATAACAGCCGGCATCACGTGCGCGAAATTCCACCGACCCCCGAGATAGTCACCGTGCGTATATACACTTCTCGAATCCATTTCCTCATTGCGCGAGCTCGCGACGCGACGTCGCCGCGGTATGCGCACGTAGATATATATATATACGCAATGAGGCCTCTCTGTCGTAGTACGTACGTGAAGCTTTTTCTTGCAGCCGCGACGGCGCTCGTTTCAGCTAGAGAGAGAGCGAGTAATGCCTGGTTAGAAAATTCCCCTGGAAACAATAATTCTGGGGAGAGAGAGGAGGAGGAGGAGGAGAAGAGAGAAATGGACGAGAGGAGGATCTGATGGGATAATCTCGGGGGGATATAAATGCGGCGCGTTTGTTTGCTGGGGGAATCAATTTTTAAGGGAGGAAGAAGGAGAGATATGGGGGTTTTCTTTTTTAGCCGCGGGGTCGTATGATTTGTGGGATAGGAGGATTAAAGCTAGAGTCAAGTTGAATAGTGCGTAAAAATTTAAAGGAAAAGTGAATGGGACGTTATTCCCATGCGTCTTGTATACCTACGCTCGAAGAATCTTTCTTCAGAATTCATATACTTCCAAATGGAAAATGCATTTTTTTTTTGGCGATTGGCATGTTAAACTTTCTCATCGCGATTACAAAAGTTATTTCATCACCACTGCGCCAAAAATTCGCCCCAGAAAACGCTCTATATATGCATGCGCAGCAGATGCATAGCGAAATTGTATTATACGATATAAGTTGTTGCGAAATTTTCTCGTTTACCAAAATCGATGAAAAACTAGTAGTTTTTTCAACAAATAACCGCGCGGCATCCAATCAATAGAGAGAGCCTTATACTTCTCCCCATCGGCTTCTGAAAGACTATCGTGTATATATATATATATGTACAGGCAAGCCACCTCCCGTGCTCCTCTTTCTTCGCGTCCAATTCATAACCGTATAAATCGCGTCCAATTGAGTTTCGCGATCGGCATCGCTCACGGCTCCTCTCTCTCCTCCATTCCCCTCTATATACTGTATCTCTTCTCTACCCACACACACACATACGCACACTGCCTTGCCGCATTCCGGTTAGCGGTCAGCGCATCCCGCGCTGCAGCAGCAGCTCGCGCGGAGAAACAGGAGACACGCGGCCGCGTTTGACCCACCTATGACTTCATTGGCCGCGTACTGGAGGCTTTTGTTGCGCCGGCTATATAATGTGCGCGCGCTTTTGTCCGCGGGCAGCTTCATTAATAACGCCCAAGCGTGAATGCAAGCGCTGTGTAATAACAGTTCTGCGTACGGGGGCAGCTGACGGATAAACAGAAGTGCCGCGGCATGAGGATTTTTCCGATTGCTCCGAGGCGGCCGAGTGTTGGGAAACAAACAGTTGCCGAGACAATGCCGAAGTGGAGGATAAAAAATGATCGGGGTTAAAAGCGGCTGATTGGCGGAGGTGTGTGTGTGTGTGTATAGGGGGACGGCAGTGATGGCTTGCGGGCTCCACGGTTTTGTTTTCGGTGTAAGTGTGTGTCAAGAAGGGAGAATGGGGAAATTGGGGGTTCTGTAATGGTGATTGATTTTGTAACGGTCGCGGTATTGTCAATATTTGTCTTATTTAATTAATCTACGAGAGAGCTGTTTTGAATGACGAAAGGGTCGGATGATTTCTATTCGAGATAGTCTGGCTACAAAACTGCTAGCCTCTAGGGTCATATTCTATATCTCTGGATAGATGGAACTTTTATACAGAGAACAAAAGGCTTTGCATTTTGATTTATTGATCGTATACGTGGGTAAAACAATACTCGCGGAAAGCATAAAACGCTATATTCTCTCGATCGCTGCTACTGCACCAAAATATATACTGAAAGTATTTTTCGCTCTAGGAAAATTATTCATATCCAATCAAAGATCAAGATCTCGCAAGCTCTAATCGCAAGTCACCCTGGGAGAGTTACACATTCATTCAGCTCCGCGAAGACAGAAACAGTTACTCTATACCTGCAAATTTATTCTAACGCGAGGAGGGAAATCTATAGCCGCGCGAGTTTGAATGAAAATTTGATTGAACAAAAAAAATCGTAGATTACACGTGTCGATAGGACGCTCCTTATAGGTTGTGTATGTATATTAATGAATAAATAGTCGTCTTGATATTGCATCAACTGAATTCGAACCGAGTGTTTATTTGTGAATGAATGATTTCACTGAATGGGTATGTAAATTACGAGGTTCAACGTTGTGTGTAATACTTAACACCTGATCCCAATGGGGCATGACTGGCTCAGTGTTACATTACGCGGTGCATAAAAAAAGTATACTTGATAATTACTTAATGTATATTTTTTCTGTGTAGCCGAGTCTAATAATAGAATATCGTCATCTAGATAAAGTGCTTTCACAAGAACAGTTTGAAACTTTTTTTTACTTTTTTCATTCGCGCCTAAGTATTTGTTGAAAATTTTCTTCCGCCGCGGGTAAGAAGAAAGAGCGCACTAATGTTTTTACCGTTAAGTGAAATACATCAGCACCCTTCGCGGAAACTTTCGTAATCCGAGCCGATTTAAGCTCATAGTTTTCGAAGGTATATACTGCGACGACTCGGAAGCAAATCGAATTTACCTTCAATTAGCTTAAAGATATTTTAATGGCCAACTTCAAATTCAGTTTTAATTCGAACTCTTTTTGAATGAGCAAAGATACACTTTGAGTGTATTAGTCGAGGCGAGTACGCGATTGCTAATTAGAAAAGTCAAACGGGCGGCATAAATGCGCGCGAAGTACATTCAATAAAATTAATTAGCGCCGCACGATGTACGTTGCTCGAAGGCGCAAAACTGTTCGGACAAAAATGTTTCTTTTCAGCGCAGAACTTGGAGAAGTAATTAATTTCCGAATTCTTAGAACCGTTTGTTAAAATCACCGTTTTATTACGTAAGTAAATCAAGGGTTGAAATAAATGCACACTGTTGGCTTTTTACGCAGAAATATAGGGTATACGCTTCATTGAAACGTTATATTTTTAATTGAAAAATTAATTAATTAATTATATAAGCTGCCACCTAATTATTGAAAATATCTTATCAATAATACAGGTCTCGTATTTAAGTGAAAAATAAAAAAGTTTATATACTAGTAATAATTTACGTAATCATTTTATAGTGCGAGTAGAAACCCTTAATATTACTAAATTAAATTCCTTTGAAATTCGGGAAAAAACTGTCTTCTTAACTTTTAGAATGAAATACTTAATTTAATCGTTGTTACTTCATGACAATTTCGCCATTCTAAAGAAACAATGAATACGAAATTTACATTGACTTTAAACATTCAACCCATTTACTCATGTTTCCTCTAAAATAACGGCAATTGAATGTCACGCGTGGATACGGAGCATGCTGTGCAAAATTCATTGTATTTTACTAAAAACAAATGTCCAAATGTAAAACCGAGCCTGAATTTCTGATATATTTTCGACAGAAATACTCAAAAGAATTTATATATGAAACGCGTCATTCTTAAAAAATGTGCCTAAACGTTAAAAAAAATGTTCAATATCAACGTCCAAAAAAAAAATGTCTTCGTTTAAATTTCTTCTAAACCTTATTTTACTTGATTAGCTTTACTCCGAAACCAGAATAGTAAGTATAATAAAAAGTCCAAAAACCGCCGGCAACCCTCAAAATCGGAATCGCGTAAAAATTTCCCGTTATCCTCACGGCAACGTGTCCCTCCGAGCCCCCAAAATCAACCGCGCCATTGCAACTTCGAATTCAAGCCGCGGCGATCGGAAACGAATTACTTAATTGCCTCCTCGAGTGCGGCGCGTACAAACAGCATCGTATACATACACACACGCGCGCTCATAATACACAAGTGCGCGCACGCGCGCCCATAACACGCGCTCCTCCATCAACAGGGAGGCCGCGCGGCTTGCACTGTACACACGTTATATAGTCGACGCGTAAGAATGTTAATAATCTCCTCTTGTTCGGCGGCGCGCGAGCCCAGGCGCTTTTTCCACTCGAATTTGCATCGGAATACGCACGCGCGCGCACGGTATATATCTGGGCAAACACAGTGCCCCGGGTGTAACGGTGCTTTTTCGTGCCGTCTCTCTCTAACAGGTGTCGCCGGACGCTTCATGAAATATTTAGCGCACGCGGAGAGATGAAGCTAATCCGGCGCGCGCGCGAGAGCGGAGGCACTTGACCCTCGTAGAGAGATATGAGCTCGATGCGCGAGAGACGAGACGACTCGCTCGCTCATGCTAATGAGGGGCGTGCGAGCGCGCGAATGAATGACGCGCGCGTGTGAAACGCGCTGTAAAAGTCGTATGAGACAGACAGAGAGAGAGAGAGAGATGGGAATGGCTAAGTAGTTGGCCAAATGACGCGTGCTTTGAGCTTGAGTTTTGCCGGTGCATTGTTAATGCGTTATATTCCCGCCATGGATATACAGTGTTGAGGTTGCGCGGTATAACTTTTCGAACTTTTATGCAATAGCGGATACTGATTAATTTGCTGCTAATAAGGTTTTATAAATTTATGTATGTGTATAATACAGCATTAATGAATGTTTTACGCGAGCTTGCAATACGAGTGTTTGAATTTTTCATAGCGAACGTCATGAATTTAAAAAATAATCTCTCGGATAATCTTCTTTAAAATTCAATAGACAATGTACTATTTAGTATTCGTATACATATTATATGATTTCTTCGAGCCGAAGCTGCAGATCACGCTGTTATGTAGTTATAGATTATATAATTTCTTTATAAATTATTTCGATACTATGAATAATGGATTGTATACAATCGTATGAACGTTAAATAATGGAAAATTTGTTTTTGTTTGCCTATTGCATTTGTCGGACTTTCGCGAGGCCAATTAAAAAGTTTGAATGTTTGCAACAACTCGTGCGTTTCATTCATGAATTATGTTAATGGACATCAAGTACACTAAACCCGTCGCCGCATCTTCTACTTTTTAATATTTTCGATGCATAATACGATGTAAGATTTATTCAGAACCTCGGGCCTGTGCAAAGTGATTTAATAGTATAACGATTAAAAGTTTTCCTCGCTGCTTCCTGAACTTGGATTAAAAAAGTCTTTTGCATCGGACATAAAATTGACAGATGTCAAACTTAATTCTGAAACTCCGTAAAAGTGTAAAAAGAATCGTTATCATTCCGTATAGCAAAAAACAAACTTGTTTAATTGAAAGGGCTTGAGCGAAACTTGATTTATTGATGTACATATATATAGTGTACGCTACTACGACAAGTAGAAACTACCTAAAATTTATTGTTTTGTCTATAGAATGGAGTTTTTCATGAAGCGTAAGACTATGTAATAGCATTTAATAAATCCTTTCGCATTCGCGTGCCACATTTTCTATGATAATTGCTCGGATTATCACGCTGACCACCTTTTAAACGGCGTAACTTAAATAATCGTAAATTCTTCTTCTACTGCGTTAGGTTGACAGCAATGAAAATGTGCGATAATACGAAGTTAAAATACCATGGCACCGCGACTTCTTCATTCTATTAGGCAGGCATTCATCGCTCATTTGCAATTCGCAATCTCGCGCACGCGCGGAGTTTAAACAGAAGTCGTTGATTATATGCGCACACAGAATCAACGTGCAAATTAAGTCTTACTACTACTGCTAAAGCTAAAATATTTATCATACTTTGAAATTTGCAATCACGGCACCGTTAAAAAAAATACGTTTTTATCGTTCTTGTGTATACACAAGATGTATATATTTGCGTGGAATGCAATTGTATACACGCCAAAATGGTGATTATACGGTATTGTTTAGTCGTTGGCTACAATTGATCGTCATTATTCTTTTAAATAGTATACTCAATTAAATTGTAGGATATTTATTCTGAAAGAAGTAATATAGGTGTTTACATTGATGTATGTATTTGCATGAGCTTATATGATACATTACATTTCATAATATTAATTTAAATAAATTATGTAAACAATTATGTAAATGTCTTAATATGGCAAAGATCAGAAATTTATTGTAGTCTTTATCGAGATACCTGAGTTAGTTAAGCGACATCCTTATATATAAATAATTATATTATGTCTTAAATTTGAATTTCCTGGTAATTTTTTTACTCTAAAAGTCATTGCTCCAAGGTAATGAACATCGCGGTTTCGTATTCCTTGCATCACCAACAGGTTTTTTACGATCTCGAAATTCGCATTTCCAAAGAAACATTCGACCGGTATGATAATGAATATCTCTCTCTCTAAGTCATTCTTAAAACGACACGATTCCAGGAAAAAGCTCGTTCGCGAAACTCACGAATCCGCAATCTAAAGGCCACGCGCCATTGATAAGCAAAGGAACTCTCGAGGACGTGCACCTCAAAGCGATTTAATGCTCGAAATATTCCTAAATTTAGACCCCGGAGACTCTCGTAAAATGCAAAATTAGGCTCTCCGTCCTCTAGCAGCCGTTTAAAAATAAAAATAAACTCCGTCTCCATTTCTCACGCACTTGTGCGACTAAGAAACCGCATACCACCCAAAGTAAGAAAAAAAAAAGATGAAAGCAACCACTCGCCCCATTAAATAGATACCACTCGCGGATACCGCAGGAACTTAGCGCGCTGCTTCTGGGGCAGTGAGAGAGAGAAAAAAGAGGTAAACGCGCGCGCTCATCGGAAGTAATTTTGAAATTCATCGGCTCGAGCCCCCCCATAATACCAGCGCGCGGTGCACCGGAACGTGCGAATGTGGCGAGAGTGACTTTGCACGCGCTAATCCGGCAAATGGGCCCCGCGCGGAGAAGTGGAGGGGAGCAGGAGAAGGGGGGGATTATTGCGCCGAAAGAAATCGCTGCTGCGCCTCTATATCGTTATGCGAAAGCCGCGCTGCCGCTGGACTCGAGCCAGAACGCGCGAGCAAACTTTGCGAAATCCGTATATACGCGCATATATAGAGGCTCTCTGTGTATACGTATACATAGGTGCGAATGGTATAGAGAGGGCAGAAATGCATGTATTGGCTTAGTTTCGCTGATCTTCGATGGGAGAGAGAGGATAGGGATCGCGTGTAGCTAGCGGAAGTCTCTCAGGTTCGGTCTCGTCTTCGCCGTATTTCTTTTTTCTTTTTAGGGCTCGTCGATTTCGCCCCGTGCTTTTATTATGTTCGATTTTTCGGGAAATCAAGGAGCGCGGGAGCGCTCCGAAGGCAAGTATCTGTCCAATGTAGAAGAAGCCTGAGGGACGACCGCGCTACATATACTTTGAAATGGGTGTGCGAGAATTTCACTTATTTTTTACGACTTTGTGTTATGTTTTATCTTATATTTAAATATATCACTGGATAGCTTTTTTGATATACTACATGTATAAAAAATTTCAATTAAAAATATTATGTCGTTTTGATGTATATCTAGTTTATATATTCCGAGGGCTGTTTTTCTTATCCTCCAAAATTTTTCTTCTTCTTCTTTTCTCTCCTCGATCAGCTGTTTTGTTCCGACCACTGCTCTGTAACTATATATATATATAGATAACAGCAACAAAACTGCGACTCTACAATAGCCTCAAAATATCGTATGTCGTATATGATATTTTTAATTTTTAAATATAAACATAATACGTATTTTTTAAATATACTACGTAATTAGGTTAAAAAAAAGATATGAATTTCAATCAGCTGATGGCATGAGCATACTTTTATACATAGATAAGTATTATATAATAATAATTATAACTTGAAAAAAAATAAAGTAAAGAATAGATACTTTGTAAAAAATTTTTTCATTTGCAGATTATAGAATTTTTCACAGACTTTGAGCTCTGGAACAGATTTTTATCGAAGGAGCAGCACCAGGAGTAATGCCAGCAACTTCTCATTACATTGACAAAGTCTTCATAGACTACAAGTAATACAATTATTAGATAGACTTTTAGAAGATGGAATAGATAGATAAAAACACACTAAAAAATGATGAAGTTCATTGCATATCAATGCATCAAAGAATGACCAAGAATTTTAATAATATAAACAATCAAGAAAGAAGATGTAAAAAAAGTGTAAAAAAACCATGGAAATGTTTTTAGTATACAGAAACTAAAAGATTATGTCAAATGGGAAAAGCGAAAAGGATGTGTTAAAACTGACTCTACAATAGCCTCAAAATATCTTATGTTGTATATGATATTTTTAATTTTTAAATATAAACATAATACGTATTTTAAATATACTACGTAATTAGGTTAAAAAAAAAAAAAATATGAATTTCAATCAGCTGATGGCATAAGCATACTTTTATACATAGATAAGTATTATATTTATAATATAACTTGAAAAAAATAAAGATAAAGAATAGATACTTTGTAAAAATTTTTTTCATTTGCAGATTATAGAATTTTTTCACAGCCTTTGAGCTCTGGAACAGATTTTTATCGAAGGAGCAGCACCAGGAGTAATGCCAGTAACTTCTCATTACATTTTGACTAAGTCTTCATAGACTACAAGTAATACAATTATTAGATAGACTTTTAGAAGATGGAATAGATAGATAAAAACACACTAAAAAATGATGAAGTTCATTGCATATCAATGCATCAAAGAATGACCAAGAATTTTAATAATATAAACAATGAACAAAGAAGATGTAAAAAAAGTGTTAAAAACAATGGAAATTTTTTAGTATACAGAAACTAAAAGATTATGTCAAATGAGAAAAGCGAAAAGGATGTGTTATATTATGAAAATTTCAAAAAATAAAAGTGCTCAGTTATTCTCGTGTTTGATTTTCCCAGGGTGGAAGACGTCAAAAGTTTGATCTATACAAGAATATCAAGAAAGCTTTTAGTGATTCTCAGTTCATAAACTGGTTGTATGATATACAAACAATGAAGAAAGAAGATGTAAAAAAAGTGTAAAATAAACAATGGAAATTTTTTTTAGTATACAGAAACTAAGAGATTATGTCAAATGGGAAAAGCGAAAAGCGAAAAGGATGTGTTATATTGTGAAAATTTCAAAAAATAAAAGTGCTCAGTTATTCTCGTGTATGATTTTCCCAGGGTGGAAGACGTCAAGAGTTTGATCTATTCAAGAATATCAAGAAAGCTTTTAGTGATTCTCAGTTCATAAACTGGTTGTATGATATACAAACAATGAAGAAAGAAGATGTAAAAAAAGTGTAAAATAAACAATGGAAATTTTTTAGTATACAGAAACTAAGAGATTATGTCAAATGGGAAAAGCGAAAAGCGAAAAGGATGTGTTATATTGTGAAAATTTCAAAAAATAAAAGTGCTCAGTTATTCTCGTGTATGATTTTCCCAGGGTGGAAGACGTCAAGAGTTTGATCTATTCAAGAATATCAAGAAAGCTTTTAGTGATTCTCAGTTCATAAACTGGTTGTATGATATACAAACAATGAAGAAAGAAGATGTAAAAAAAGTGTAAAATAAACAATGGAAATTTTTTAGTATACAGAAACTAAGAGATTATGTCAAATGGGAAAAGCGAAAAGCGAAAAGGATGTGTTATATTGTGAAAATTTCAAAAAATAAAAGTGCTCAGTTATTCTCGTGTATGATTTTCCCAGGGTGGAAGACGTCAAGAGTTTGATCTATTCAAGAATATCAAGAAAGCTTTTAGTGATTCTCAGTTCATAAACTGGTTGTATGATATACAAACAATGAAGAAAGAAGATGTAAAAAAGTGTAAAATAAACAATGGAAATTTTTTTTAGTATACAGAAACTAAAAGATTATATCAAATGGGAAAAGCGAAAAGGATGTGTTATATTGTGAAAATTTCAAAAAATAAAAGTGCTCAGTTATTCTCGTGTATGATTTTCCCAGGGTGGAAGACGTCAAGAGTTTGATCTATTCAAGAATATCAAGAAAGTTTTTAGTGATTCTCAGTTCATAAACTGATTGTATAATATACAAACAATGAAAAAAGAAGATGTAAAAAAAGTGAAAAATAAACAATGGAAATTTTTTAGTATACAGAAACTAAAAGATTATATCAAATGGGAAAAGCGAAAAGGATGTGTTATATTGTGAAAATTTCAAAAAATAAAAGTGCTCAGTTATTCTCGTGTATGATTTTCCCAGGGTGGAAGACGTCAAAAGTTTGATCCATACAAGAATATCAAGAAAGTTTTTAGTGATTGTCAGTTCATAAACTGGTTGTATAATATACAAACAATGAAGAAAGAAGATATAAGAAAAGTGTAAAATAAACAATGGAAATTTTTTAGTATAGAGATTACAGATAGAAGGAAATATCGGCTATGTATGAAATGACTTGTTTTTGTAATATAAAAGCCATGAGGTTTTTCAGTGAAATATATTTGTCGACTTTTATGGAAGTAAAAGTATATTATAGACTATTTTGACTAATTAAAGAAAACAAATGAAGTGATTTCAAAATTAATTTATGTGTCATATAAACAGTATATCAGTAGACGAATATCTTGAAAGCTCCTATTTTGCAAGGAATAGATTGTGCAATATTATGAATGTAAGGAATAAAGTACCAAAAACTTTAATGAGAGCTTAAATATTTTTTAAAACAATCAACACGTTTTTTAAAAGCTAATTTTTTAAGTACGTTCTAAGAACAATTTGTCTACTCCTTCTAATTATTCTAGTCTCATCTATTCAATAAGCACTCTGTACAAATCGTCATAATTTTTTTCATAACTGTACAAATAAATAATACCATTTAAAATAATGATATTAAAAATATACTATAATAAACTCTCGTAACGTTATCACCCTATGTAATTATTATTTTCTCTTCAAAAATTGTGAAATCTATCTAAAAAGCTTTTTACAAAAGTTTAAACTAAGGCAAGTATTAGTCTCTCTCTCCCTCCCCTCTCTCCCTCCTTTTCTCTCTCTCCCTCCCTCTCTTTCTCCCTGTCTCTCTCGACCTCTCTCTCTTTCCCTCCCTCTCTCTCCCTCGCGCCCATAACATCTGCCAAACTGAGTAACAAAAACTTTAATGAGAGCTTAAATATTTTGTTAAAACAATGAACACGTTTTTTAAAAGCTATTTTTTTAAGTACGTTTTAATAACAATTTGTCTAGTCCTTTTAATTCTTCTAGTCTCATCTATTCAATAAGCACTCTCTACAAATGGTAATAATTTTTTCATGACTGTACAAATAATCTTAATAACTGAAAACTTTCTTTTCGAAAAAATTAATTACAAAAAAAAAAAAAACAAGAAAAACGAAAAATTCATGCAAAACTTATAAGGTAAAAAAAATAAATTATTTTTACTATTTCTGTAAAAAACTGTTTAATTTGTTTGTAAAAAAATCCCCACCCCTATCTCTCTCGTCTATTTTTACTTAACAACTATGTATAATAACTCCATGAAAAATGTTGAATATTTTTTAAAACAGCCCTCAAGACATTCTGTACAAGAATAATACAATAACAAACTTTATTTTGAAATATCTACGGAATCTTCGAAAAATGTTTTCTTTAAAAAGAAAGCATTAATATTTTTCCTCGAAAGTATTTAATTTATAAATTTCTTTAAATTAAAGTAGAAATAACTTTAATGAGAGCTTAAATATTTTTTTTAAAACAATCGACACGTTTTTTAAAATCTAATTTCTTAAGTACGTTTTAACAATACAATTTTTCTAGTCCTTTTAATTCTTCTAGTCTAATCTATTCAATAAGCTCTCTATACAAATGATAATAATTTTTTTCATGACTACAAATAATAATTTTTGTTAGTATAAAACTTTCTACGAAAGTATAAAATAAGGCAAGTATAAACATTTTTCCTTTATAATCTACTCTCCCTCCCACTCTTCGCCCGCCCTCTCTCGCCCTCTACCCCCCCCCCCTCTCTCTCTCTCTCTCTCTCTCTCTCTCCCCCTCTCTCTCAATATCCGTCAAACTCTGTATCAAAAACTTTAATGAGAGCTTAAATATTTTTTTAATACAATTAACACGTTTAAAAAAATTCTTTTTAAGTACGTTTTAACAACACAATTTTTGTTTAGTCTTTTTATTTCTTCCAATCTCATCTATTCAATAAGCACTCTCTGCAAATGATAATAATTTTTTCATGACTGTACAAATAATAATATTGTTAATATAAAACTTTCTACGAAAGTATAAAATAAGGCAAGTATAGACGTTTTTTCTGTATAATATCTATTAAATAATAATATTTATGATTTTGTAAAAGAAATAAAAAAATACCAGTGAAAAAGTCTTTTACTTCTTTGAGTCATTGTATAATGAACAAATTATATGTAAGTAAGTACATTCAAATTGTTCACTGCAAATCAGACAAATGAAAGTTGTGAAATCAATTATCGATAGTCAAGTAATGCAAACCACTCTCGGAAACTACTGTATGACTGTTCTCAGAAATGTATTCAAATTTGTTAATCTTTCTGTACAAATTAAACACAAGAAAGTACTGAAATCAATTTATTGTAGTCAAGTACCCATAAGTTAACTTGACTGACATAATACAACTTTTCGTACCTACTCATCAAACATATTCAGCCAGCGAGCATAAATTACTACTTAACGCCCAAGGGGCGTAATAGCTCATATATACAGCTCTTACAAAACTTTATAGAACCTACGCACTTTACGTCCATGTGGGAAAAATTATTTGAATTGTATAATATTATATATAAGTACATTCAAATTATTCATTGTAAATCAAACAAACGAAAGTTGTGAAATCAATTACCGATAGTCAAGTAATGCAAACAACTCTGCGAAACAATTGTATAACTGTTCTCAGAAATGTATTCAAATTTGTTCATTCTTCTATACAAATTAAACACAAGGAAGTTCTGGAATCAGTTTATTGTAGTCAAGTACCCATAGGTTAACTTGACTGACATAATACAACTTTTAGTACCTACTCATCAAACATATTCAGCCAGCGAGGATAAAGTACTACTTAACGCTTAACAGGCGCAATAGCTCACATACTCCTACAAAACTTTATAGAACCTACGCACTTTACGCCCATATGGGCGAAAATTATTTTAATCATATAACTACTATGCCTTGCTTTTATTTCTAAAATTCATAAGAATTCAGATATTTACGAAAAGTCAAAGCCTATATAAAAAAATTACATAGTTACCACCATATCACCATTTTTCATTATTCTTTCTCAATTTTGAAATTTCTATAATATTACGCATCTTGGGAGGGCAATAGAAGTCTATAGAGTTGCTCTAGCAGGGGTGGTCTTCAATCTCCCATACATACTTGGCGGGCCCGACGGTTTGCAGTTTACCGGTGGGCTTTGTAAATGTAGAATACTATATTATTGCATAAATTCATTAACAATGTTTATACTTATAAGTCCACTATAAATAATTACATTGGCTCTAATTTTCAATTGATACCGTTTAAATATAATATCCCTACATGTGCAAAATCTCATGATGTACTTCCATTACCCAAAATATTTTTCCTTGTGTCCGTTTTTTAAGCGGGAATCTGATATAAAAAATACATCAAATTTATAGTCTACTCAAAAGTGCTTTAGATTTTACTAATCATTGTATAAGCCACTAATTTTTTATCCTTTTCCAACGTGTAAATATCATGTGAGATTTTATATGAGTATTTCAGACATCAGATCTCATATGAGGTATGATATATGTGATGTCATCTGCAATTTTATATATTATGGGATCTCATGAGATCTTATATGAGATCTCATATGATATTTTCATGCGGGTTTGCACTTTCTATTTAAAAACAGAGTAATACATTCAATACGTATTAGTATTTAATATGTAGAAGCAACCTATTTATTCATTTTATCTGATCTGTAAACATATGAATATTTATATGAAAATGATCATGTCTACACCTTAAACTGCAAACCGTCGGGCCCGCCAAGTATGTATGGGAGATTGGAAGACCACCCCTGCTAGAGCAGCTCTATAGACTTCTATTGCCCTCCCAAGATGCGTAATATTATAGAAATTTCAAAATTGAGAAAGAATAATGAAAAATGGTGATATGGTGGTAACTATGTAATTTTTTTATATAGGCTTTGACTTTTCGTAAATATCTGAATTCTTATGAATTTTAGAAATAAAAAGAAGGCATAGTAGTTATATGATTAAAATAATTTTCGCCCATATGGGCGTAAAGTGCGTAGGTTCTATAAAGTTTTGTAGGAGTATGTGAGCTATTGCGCCTGTTAAGCGTTAAGTAGTACTTTATCCTCGCTGGCTGAATATGTTTGATGAGTAGGTACTAAAAGTTGTATTATGTCAGTCAAGTTAACCTATGGGTACTTGACTACAATAAACTGATTCCAGAACTTCCTTGTGTTTAATTTGTATAGAAGAATGAACAAATTTGAATACATTTCTGAGAACA
Source organism: Torymus aiolomorphi (assembly GCA_036365515.1). NCBI lineage: Eukaryota > Metazoa > Arthropoda > Insecta > Hymenoptera > Torymidae > Torymus > Torymus aiolomorphi. The sequence goes on from CM070876.1 coordinate 33,441,547, forward strand.
GTTATACAATTGTTTCGCAGAGTTGTTTGCATTACTTGACTATCGGTAATTGATTTCACAACTTTCGTTTGTTTGATTTACAATGAATAATTTGAATGTACTTATATATAATATTATACAATTCAAATAATTTTTCCCACATGGACGTAAAGTGCGTAGGTTCTATAAAGTTTTGTAAGAGCTGTATATATGAGCTATTACGCCCCTTGGGCGTTAAGTAGTAATTTATGCTCGCTGGCTGAATATGTTTGATGAGTAGGTACGAAAAGTTGTATTATGTCAGTCAAGTTAACTTATGGGTACTTGACTACAATAAATTGATTTCAGTACTTTCTTGTGTTTAATTTGTACAGAAAGATTAACAAATTTGAATACATTTCTGAGAACAGTCATACAGTAGTTTCCGAGAGTGGTTTGCATTACTTGACTATCGATAATTGATTTCACAACTTTCATTTGTCTGATTTGCAGTGAACAATTTGAATGTACTTACTTACATATAATTTGTTCATTATACAATGACTCAAAGAAGTAAAAGACTTTTTCACTGGTATTTTTTTATTTCTTTTACAAAATCATAAATATTATTATTTAATAGATATTATACAGAAAAAACGTCTATACTTGCCTTATTTTATACTTTCGTAGAAAGTTTTATATTAACAATATTATTATTTGTACAGTCATGAAAAAAATTATTATCATTTGCAGAGAGTGCTTATTGAATAGATGAGATTGGAAGAAATAAAAAGACTAAACAAAAATTGTGTTGTTAAAACGTACTTAAAAAAGAATTTTTTTTAAACGTGTTAATTGTATTAAAAAAATATTTAAGCTCTCATTAAAGTTTTTGATACAGAGTTTGACGGATATTGAGAGAGAGGGAGAGAGAGAGAGAGAGAGAGAGAGGGGGGGGGGGGTAGAGGGCGAGAGAGGGCGGGCGAAGAGTGGGAGGGAGAGTAGATTATAAAGGAAAAATGTTTATACTTGCCTTATTTTATACTTTCGTAGAAAGTTTTATACTAACAAAAATTATTATTTGTAGTCATGAAAAAAATTATTATCATTTGTATAGAGAGCTTATTGAATAGATTAGACTAGAAGAATTAAAAGGACTAGAAAAATTGTATTGTTAAAACGTACTTAAGAAATTAGATTTTAAAAAACGTGTCGATTGTTTTAAAAAAAATATTTAAGCTCTCATTAAAGTTATTTCTACTTTAATTTAAAGAAATTTATAAATTAAATACTTTCGAGGAAAATAGTTATTACTTAGTTCGGGGGAGCGTCGAGGTGCAGATTCGGCATTGGAATTCGGAAATATTTATCGCCGATAGGCACTTTCGTATTTACGAATAGGGGGCCCGCAGGTATTCGCGAATCTGAAATTTTTGCGAACTTTGCTAGGAGTATTGGAAATTCGCTTTAAAATTGGAAACGAAATATTTTTTAAATAGTAATAATAATATAGTGTTGATTTTGCTAGCTTTATGGTTATTTTTTTTTTAAATAATTTTTACTTTGCTAAAACATATATGATGAACTAATATATACGTTTTATAAAATGTTTAGGTATGTCTGAAACTTCTTTGAAAAAACAAAGTTTTAATTTCGCTACATATTTTCAGAATATTTACACTCTTGAAAAAACATCTTCTTGTAGTAGGTTTCTGGAACATGTTTACGCGTCTGATAGAAAAGGAAAATAAAACGACGGAGGTACAGATTCTCCCACCGGATACAGTTACGAACTTGGATTTCCTCAACATACCAATCTCGAAAGAAAATATTCAGTCTTCTTCAAAATATTTATATCGAGTTTAACAAAACCCTGGTGGAAATCGATTCCATTATTTACCTAATAAATAGCTAGTTTCCCCAATAATATTGAAAAACTAGACACTTTCATTAATGTAATGATATTGAAATGTATTAATCTGAAGAAAGTGATCGCTTGAAAACCCATATCACTCCATGCAGTTTGGCGGTGGGGCGTTGTGGGTTTCCCATGTAAATCAAATAGAGTCAGTCGGCCATATTGCAAATAAAATTTTAAGTGGGGCCATCTGGATACTTTATTTTTTAAATTACTAGCCAAATCCATGCGCGCTGTGCACGCTATATGTACTTTTAATTTATTCCTTATAACTTATAAGCCGGAAATCTTTTTCTTTTAATTTTGATGCATCTTTAATAATTGATATAATACTGTAGTACATTTACTCTTAACGAATACAAAATTTTGTACATTATTGACATAATTTATTCTAATATTAACATAATTAATTCTTCTAAGATTAAAACATTGCTTATTGTTTTGAATTTTACCGTGCAATTTAATAACTGATCATATTGTGTTTTGAAATACTTTTCTACTTCTGGCCATCACTTTAACAAATAATTAAAACGTGTTATTTATTTTTTTAAACAACCAACATTAATTTAATTATTATTTATTTAATACTTTTCACTTTAATCATTTTTATTCCAACAAATATTCCAATAAATAATACCTAATTATCAAATAAAAATGCATATTTAATTTTACTTCACTTTTTCCCGTCATCACTTTTTTAAGAAGGGATTTATACTCGACTGTTTCAGTTTCTACCACTTCCCGTACATTTGTTACAACTTCAGCCATAACCTAAAAAATTAACGGCTAAAAATAGTTTCTCATTTTATAAATATCGCAAAAACCATATCGCCCCATCTTTCCCTACTATAAACGAATTAAATACCAACAATTCATGTTTACATATTCGTTAGCTATTTTTTTTAATATTTGTTTTTCAAATTATAGAGAAAATTTAGTGAAACATTTTATGGTTATGTTATTTCCATTAAATAGAGAATATGACCAGAAAAATCGTTTCATCACTAGCCAAAATTAGCTATTTTTACTATAGCTATTAATTATTTTCCTGGTCATTTCCGATGGAGAGAATTTCTACCAGGGAATTCTTTCGTCAATTAATTTCAATCGATGTTATACAACTCAATAGAAAAGTTTGCAAAAGGCGCGTTCTTGCGTACCCACGCACGTTGATGATTAAAAAAAAAAAAAAAGCCGACTCCCCCAGCTGCTTGGTTTCATTATCTACAATTAATTAGAAGCTAATGAACCAATTGTATTACGTTCCGTCCGGCCCCGATTACTCACGTATACGCGAGCAAGTGTTCTTAGCCTACATAACGCGCTTGGAAAAGCATCGCGGATGGGTCCGCTATATTTCATTTTTCCCGCATTGCATAATCACAGCCGGCATGCGGCACGTGACCTGAAACTTATAATTGATCATCAGATTATTAAGTATTTTCGCCTTGTTGTTCCGGTTATTGATAACTTGTAATTATTACACATATCTGCGTAAAGTCTAAATTAAAATGTCAGCAGTACACGACTAAAAAAGCACGCATATCACACACTTACATTAAAATTTCTATATCCTCAATAATAAACAAAAGTATACACTTTGAAAACATGAAATATCCCTAAAAGCTCAACCTTAAGCAAACTTGAGCTCGCGTGCGCGCGCATCAATCATACACATATACGCGCGCTTCTCATCAAACGAAACGCCGAACGCGCGGCGCTGACATATCACTTTCCAACCTCCTGCCATAAATCCTGGCCGACTATGTAGCTGCGGGCCCACCCATATATTCCGCGCTCCACCTACTGCTACGGCGAGCCATGCGGAAGGAGCACACAGCGAGCGCATCACGCGTGGGCGCCGCCGCCGCGATGACCGCCGCTGCGGCATTAGCCGCGTTTTTCCCGCCGCGTGCCAGATACACAATGCACTCTCTCGCTGCGCAAAAGTAGCGCCGGGAAAATCGTACGCGCGTGACGCAAGAGAGGATCTAATCGCGAGCCTCGACTTTTTATCCGTGACGATGCCCGTAGCGCAAGGTCATGGCGAGCATCGCGAATGTATAACGCCAGCTGAGCTAGTTTTTTTCTTTCTTGTGTCTGTAGGGCGCGGTTTGTTTGACGCTAATAGCGTTATGGAATCAAATCTTGGTAATGGAGGAAGTGGAATATTCATATATATAGGTGCCACGCCGGAATCGTCAATGCGGAATAATTCTTAATTAAAGTAACGACTGGCTGGTGGAAAAAAAAAAAATAAAATTAGGAAGAACTACAGGCTTTAGTTGGTATGTACGTAAGTAGATGCATGCCATGTATAATGAAATTCTGTCTTACCGTGCCCGATAAGCATCTACTTATATACTTACAAAAATGTAATGCTCGCGTTACGACTGAAATTTAACCGTGTTTTTTTCACCGTTCCCATTTATCAGGAAGGTCAAATCCTGTAATTATGGATTCTTTCCGAGTTTGAAAAAATCAGGAACAACGTATGTTATCTGTTGTAATCTTTATCGGACGTTCTAACGGCTGTAAGTGGACGCTGCGCGTGTAGTGCGCTACACTTTCTTTTTATGAATTTAACAAAATATAAAACTCCTTCGTTATAATGCAATAACTATGAATTTATAAAATACACCAATAAAATAATTAATTGCAGTAAAAATATCTGTAAATTGAATTTTAAAAATTACACGAATTTCCGCAACTCCGGCGATTTTAAATAGAAAATACACTGCTATTGAACAATTTTGTAAAATTTTCAGGTAATATTTAATAAAATGAGAAACTTTTACCAGAAATAATTCATAAAAGGAACAGTAACATTCCAAATACCATTCATTGCATCGCAATATTCATCAATTCTACTCTATCGATTGAATGTGAGTCTATCATGTCTTCTTGAAAAATATTTGAAAAAATGTACTGCATTTTTTGGAAATGAAAAAATTTGTTCCCGCAAAATACCAGCCACACAATTGAAAATCTAAAACTTCAAGCACTACCTCTGAAAAGCCTCAAAATGAAATTTGTAACATATCATACACAAAATTCAGCACGACTCCACCACCACGCAATGAAAGCACCCACCAAGAAGCCAAATCTACAATAGATATTTCAAATAAATAAATGCAAGTATACATCTCATTCAACGAAACGTTACATCATCTAATCAATGTATCGGCTCCCAGATCTTATCTCGTCTCGCGAAACCGCACACAGAGAAAAAAAAAAAGAAACAACCCCGTCCGCACAACAATCGACATTCATCCAATCGCGCACTCTTGCATAGTACAACTCTTCCAACATACCTCATCCTCCTCCAATCTCGTCCCCCCTCCTCTCCTCTTTTACTTTCTTCTCTCCGCTGAAAATGCGCGCGTGCGCGCACGCATTATACATGCACCTGCCTACCTCTTTCCCCCTCCCTCTCTCTAGCGCGCGGGGGAATTATTAGCGTGGGATCGCGCGCCGCTGGAAAACACCGTTACTTACGGCTGCCGCTGCACACACACAACATACGTATGCACACACGCATATACTACCTCGGCGAGTCTATAACCGGCGCGCGCGCTCGAAACATTCCAGGAATGTATTGTGTCCTGGGAACCGCACGCGAGGGAGAGAGAGTCAGTCCGCCTCGCAGCGCGTCTGTCACTCTTGAGCGCAGCGAAATTCGTGTGTGCTTGAGCGCACGCTGCAGAGAGAAGAGCGAGCGGTAGCGATTCACGCCTGAAGGATGGGTGTGAGCGCGAGCGAGGGAATGCCGAGGAAGTCGTGATTTTGTCGCTGGTTACCGGTAATTAGTTCGGGAGAGCGAGCGTTTTTCGAGTGAGGAGGACGGGGGAGCGTGACGCTGTGGTTTCACGCTACACTCGCGAGGAAGAGACTTTATCGTGCGCCACTTGCAGAGGATTCTTTATTTAATTATCTTGTCGTTTTCCCGCGCTGAGGTGTAATGATTTGTTGAGTCGAGGAGAGCTTGTGTAATTAATTTTTCTTCACTGATGTATGGTTTAGTCTTAGTTGAAAAAGTGTCGTTTTCATAAATATATAGACGGAGTCAAAGACATTTTTATACCACCGCGCAAATTGTAAATAATCGGTTTAATTTAATTGTAAATAATGAACCGGCACTGGTTGGCAAAAACTCTTATTATAGGTATCTAGGTCTGCGCGGCCTACTTCCTATACTTATCATCGTTTATTTAAAATTTTATTTCGCTTCTCCAATTCGTAACCCCTAATTAATCAGTTACCGATTTATCTTTAGAAAAGCAGTTCCACATTAATATATCGTAACAAATCGTAATCTTAACTAACAATTATATTAAATTTTTGTTTCATTCTCTGCAACGAAACTTTTTATCCCGTTTCGAAAATCTACAAAAACTTCAAAATAAAAGCTCCCCCGCAAAACGAAGAAGATTAGGATGTTCTGCCGTTGATGAATGTGCCGGTAAATCTAAAAAAGCTAAACAATTCCAGGCGCGCGCGCCGCCACTCTCAACTTTTTTTTTTTGCTGTAAAATAAACATGCACTTTCAGTGTGCTTGGCAGTGACACTATAGATCACTGGAGAAGGGGGGGAGGAGAAACACGAAGGCCCCGGTATATACTGTTAATAAATTTCACACGCGCGCGCGCGCGCCGGCTGTAACAGCTAGCGCGACGAGGAGCACTTCCCGGGAAAGTCCGTGCACCGCGCTGACCTCAAATTTATACGTCTTTACATCCGATTTGGAGGCTGAAAAATGCCATTACGATGTAACGAACGTCGCAGCGCCCGTCTCTGACTGCTTTATGTTAGGAATGCGGCATTCTTGATTTTCCACGCTTATATATATCTCGCGCGCGCCGCTAATTAGATAATCGCGTCGGGCGCATTGTTGTCGTTCCGGCTTTTGTTTTGCTTGCGTTACGTAAAATTGAGTTCTCGCCGAGACGCCAATTTTGTGAAAAATTATTGGCCTTTACTGTACTAGTAACAATTACTTTCTTATTATTGTTTTTATGGTGATTTTCACGTTGTGAATATCATGGGAGGAACAGCGTATACATATGTGAGAATCCTTTAGCCTAATGTAACACTGCATATTAAGTATACTAGCTTCCTTTTTTCCAGTGCAGTTATAATTTTATGCTGAGTCAGCTAACGTAACACTTACCTTAATCCAAGTTGTATAGTTACAAAAATTATACACGTCATGGGAGAGCCTTTCAAAACTTTAAATATAGAAGTAATGTTGAATTCTGGATCAGTTATTTTTTCTTTGTTATATTTATTAAAATAGTGTAAAAACTACATGTTAAGACTTTTCATTTATTTGTTAATTATCTCCAAAAATTTTTTTCTCAACAACTTACTAAAATATAAAATTTGAGCGAAGATGTAAAACTTAAAAAAAACAGCTTTTATATATACGTGTGAAAAATATAGTCCCCCAGTATATAAAAATTTACGAACCAAGTAAAAAAAAATAATTGGAAATTCAAAGTTTTCGAACTCCCCATAAAGACAAGACAATCGACCATAGCACTCGGCATAACTCAAAAGAAAGTATACGTACACATATCACACCTAACCCTAGACCACAAAAACTCCCTCTTACGATCAGCCGGTTCATTTTCACGCGCCGGCACAAACCCGCCCCCCTTGTAAATTACGCCCCGGCGCCATCGACAGATTGCCCAACTTCCAGCCCCTCAATTAGTACAGCAGGCAAAGTTTTACAATCACCCCCCATCCTTTGTTTCCCCTCCTCCTCTCGCCTCCACTACCCCAGTATCGGCGCGCGCTTAATCTTCGACGTATTCCGACGATTGCGTAATCGTGTTATCGCGTTTCCTCTCTCTACTGTTCTCCTTTGGCTCCTGCGCGCGGCCTGTGTAACCGCGACAGCGACGACGCCAAGTGCACGCTGCTCTAATCCCGCAACGACTTGCGCGTGTTCCGCGTACACAAGACACAATGCCGCCCGTACGTCTTGGCCTGTTAGCGTTAGAGCGCGACCACCAGCAGCAGCCTTTGAACTTTCCTGTATATGCTAAGCAAGAGCGATTTCGTATAGCGCGGCCGAGTTCTCCGCGTCTCCTATTGATACAATTACCCGATTTGTTTGCGGATATGGTTGCGCGCGCTGTGTTCAATTATGCGCTGCGAACGGGAAGTGGAGATGGGCAGAGAGTGAGAGATGATTCGATTGGACGGAGTCAACTTTACTGGAATGCAGCAAAGTAAAAGTCACCCGTGGATTTATTTTTCCAGATTAGTCGGCTTTTTATGTACACGGTGAATCTCTCTTATTCAAATTCGGCAGATAAATCACAATCGGTACTCTTTTAAGTTTCCACTTATATGGCTAATTAAAGATAAGCAACTCATTATTCCCATATATTTATATGGGCGCATCGCCTATAGTTCTTATCACTCCTAAATTTACAACTGTGCGCACATAAAATAAACTGTCGATTGCGTGAACTTTCAAATAAGTAAATATAGGATAATTTTTACAGTTAACTCTTCAAGATACACAGCGCACGATCCGTGCCATCTATATCTTCTTCTTATATAAATACCGTGATTCATTATATCGAACGAAGCAATTAAAACGCCGACCATCTAAATTCAGCAATTCTCGCGCGCGCGTGTGCGAGGTTTCATCCTATAGCCGTCCAGTCAGCAAAGATTCGCCGCGACGTTCTCGAATTACAAATTTATATTCCGAAATCATTGTATCACGAATGACGATATATTGAGGGGTCCTCAGCCGTATGTAGCCGCCAGTGGCTCTCAAGCGTAAACGCACGATTGGTATCGATATTCACAATTTACCACCTCAAGTGCGAGCCACTTGATAAAGCATATTACTATTATGGGCGAATTACACTTATTTCGCTAGCTTGTCGGTCAAGGGCGCGTGCGCCGATAAATTTCAATCAGCGCCGATTTATTTGAAGTACAGTATAACGCAAGAGAGAGAGAGAGAGTGTGCGCGCAATTAGTCGACTCGTACTCGCTCGCATAAGAGGTCGACGAATAATGGCTAGGAGATGAGTGAAATTAGGTGATTATTCTCACACTACACGCGCATTTGTCGTGCAGAGAAAAAGAGACGAAGGTGGAAGAAAGAAAGAGCTTGGATTTTGGAATATATATTCTTTTTAATTATGCGGTGTACCGCTAAATAGTCGCTGAAAAACGTGTGACTCTCGCGGTTACGCGGCAGATTTTAATTACGATAAGAGTCGAAACCGCGGTGCACGTAATATTGAGTGGAGCGCGTTTGCGCGCACGTTCGAAAAACCAGAATCGAGGAGTAAAATGTCTTGTATTTCTTTTTTTACCTTCCGCCTTTCGCGTACCGAGCTCTCGAAAGTAACAGTACATCCACTTTAATGGATTCGATGGAAAAAAAGCAAACAAAATGGACAATCGTTCTTGTTGCAGTGCCTTCGCGAAGCACACTTTCAGTTTATAGGGCCATCTCTTTGTAAAGGTCGCGTGATAACAGAGGTACTTTTGGCACGGAAAGAAGAGTCGGTTTTGCATTAAGTAATTGGGCGCGCTGTGCCGGATAATCTTCGATTTCACCAGTGCGCACTGTTGTTCTTATATTTGCACGTTTGTAATCAGAGCTAATGTATGTTGGCGCACGTATTATACAACATGCGCATCTCGCTCGATGTTGAAAAACGTCGCGCACATAGTCATATTAAATCAAGCGCGTAAACGTGTCAAATCGTCGAAATTTATACGTAACATAAATATGTATATACAAAGTTTATCGCGTTAATTTCGGCGTCGTCGTCGAGCTGTCTCCATTCGAATTAATCTCTCGCTTTTGGCGCAAAAATTAATTTACTTTCCTTATGATCTCTCAAATCCGTAAATTATGTGAGATTTCAATCTCCACACGTGTATGTGTCTGTTTAAGGAAAGAATCGAATTTTTTGGCCTTATCGGAGGTCAAAGCACTACAAAAACACATTACAACGGGTTGCGATTTTTAAGCTATAGCCGTATACCTTTTCCTTACATTCAAAGCATGTGATTTGACGATCCAAAAGTTCCAAGATAAGCTTGCTATAAGAAAACCAATCTCTCCTGCAAAATTGTTAACGATTCGCGCGAACCTCGTATATATCTGTGGCAATAATTGCGCAACACCTCATAAACACGCGTGTCTTCGCATTCCAGCCTCGCGTATAAAACCGCGCTCACCACGTCCGTGTATTTTCGCGCTCGACATACTCTTTCTCTTGCGATATAAAACACACGGTATTATATAGATATATATATATAGTACAAGGACGGGCACCTCTTCAGTGCGCGGTACCGCGTGCCCGTGGAACGTCGAGACCACCCGCGCACCGTGAATCACGAGGATGGCCCGGCCGTCAAAAATTATGTAACGGTATCGTAAATTATATGCAGCACTCGCGATATTTGATACTCGGCCGGCAGCGCGTATAGGCTAGATAAGAATCGGCCCGGGCCTTATTAACTTCGCTTCGCGCCTGTATATACATACGCACGCACGCAATAATGCAAATACATTCTCATGACAGAGGAGAGCAGGGGAGAAGGGGGGACGAAAAAAGGAGGGACGAGTTCTCGGCGCGCATATACGCGTCTTCGTTTATATAATCGCTGCCGCGCTTCTAATTCTGGCATAAATTAGCATCTAATTAGCGCGCGAGCGCGCGCGTCCTTTCATCGGGTCCCGCGTGCCGCTACACGTTGTACAGCTATAGCGCTTCCGCTTACGACTGTAGTAGATGTATAATATATGTGTGTGTAGGTATGTAAGAGGATCGCTACAAAAGAATTCGATGCGCGCTGTGCATTGTGCGAGATAGCAAAGGAATTTTGCGAAATTAGTAACAGGGAGGAACTCTGTAGTGCACATATATGTAACACGCGTATAACGATCTAGGCGGTGTTCGTTAATGTGCGCGCCGCGCGGTCTATATCGGAGGTGGTGGATGGTTTGCGCGGATCGATGTGATGACGGAAGAATGTCGATTGGCGAGAATCGATGCGGTTATGCGGCTTCGAAATTCGAGATGTATTTTCGAAATGAAGGAGCGGTTCGTTGCTGAAAAATTTCGAACAATCTGGCTCTGAAAAGGGAAATATTGAGTTCGTATGCGTATATACAAATTATTATACGAAGATCCGGAGATAAAGTAAGATTAATGAGCACACATTTGGTGCGGTTGCCGCTGCCGGGTTATCTTGGATCTTTTATTAAAAAATGCTCTGATATTTATTTTTTTTAATCTGATAATGTAAAGAGATGAAAATATTGTCTAGTGATAAAACTTTAATAAAAAACAAAATTTTTTAAAAATTACCTCGCGCCTCGACGTTACAAGGTTAGAATATTTTTTATGCATTTTAATCTTTCCCCCTGAAAACATTAAATTGCCATATTGTATGAGGTTTTTTTTGTAATAAAATATTTCGTGCCTATTTTTCATGTATGAAAAAATCTTATTTTTTATTAGATTAAATAATTATACCAACATTCTGGCGCAAATTTAGTTTACGCTGATAATAAATTACATTTTAGTGTCACGTAACAAGCACATGTAATGCGCCACTATAATATTAATATTTCACAGTTGATAAAACTGAAGTTTATTGTTACGTGTATTAAAATGCGTCTAGAATAATTATGTTTAAAAATACGATTCACTATACTCTCCATAAAATAGAAAGAATTATTAAAAGTGTAACATAATATCTCCTAATGATTGAACGTTCATCTGTTAAATTGCGATTAAACAACGAGAAAATACAAAACCGCGATTTAACCGATGCAAACATCCACTTAGCTCGCCCGACTCGCCATAACCCCAATTTTTCCATCATTATAATGCCCCTCTTATTAAGTTCCTATAAGACCAACAGTTAAACGACACAATAAAATTAGAATTACACTTTGCGCGGCTCCGCGCGAGCGCGCATCCTCAAAAAAGGCCTCTAATTAAACACTTTTTTAATTAAAACCCGTGAGAAAGCCCGGGCGCGCGCCTCGCCGTGTGAAATCCGCAGCGCGCTTATCCTATATACACACATACAACCACGCGTACACATCACACACACACACACACACACACACACATCTACTTTTGGTACAGAGAACGCGCCGTTTTATCAAGTTTTAATGGAATAATAACGATTAATTTCGCGCCTGCGTCAAAGTGCCGGCATACGCGTGCGCGCGGCCAACAAAACGAGCTACACAAGGAGCAGAGAGAGAGAGAGAAAAGAAACGATCTGCAAAACGATTACTGCCTGCAATCATACGGGTCAGTGCCGCCTCTCTTAATCTTTGCACCTTTCTTGCAGTGTGTGTGTGTCGCCTTTTATTTTCCTCGAATGCGTTTCTTTTACCAAGACCGTTAGAATTACTTCCGTCAACACTTTATGCTACGGATGGGTAGACCGGTCGCGGAACTTCTCGTAGATCAAAGGATTTGTTTTGCCGTTGTTTGCGGATTTCAATGTAGACTAATGATTATTCATTGAGAGTGTGGTGAAATCAATATTATCAATAAAGAAAGCCTAATGAAGTAATAACTGGTTCGATTACTTGACAAGACAAATGCACAAGAGCACGTTTCAATACAGGTAATATAAATTTCAACAAATTCTGTAGATGTAGAATCAAACTAATGCTCAGTAGGCCACTATTTTCAAATGAATGCGTAATTTAATATTTTAATTATGTGTGTCAGCAAAAATATTTGTGCGAATAATAACAATTAGCAATCTAGATATTTGCAGTTCAGATTATATATAATTTAATTATACAAGCAAAAAAATAGCCGAATTCGTTTAATTGCTTGAGCGTGAATATAGATACGTATAAAAGCAGATCAATCGCGGGACAAAAGCCGCGGGCAAAAAGCCCCGAAAGAATCATCGGGTATTTTTTCGCGAATAATAAGGTTGGGTGGAAAAAAAGCGCTTTGCAAATGGGCTGACGTATGTACGCGCGCAAAGTGCTACAGTAGCTCGGTTAGAATATATACGCCCCGCAACGGAAGGTAATATATAGTGCCACGTGTGCGCTTCCACTTGCCCAGAATTAAAGGTTTGGAATTGTAAATTTCACGCTCAGAGTGGCATCGGTTATGGCCGCGCGCTCTAAAAGGGAAAAATGACAGGAGGAGGAAAGCTTTGTTCGCGATACTTTTATTATTCGATGCATTTTCAAAAACTGTTTACAAATAGGTATAGTGCGCGGCAAAAGCGAAAATGCTGTATCGCTTTGACGATATATATATAGAGAGGAATTAGACTATAAAAAAATGTAATTATAAACGAATTTCACGATTAATTAAATGTAAATTGAGTTTTAAAACTATTTTTACGTAACTATAAAGTTCGAAACGCACGCTTTGGCCGCCAGGATATTTCAGATTTGTTAAGGACTTTTGTGAACCACCGCTTCTCTAATTATAACCGTTTAACTTTTTTGAAAAAGAAAAAGAATGGAATATACTTTCAATTACGGCATAAATGAGATTAATTCCCTGGTAGAAAATTAATCATAAGTTGGCCAGAATATGGCTAAGCCATATGCTGGTTAAGCATATTCTGGCCAACTTATGGTTAATTTTCTACCAGGGTTATTTTAAAATTTCTTGACACATTTAAATCTTTTACAAATTCTAGCTTATGCTTTATGCTCTTTGTAAAAAGTAAATAGAAATAAACACGAAGTAAAGGATCTTCCGCTACTGGCCAGCGCCCAGAAGTGGCCATCGGATATTACTTGTTTTACTGACAACAGTGTAGGACGATATCAGACAACTATTCTAAGGTGTAAAATTCCATCTCGTCGAATATATTTCATATCTGAAATTTGAAATCCATAATTCATAGGGTCGCATCAAAATTCAGTATGTGGGTATACGAACAAAAATCATAGAATCAAAACTAATTTCTACGACCTTGGTTTTTTGTGGTGAAGCTGATATTATGATAAATATCTGAACATGTTCAACATTTTATATTAATTTCATCAAAATTCAAAATTAAGGTGATCAGTATACTAATATCTGTATCTTGCTTTCCGATTCTCGATCCTACAGCCAAGCCATAAATTTCCTAAATCAACTACAACAACTCAAAATACAACTTTATATCAACGTACCTACTTCACACTATAAATTCTGTATATCTAATCAATTGCAATCATCACCTAACGGCTGAAAGATAAACTTACTGTTTAAATTTTAAAAGTAAATGCAGCATTTACAAACTTCTTTATATAACAACGTACTTATATACATATAACTATCGAATAAAAGAAGCAATTCTAATTCTCTACAAACGTCTTGATCTCCATCAACCGAGGTAATACGATCACCTTTTCAAGAAGCGCAAATTTAACAAGAGCAAACCGCGACTGAGCGTTAGTTTCGCTCGGTTTCATTGTTTACTCTCCGAGTTGGAACTGTTTAACGGGTGCGCGCGCACGAGCGCGTCTGTGTGTGAGTAATGCGGTACACTCGGTTTTAACGGGGAATTATCTGCTCCCTGGAAATAAGATGAGTTCGACATGCGCGTGTTCGGTATATATATACGTGTTGGTACAAGATTGATTTTGCGCCGGATCCACGCGGAGTTTATTCTGCTGTCGTTGAGCGAGCCGGAAGTTCTTTGAAAGATCGAGGAAATTAATTATGGAGTTGGTTGTTTGAATGAAAATAAAGTTTCGATACAAAATCCATTAGAAAAGTTAGTTAGAAAGCTACTGTTTGCTCTCTTAGGGGCTCGCATAAAGACCGAATGCTTAATTCAATCGCATTTAATTAACGGCAGTGGCAATGCTTTATCAAACCAAGAATCGAAATAAAGCAGCAATTGATATAATTATATACTTCAAATTTCTCGCTCGAAACCTAATTTAAAAACAACACCTAATTGTATACCTTACCGGTACAAGTAGAACAAGTCGAGTTTAGCAAGACAACACGAAACCCGTACATTCAGAAATGAATAATAAAATATGGAAATATGGCATTAAAGAAAAGACTGCTTGTTATGCTCTATTATAACATAAATTCCTAAAATGTGTATAGAAATGTCCTTCTTAAAATTCTTACAAATTAACCAATCATTAGAAACCTGTAATCTGCGTTACAAACTCAAGCCTCTCTTTAGCAATAATTTCCATCACTCCACGCGTATACACTCGCACACACCCAGAAAACTATCTTCCTGTATCAACGAGAATCTGTCTGTCGGAAGAGGATTTCCGCTAAAAATAGGGCCAAGAAAATATCTTCCTATGGAAGGAGGAATTATCTTACAATAGGAAGTCAATCTTCCTGTAGCGGGATGATGATTTTTCGCGCAGGAGGAATCCTTTTTTGTCGCACGAAGATATTCTGGAGAGGAATTTTATTTCAAGATAGTAGGATCGTTTTTCTGAGTGCATCCGTAGGGAAATTTTGCAAAAATAGTGTATTTCGACTTCAAATCTAGAACCGTATGTTAAAAAGAAAAAAAAAACCCTCTTCCACCGCTGCAAGACTCCTTACAGTAAGCATCAACATAACTCTCAATAAACCAAAGAAATTCACAATTAATAAAAATCTTGATTTATCAGTTAAACCGTGGCACCTCCGGCGCCAATCGCCCGAAAGATCACACCGCAAGAGTCGAAGACATCCGGCGCGTCGCGGCTCGATCCGCTGATCCCCTCGCAGCCCGCGCGGCGCGGATCAGCGTTGCCCGCATCGATTAGACCGCGGCCAGACGGCCGGCGATAATTAAGCGGCCGCCTCTCTCTCTCTCTCCCTCACACTCGCGCATACGACGCTCTAATAAGCGCGCAGAACTCGCGCTGCTCCTGTTTTCGCGCTGTGTGTGTACGAGCTGCGCGCGCGGAGGTAATTGGCCCACGCTATACTGCACGAGCGAGCTGTGGGAGTAGTAGGGGCCGCAGAGATGATGAAAAGCGACGTGGGTGGGGGGACACGGATGAATAGATGGGATTTATGTGTATAGGAGGAAGAGAGAGAGGGAGAGTGAATTAATGCGGCGATGGCGGTCGGGTTTTTGTTGGAATACGCGCGACCGGTTGATTAATCGTGGCAGAGGTGTGATTGTTTTTTTTTTCGGTGGTGTGTATCTGAAAGAACTGTCAAAGCGCGTTATAAGATGGTTTCATTCAACAGTGACTTTTCTGGTATCCTAGAACGTCGTCTATGGAATTGGGAATTGTCGGTTAATCTTTTTAGATTTTCACCACAAAGGAGCAAGTTGAATAAAGTAACGAACTACAATTTTCGAAATTCTGAAAATGATGATACGTTGCGTAATATTTTATTTCGCAGTTTTACTCTTGGGAAAAACGAGTATTTTTTTTCGAAAAAAGATATAAGTTCAATATTTAAAAATATGATACTCTATACATCTGAACATGTAACATTTTTAGCAGGAAACATTCTCTTATCTTTAAAAAAATTAATTTTACTTTTTAATACAAATTGGTTACCGTTTTTTGCGTGACATTATACCTTTAAATTTTTAATACATTTTCTTTAATATATGATATATACGATGTAATTTGTACAGCATTTCAAAAAACTGCAGCAACCAGTCGCTTTGAGCCACTTCCAGCATTGTTCTTTCCTATATGCTATAGATATATCTCGTCGTCGCAATCATGCGCAACAGTGACCGGAGGCTTACGCACGCAGTGTTACATCAATTCGATTGTCCACGGATGTGTTCCACAGCCTTTGGACCTGTCAGTATGTCTTTCAGCGCGCGCGACGCTAGAGTCAAGGACGGAAAAAGCAAAAAGAGAGAGAATTTGAAAAAACGAGGTAGTTCTCTTTGGCTATTGTTAGGTATACGCGCAAGGGTTAGTTGGCCGTTAGAGTCCATTTTGATCAGAGCATTGCCGAAAAGTTTGGGAATAATAAAAAGCGATAAAAGTGGAATTTGGGAACTCTTACTGTTGTTGTGATGCAGTTTTTTTTATAGAAAAGGAGCATGTAAATTTTATGGTATTGCACTGTTTTATAATATAATTATTAATTCTTTATTATACAATAAGGATTGTAGTAAATATACTAGTATTTTATTTTTACTTCATATTTAATGTCTGCTTTTGTTTAAAATATTCTAATGATTGTATATTTAACTTGTTTGTCGTTAAACTTCCGTCCTCTTTTCATTATAAGTTGATAAAATTAAATCCAGCAATTTATAATACAAGTACTAGTTCCATGTTACTGTTAAAGCAATAAATATAGCCATAGTTTAAAAAGAAAAGACTAATACTGTGTTAATCAAGCACAGTATTGAAATGATTATTATCGACAGATGAAAGTTATACATTGAAATGCACACATAGTAAAACAAAATATGTTCATTTATCAATCGTCAGATTAATTTTGCTGCATCCTGCAAAGCTGTATAAAGCATATAGAATAGATTATCAGTTTCGTGACGTCAAAAGAACCAGTTGAACAGTTGAATCATATACGTGATTCATTTATCTACGGTTTTCAAATTACGATACTATTATTACTTGTTTATATTTAATAGATCATTCAGACGAAAGATAACATAATTCAATATTTTGAACGAATAGTTTTAACATGAGCAAATTCAATGATCTTTTAATAACTTAAGTTTTTATTATCTAATTATATTATTATGTAGTTTTAAATTACTCGATTTATCAAAGCAATTTAACCTATATAATTGACTATTAGAAAATATTTAACGTTTCTCATATATTACGATAAAGTGAAATATTAGTAAAGCTAAAAGTTTGTTGGCGATAGAAACTTATTTCGATAAAATATTGTGACATTAAATGACTTGGTTTTATTAGGTAAAATATCCCTGATGGAAATCCAAAACATTTTATAACTAATAACTGACTATTTATTTTAGAAACTTGCTATATAAAATTGGAATTTATCTTGTCCAGTTTCTAGCTCCCGGTGAAACGCTTTTTCCCCTATTATATGGCCATTTAATAGATTGATAAATAGAATGAGTTTTTCGAAGACAAGCACAAGCTTGTTCTTGAGTATTTTAAAGGTATTAAAACTGATCAGTTTTTTTAGTCTGGAAATGGCTAGTAGAAGGCTTGCTGTTATGAAAAGGAGTGAGAGAGACAGAATCAGATGGAGAAATAAAAGTTTTGCTGAATTATTCATAGAAGGAGTACAACAAATAATTTTTTAGTTAATGTTATTTATTTATATTTTGGTAAGCCATCCAATGCACTTTAATGCTCTTTCATATACGATAGAATTAGTAAGAAAATCAAATATGAATATTTTGTTGTGACGTCAATCTAAGAAATAGGCAAATAATGGTCGAAAAATCGTTTCATCATAGCCATTTATTAGCCAGTTTTACTAGCTATTTTCTAACTTCTTAGCCATTTCATATAGATGAATTTCTACCAATGTATCGTCGAAATCGTTAAATTAAAATTGTTACTCTTTTAACGTTTGCATGCTTCATTTTGAGTATCTCTTGCACGTAATACCCAGAACATTATTAAACACAAGAAAATTCCCCCTGTAATAGGCCTTGTAAACTAGAATTTCTACTACTTCTCTAAATTTTACGTCCCTCATAAGCAGGTTAATTTTGAATTCTCTTTTTCTTAGAACATCTATGTAAATTTGAAGCAGTAAAATATTTTAAACGTTTTAGATTCTGTTCCAACACCCTACTATCTATTCACGCGAAGAATGTATACTTTTACCAACTTACTTTTAAGAAAAACCAAATCACTCTTGCGCTGTTCAATGTAACTATATTAAAATTATTTAACGTCTGAAAATTAATAATCTTACATAAAATACGCAAAAGTTTACACTTTGCTCGAAGAAAGCAAATAAACTAAAAAAAAAAGCTAACCAGCGTCGACCACTCGCCGATATCGTCCTATAGCCTGCACTCTCGCAACTTTTACTCAAACTTCAGCCCTCTTTACCCTCCGCCAGGAAAAAAAGAAAAAGACAAAACAAGAGTCGGTAAACCTCGGCAGCAGCCGTCCAATTACTCGCGCGTTTCCTCGCCCCCATCAGTTCCACGCACTCCGCATCCACCCACCCACACGAACACAGCTCCTCGGAAGCTGTAATCTCATTTCCGGCTCTCTCTCTCGCGCGCGTTTATACGACACGCAGATCCTCGAGGCGTCGTAGCTTGAAATTGTCGCGCACGCGCTGCACTTAAGCGACTTGTCTCCCCCCCTCCACACTTACATATCCCAGTGCTCCGAAGACCTTCTTGGCACTCGAAGCGCGGCGGCGCCGGTTAATTTGCTCGCTAGACCATGAGAGAGCCATAGCGTACGCGCGGGGAACCGGATTCGGCGAAAAACCGGATGTATAATAGCGGCTGAGAGAGAGAGAGAGAGAAAGGGAGAACGTTGATGCATCGGGCCGCGCTAATGATTGCCCGCTTGTGCGTGTCGCGTGTGTGTATAATGTACACGTAACGAAGCATTTGAGAATGAGGCGGTCAGTCGTCTCTCTGTGTGTAGCCGAGCGCGCGAGCGGGATATATAACTGTGCTTTTTGTAACAAATTGCGAATTCATGCCGATTCCCGCGTGCACGTACACAGCTGTGCGCGCGACTGCTCGTATAAGAATCGGCGAACCTTTTGCCGCACGCACCCGGGAGGGCTGCATTTTTCACCGGATATAATGGAAGTACCCGCGACGCGTTACTTTACATAATTCATCGGCGAGCTTTCAGTCGCTCCTCCGCCATTCGTCAATTGCCGCGCACACCAGAGTTACACTCTTACATATCAAGGCCTCGTGTCTAATTCGCCTTTTTTTTCCTATATCTCCGTACCCGCTCCATTAGCCGGTGGTTTATCTTTACTGCACGAATTACGCGCGCACAATGGCACACGCGTGCGTCCGGCGCATTGCGCGATAAAGCTGAGCGAGATGGAGATAGAGAGAGAGAGAGAGAGCGGGAGATAATTTCGAGATCAACGTACGCGAGTTTTTAACGGCGCGGAGGAGGTGCTATTAGACTGGTTCGCTGCGTGCGGCGCTCGGTCTGTAATCGAGATGTAGCGCGACGAGTGTGTGTGTGTGTGTACCTAATACCGACAAATTGTGGACTGGTCTCGATTGCGGACGCGTCGCCGCGGCTGTACCGGGGACTTGATGGCGTTCCAGCGATATGATAATAACGTTTTTCTCTCTCTCTTTACGAATGTCGTCCTAAAATACTTTTAGGTTTCTTAGAACCGAGACGTCTGATTTCTATGGCTGTATATATTAATACAGTCGCGTACGTATTATATATGGGACCAAAAATTAATAAGTGGAGCGGATTGTTGTTTTGTATTTAGTTTATTTAGTAGCAGAATTAGTTTGCAATGTTTATCCTTGTGATTTTATAAACCACACAAATATAGGCAGGATAGGATAAGCCAATTGCAATGCTGTCTAACCAATCATCATACCGATATCTACCTATGGACTTTGAATCTGTAAAAAGAACTACATTTCAATTAGTAGTAAATTAGTGGAACGTTTTATTTCTATGTATATATACTAAGCGAGCGAATTTCTGGCGAGACTTTCAATGTAATTAATTGATAGCCGGCTTCTTCGGAATATTGTAAAATCGATCGAGTTAAATTACTTACGTGTAGCTATATCGATTTTGCGATAAGTTGCAAACTCGACAATCCTTATTTACTCAACTTATAATGTGGTACTAAACTGCACATACATCAAATTAATGGGATAGCAAATTATCGAATAGCACGCGTGCTTTCTTCAACACTAAAGTTAGAACATTCCAAATTAACTTATCTCCACTTTAAAAATTGTAATTGAAGTATTATTTGATAAGCAATTTTTAGGAAAACGACGTAGATAACATAATAACCATTACAGTCCTCACATGTTGATATAGAAATGATTGTTTTATATAGAACATTGATAATAAAAAGAAAATGACCTCTTCTTCCATATAGTAATGGAGCAACAAGTAATTATGGTCGCTTTCGTAAACGGAGAAAAAGAGACTCATGTTTGTTTAATGAAGCTAACTAATTAAGTAAAATTAATTCAAACGCCCATATCTACGGATATAGAACGATACCGAATAGAGACTAAAACGCGTGCACGCGGGCATAAATTTAGTCTTACACGATTACGTTCACCCTATATCTAATCTGGCAATTATATTATATCTAAACTGTTCAAAGCAATAATTAAATTTGCTAAAAATACCCAACTTATATGAATTTTTAATGGACGCACTAATTCAGATGAAAAAAAGTTCAAGCATATACCTACACTTCTGGCAGAAACGGCCAATAAAGAACATCTCGAGGCCGATAAGACTTACGGTCTCAGTGCTCCTTTAGCGTACACTCGCATATTATTAAACAAATCTCAATAAACAAGTGCACGCGAGCGGTTAGATTTGTTGCGCTACACGATAACCAGCGTGTTCACCTATTTTGCATCCCTAATGCGAGCGGTCGACGAGCGCACTCTGCAACCGATAAATTTCACCAGCCCTCTCTCTCCGTATCCCATTACGCTCTAACTCAACGCGCGGGGCCTTACTTTCGCGGCCGGCAAACCCGTTCGTAATCGCTGTTTGTTTACATTAATTTTTGCCCTCGGTACATATATATATACGGAAGGTCGCGTGTAATACAGACGAGAGCGAGCGAATATTTATTACAGGCGATGAAAAATTCCGAGCTCGATTCCGGCCCGTATCCTTATACTAATAGCGTCGTAATTCTATTTAGATTGTGTAAAGCCTGGGAACTAATTTTCTCCTATCAAGCCTGAAATTGTAATGTAGTATTATGCACACAAGCCGCGCGCACATATAATTGCGAAAAAAATCAGTCGCGTCAATTATGTGCCGCTGAAAAAGAGGGACGAGCGCGCAGCGCTGTGAATCTAATTACCGAACCGTATCATCGTCATATCGCACGCCACCGCCACGCGAATGTGTATAGCCCGCTGTTTAACACGACGGCGGAACTGCTCGTCAGGACTTATCGTCGGCTCCATCGGCTCCTCTGTAATTACATCATTTTCTCCCTCTCTTTTTCTCTCCCTCCGCAGCTGCTCATGCAAAGAGGACGAGAGAGAGAGAGAGAGAGAAAAAGAGAGGAAAAGCCGCCGCGGCGTGCTTTTCTGCGACCGAGCGGTGGCGGTGGAATTGCCGTCAAGTGACAACATTATCATCGGCTCTGGGTATAAATAAGTTATCAAGAGGAAAATTGACTTGATGGGCCGAGTGCCCGGGCGTGGCGGGGAAAATTATGCGGACTCGTCAAACCTGTATATGTATGTGTATTATAATACACATTAGCCGAGAGCGCTAATATACGCTCGATCGAGATTATATCCCGGCATCGCCCCGGAAAGTCGCTTACGGAAACTAACCGAGTGCGAGATGAAAGCAGCCACCCCGATTAATTAATACGTTTCTCTCTCTGTGCGTGCGTACAACTTGCTTTTAAACAAAGTTATGTACATGAATAAGCGTTTCTCCTATATGTACTGCGGAGAGACCTTAACGAACCATAAACCGCGTCTCTTTCGTATATTATATACATACGCGTGTTTTAACGAGCGATATACGCTCTAGCATCGAATATAGGCGCATTAGCGAGCCCCTTAATAAGCTCCTCGTTTTCTTGTTTCAGAAAAGCGTGATTTAGCGTGAGAGGCCGGGGAAAGCCAGGATGCCAGGGGCGCGGAGACGACTGCTGCTCCTGCTGCACACGCTGATCTACATGGTGAGTGGCACACGACTACAACATCTACTACTAACCCAGATCGAGGCGGGAGCGAGGAAAGTGATGGAATGCCTTTTTTTTCGACGCGCGCGCGTGATGGGGCGTGGTTAAGTGTTTATGCAAATGCCGAGGCTATGCTGTCGGCGGAGGTATAGTCCTGTTGCGATGAAACCCGGGGAATCTTCAAGAAACGAAAGTGGATCTATATATTTGGTTCTTTTGTGGAGGATATTGGTTTAATTTGCTTTTATTTTCCGGGAAATTTATACCGGTCGCGCAGTTGCGAAATTCAATTTCGCTTGGGAAAAATTTCTAACGCAATTTTCAACGTTCGATGCAAAGTTTTATTGCGCGCTCAAACAATAGTACATTAAGCACACTTACAACAGTTTCAAACAACTTTGGCGCACTTTGATAAATGACTTCTCGGGGGGGCTTGAAGTTGGATGCGAAATGTTTCTTGCTCTAAACAAATTAACCAATCAACCTGAGGCTTGCTTGTTGTAAAGTCTTATCGCCCCATTTACGACAAAATATGTAAATACTCGTTTTAAACACTGTTAACTCTTGTGAAACTTGAGAGAAAAAAGAGTTTAAGAAATAGAATGAAATAGTTTCAAAGTTTAAATATCGAAAAGCTATAAATATATGCATGATCTATTTAAAAAGGCTATTTACTTTCTTAGTTGTACGTTATTATGTTGAAAATTCATTTAAAACGTTTGAGTATACTTTCAGTTTCTAATAATTGTTTTCGAATTGATAAATGACTCAAAATTATATCCAAATACATAACAAAGATTTATTGGAAGTACGAAATTCTATAAGAATGAAAATTGATTGTCTTGTACAATAATTAAACTTTAAACTGTATGGTACTTAAATTTCTTAACGTGATATATTTGGCCAATCCTCATGTGCCATTTTAACAATTTTCTACCAATCTCTGAAATCAGCACGATCTGCATAATTTTGGGACAAACCTCATCCCCTTTAATTTATAAGCACACTAGAAAAACTTTTCCACCTTCTAAGAAAAATGTAAAACATGACGCGCTCGCGACACTTCCCAGAACTAAACCGGTGTCTTTCTCTCTATCACTTCAGCTCTCGAAAAAAAAGAAGCCTGAACCTGCGCAAACCACTCGCATATACACATATAATTACATACTACTCGTGCAAGCGACAGCTCGTAAAGCGGAACCTCTCTCGCTTGCAAAAGTGTACCGGAACGTCTCTCTCTCGCTCTCCTCGGAAATGTTGCTTAGCTCATTTGGCGCGCGCGCTGACGGCGGCGGCGCCACTACATTACAAATCGTAATCCCTCGCGTGTCATAAAGCCCGAGACTTTCATCGCGTGAGTACACACAGACGGTGGCATTTCCGCTCGGGCGCCGAGTCATCCTTCGAGAAATCAAGAGCGCGTAGAAAGAAGACAGAGAGGAGAGAGGGAGAGAGAGAGAGAGAGAGAGAGAGAGAGAGAGAGAGAGAAATACGTTTGAATGAACGTTTGAGGATAAGAGATGATTGGAGACGTATACGTATGTACGGGGTGTTTACTCCTGCGTTCCACTTGTCTGCGGCATAGGATAACACTGAGATGTAATCAAGCATTACAGCGGAATTTTAGAGAAAGTTTGCTGTTTCTTGTCCAATTTGTATTACACATTTTTATTTAAACTATACAAAATATTTATTAAAACAACTAGATAATCAATATACAATTGGTTTTTAAATAATAGGGTTCATAATTTTCGCGTCTTTTATTTTTGATGCAATAAATCTTGTTGTTATTGATTTAAATCTGGTTATTATGTGCAACAAACTGCAAGCGATAAGATTTATTTCAGTTGATGCTATTCAACATCATTTGATTCCGTATTATTCTCTACTTACAATTTTATGAGTCTTACTAGGTGGCTAATTGAAGTGTTTTATAAGTCTAATTGGAACAAGACTGTAGAATTATTACACTACGAGTTCATATACGCACATATATGTGTATGTATATTTAAACAAGATTTCTAATGCTCTGTTAATTTGTAAAATTAACGTATCCTTCTTTGGCAGTAATAGAGATAATTCTTTTTCTCATAATCATAACTCACGCTTGAATATGATTTGAGAGTATGTCAAATAATTATTTATCTTCAGTGGAAAAATAAAGTAAGACAATGTAGGTTAACGAATCCTCTACTACGAAAACATCCGTGACGTTAAATTTTTCAAAGAAAACCCATCAACTTACCGTATAATTACTCATGGTACTTATGGAATATGAAATCAGTATAATTAAGGAGTTTCATGCGCGACTCCCCAGTCAAAGTAGTGTTAAATAAAGAGGTTGTCTAAAATTTGAAAAACAATAGTAGTAATGTGATATTCATTCATTTCAAATGATATAAATAGTCAATGTGTTATAAAAAAAAAGTCTATTCAAGATGACTAAGCAAACTTTTTTAACCAAATTCGACATGTAGAAACAGATATCGTCACCTCAAACAATTATCGATAAAACACTGGATTTTTTTTTGTTTCTAAATTGATTTTAGTTTTGAAGGTCTCCTTTTGGTCCTTGCGTAAGTTTATGTGAACTTGCCGAAGGAAAAATTCAAAATTATTTAAAATTATTCGAGACCCAGAAAGTTATAGCCAAGTTAAAAGATATATTTTTTTAACCTCGTGCATGAATTTATGAACAACTAGCTATAACTTTCTGAATTTTTTTCTTAGTCGCGCATAAATCTCCTTAAATGCAAGCAATTAATTTAAGGGAACGTAAAATCATTCATGATGGAAACCTAGCTTACCCGCTTCTTCAAAGTGTTATTATTTTTTTGCACTTAAACAACATTTTAAGAAAAAACACTGTGCCATACACTTTGCAAACGTCTAAAGAACATCCTATATATAAGGGGGTCTTATAGCTTTGGATTTGAATATCCAATTTTTTCGGAAGAAAGGAAAATTAATCACCTATCTTTTGAATCCATGTATATCATAAAAAGACATTATTTCTAAGAAAATAAGTCAAGGTAGAAGTTCCAAAACCCATTTTATGCAGGATATAGCATTTTCAATATTTTAACTTTCTATTACAACATTTCTTTAGAACTGTTTGATGAATTTTCATGTGTGAAATTTCATGTGCATATTCTTTCTATTTTGTGCAGTTATGATCCAAAAATCACAGAAAAACAAAAAAAATTCTTGAAATTAAGCAGTTTTATGTGGTTTTTCAAATTTTAAAATTACTTACTCATCAAATAATTTTCATATTTGCAACTCTCTGGACCATAGCCGCACAAAATACCAAAAATTTAAGCTTTATTTTCACGAAAATCCATCAAGCAGTTCAAAAGAAGTGTTACAAGAAAGTCAAACTATTGAAGATGCTGTATCTCTGTATAAAATAAGTTTCTGAACTTCTACTTTGTCTAATTGTGTCAGAATTAATTTTATAACATATATTGCTTTAGAATACAGGTTATTCAATCTCGTTTTTGGTCTACAAAATTAGATATCAAAATCCAAAGGTACAAGACTCCCTTAACTTTCTGATTTAATTATTTCCCATACCTACTTATTATTTCATGAACGAAAAAAATCGAAACCGAAATTAATCCACTAGTGCGCCTGAACAATTAATTAACCACCGCCAGTATTATCACAAGCCAGCGTTGTTTCGCAAACGAAACTTTTTTCTTACAAAATCATTAAAAAATCGCAATTAAAACTTTGCCCGCAAAATGAAAAGCACCGCTCATCGCATGATATACACCCTATATACACCGGCACAGCTATTCCCCCCACTTGAACAACTGCCTTCTCCCCTTATACTCCACGTTACCCGCACATTCCAGACTATCATGCCTATACAGACTACTGCCATCTTCGGCAATTTTCAAACACCCCGGCGTACAGTAAACATCCTCTCTTTTCTCTCTCTGATCTGTAAGGCAAGCACGCGCGGCGCGCAGTAGTAGCTCTCGCTGACAATGAAGGAGGGAACAGCTTGCAAGCGGACGGCCACACATACACACGCTCGACTGTCACTTCTGTCCTATCGCCGCGTGCGCTCGCACGCTCTCGCGTCCCGTTATATGCCGCCACGGTGGCGGTGCGCGTCTGGTAATGAGAGGCGCGCATCTTTGCGCTATCGTCTCGCCATCGCCGATCCTATCGCTGCGCTATTAGATACAGATATCTTCAATTATATAGATTTCACGCTGGGAGAGGAACAGAGAGGGAGTATATATAAGTACCGCGGGCCTTTGTATATATGCACACGTGTATAGCCGCGCCTCCTTTGACTGTACGACGAGATATACAGAGGAGGATGGATGATGAGCGCGCGGCGTGTGGGTTTTGCAAGCGCGCGTGCGGTTTAATGACTCTGTTATGCGGAGGAATTCCGCGCGCCGAGGGAGATGGGCTCTGCGGTCGATGGCAAGGGAAGTGAGCTGCGATATCGCAGCCCGGGTTTATTAACGTATATATGCTATTGGATTATGTGGGTCAACCTGATTGTCGATGAGATGTATATGTGCGCGCTTTTTAACTTGCAGCTGTCTTCTTTCAGAGGAATGTGCGTGCTGGGAGAAACGAGGGAAGAACCTTTTTTTTCTCTCTGAATGAGAAATCATACTTCTTTGAGAATTGTATCGTATACTTGTTATTGCTTGGAATCACTTAGAAAATTGTATTTCAGGAGAGAGAATAGCGGAAGGGAATTGTACGATAGCGCATTTCTATATCCTTTTCAATTTGCATCTCTGTCGATTCTTTGTTCAAGGTTCACTTGTGCTTGTATAAATAAAATTGCAGATTACAGATTGTAGGTACAACTTGTTCGGAAAATGTATGCGTCTGTAAACATAATCCTGTAGAGCGCAAAATTCTAAGAAAAAAGTTCCTTTACTATTTTTTCATATGACTAGTATTTTTTTAGTAACTGATGTGTTTAAATTCTTTGTTTTTAATAGAAAATGTATACCTATGTTATACAATTCCTATTAAAAACAAACAATTTAAACACATCAGTTACTAGAAAAGTACTAGTCATATGAAAAAATGGTAAAGGAACTTTTTTCTTATAGAATTTTGCGCTCTACAGGATTATGTTTATAGACGCATACATTTTCCGAACAAGTTGTATATACCAAAGAATAATACTATTCTCTTAAAATGAACCAGTGAATTTCACTGCGATCCAGTTATAAGTGTTCCAAATTAACCGAAATTCCAGTGAAATATATACAGTCTTATTTACATGAAGTAAAATCCCGCAGAGGTCAACGCAGTTACCTGTTCGCTGGGCGGTCGATTAAGAATTAAGGATATAATACTACTATATCATTAATTTTCAATGCGACTCACTTTCCAATATAAGCAGCATTTAAAGAACTCTTTTATGTACACTAAAAAAATTTCGATTATCCCGGCACATTTTTCCTAAACAAAACCGATGCAATAAATAAACGTCTTAGTCCGAATCGCTTTTACATTCTGTGCCGCGCGCGCGCCGCGTTGAATGCAAACTATCGCTCATGGCTCTACATACATACATAGCAATCGCAAAGAAAGCATTCATCACTATGAACTTCTTTTTTCCCAACGCGCTTTCCCCTGCACCGGCTGCTGAAGAATGGCTCTTGTCTGCGCGATACGTGACACTCGAGCCCAAGTTTCACGTGAAATAAAAATTAAAACAAAGCCGTGCGAAACGAAAATTTAGTGCCCCTACTCTATCGGAATGCGCTTATTTTGAACCCCCGAACAGTCCATCAAATTAGAATAAAATATTCTCATACAAGAGAGCATTACTTACTTTTTACAGAAAGCCAATAATGAACTCTCTCTCTCTCTCTCTCTCTCTCTCTCTCTCTCTCTCTCTCTCTCTCTCTCTCTCTCTCTCTCTCTCTCTCTCTCTCTCTCTCTCTCTCTCTCTCTCTCTCTCTCTCTCTCTCTCTCTCTCTCTCTCTCTCTCTCTCTCTCTCTCTCTCTCTCTCTCTCTCTCTCTCTCTCTCTCTCTCTCTCTCTCTCTCTCTCTCTCTCTCTCTCTCTCTCTCTGGTGTGTACCTATGTATACCTAAATGAAATTTCCATTTTGTAAACTTTGTACAAAAATGGAAAGTGCAAGTTTTATTGTACTTGTTGAACAAATTAATTAACGTTTAAAACAAACATTTTAAGAGGAAGAAATAATTGGTTAGCATGGTACGTAAATTTAATTAAAATAACTTTCTGCTATTATAATTTAACTGCGTATAGACGTTAATATTATCAAGAGGTAAAGATTTATACATATACTGTTTTATCGGTTCAATATATATTTCCCATCATTTATTAATTTTGCATTGAGATTGGAAATTATTTCAAGAATTTATCACGATATTAGGTATTTATTGAAAATTTAATCCGAAAGACTATTAAAGATTCAAGTGGGATTTAAAAACCGTTGAAAATGTTTCTAGTCGTAAATGAAAATCCTCTACTTAATAGGATACAAAAATCGTAACTAATATTAAAAAATCGGTTTAGCTGACATGAAGGATGTAGATAATCTGACACAAACTTAATTTGAGCCAAGTTTATTCGTCATAACGTTTTTATTGGGCGAAAATAAAAATTTACTACAAAATCTAAGCGAAACGCATTACTTCGGTAGATACTCGCGCAAATTGTCTTTCCTATAAAACTTTAAATACTACAGAATTTCACCGTTTCAGGGTTATACGAATGTTCTAGTTTTAATTTTACGGTCAGCTGTATATTTTAAAATTTTGCTCTCTCCATCAATTCAATGCTACAGTTAATTGCGACTTAACATTTTCAACATACTCGTTATTACAAAAAAAATGTTATAACTCCGAGCGTCTGACCGGTATCACGTACAGCCTGAAATCCAGCATCGATTTCCTATACCTACCGCGCTTTCACACATACGACTATAGAGCATCTTGAATTTCTCATATCCTTATTTTCCTTGACGTGTTCAATTCGAATACGTCATTTTCGTGAAAGACAGATAATACACTGGAACAGTCATTCCTTATAGGTAAACAAAACCATACGCAACCTTACATAAATCTATAATATAATATTACTATGCAAAACGCCATTAGTAAAATCAATATATCAATATCAATTATATACCATTAAAGCGAATTTTTCTGTCCCCAACAAGCCGGAAAGCCCTTTAATTAACGGATCGGCCGTCCCAACAACTCCACACCGTCCGCATCGATAACCACACTCCGCCCCCTTACAGCCCCGGCCAACCCCCCCGGACACCAGCACTTACACTTTACCGTCGATTCATTATATTGTACGTCGTCCGCTCTGTGCATTCTCTCTCTCTCTCTCTCTCTTCCGCTCTCTCGCGCGCGCGCAAACTGATTTGACACGGCAGTCGCGGGAGTAGTTCAGGATTAACGAAGCGCGCGCGAGGCTCGGCTGCTTTCGCGGCGAGATAATTGCCCTCTCAGCGCGTCTGGCATGCACGATTTGCTTCTCTCGCTCTTTATTCGCGCTCTTGTCGTCTCGTCTCTTTTGCCCCTTCTTCGCGCGCGCTAGCGCGCTCGCATTGTTTGCGTGTTTGCTTTTCGGAATAGAGGCGACAGAAACGTGCTGGATTCTGTTTGGATTTTGTTTGTTCGGCTTGAATTGTTGAAAAGATGAGAATATCTCTCGTTATCGATCGAAAAGTTTTCTATATGCGTATAAACATTATCCTATAAAGCTGTACAAAATTAAATTTTCATTATTTATGTGTAATGGTTTTATGTATAATAATATTCAATATAGAGTTTAATTTAATTCATAATTTTATGTACATATTTTCAATTAAAAACACTATTAAAATTAACCATCTCTTTTTACCTTTATCACTATATAATGTACTTCCGCGTAATATGAAGAGTGAGATTATTATGGTAGTGTAAGAAAAATGCAAACGCCCGAAGGCTAGTACATAATGAACTGGTAATAATGTTGTTGCATAGCTAGACGTAAATCTAGGGCATTCGATATCAAGTTTTTTTATATCTAGAATACCAAAAAAAATTTTGAATACTAAATCAGTTCAAATACAATTTAAATGAAAACTTTTGCCAGGCATCGCTATTTTGCTCGTTGATACGTGCAAAAAATTCATGCCAGCTGATTGATCGTGCAAAACAACTGATCATTCAACTGTATGAAATGTTCGAATATTCCTCGACAAAGTTTTAGACGGTATGAAATTTCAAAAACGAAAAAAATTCATATTGATGGACCCCAGAATTCACGAACAATTTTTCACAGTAAATATCAAAAAATAAAAGCAGCTATAACCGCACGCTTAAGCCCCCAATTTCGAACTCTGAGTATTATATTTTTTTTATTTATTTATTTACTGTTGCATCCCCCAGTGGATATTAGCGACATAAAAATAAATTAAAATTTGTTCATCTTAATTTAGACACATATTACGATATATACATAAATTACAATTACATTGGCTCCAATAGATTAGTTTGCTAGAGTCATATTTATGTAACTGGATACTTTTAAAAGTTTGCTCTTCAAAGTAAATATAGTTGTAATTGTGGATTTTTCGATAAAAATATTATTTGAGCGTAAGTTAATACCTTTTAACGGGGTCAGTGAGACGTCCAGTGTCTTTTAAGGGCTAAGTAGTACATTACGTAACAGGGGAACAAAGTAGGTGATTCTCGCCCG
The DNA here is from genome assembly GCA_036365515.1 of Torymus aiolomorphi. NCBI lineage: Eukaryota > Metazoa > Arthropoda > Insecta > Hymenoptera > Torymidae > Torymus > Torymus aiolomorphi. The sequence continues at coordinate 33,472,964 of CM070876.1, forward strand.
AATCGAGTTCGTCGACAATAGAGATGGGGCGAGTCACATTAGCCCCGCTTTTTGTTAAAAAAAACGCGTAAAAGAGTACATGCGTTAACAAAATATAACGAGCACTAAGGGCTAAGTGAGCTTTTTGACCTCGTATGGTTGCAGTACTTGTCTTCGGCTTACGAAACGCACTCGCCTTCGACTCATACTGCAAACTCCGCATGTCTTAAAAAATCTAGTTTACGCCCTTGGCATACACTATTTTATCAAGGCTAACAAAAATTTACTTTGTTATTGCAACCAAAATGTTACAACAAAAGTACGATTTTTTTCTTTGAAATTTCTTTAAATAATCAAAATTAATCAATTTATAAATTTTAAAATTATTTATCGTTGTTTAATATCGAGCGTCGTTATGGTTTCATGTTTTGATTGCTATCAATAAAAAATGAATTAATTATAATCATTAAAATTTACTTTCATTTAGTAATACAAAGTTTTATGTTGCTTATTTATTTTTACTGTTCCTTTTTCCAATTTTTACAATGCATTTTTTATGACTGCCCCCCCCCTCCCTCCATACTCCTGGATCGCGTCTCCATCTGACCTAGCGGCTTATCTTCTTCTAGTCATTATATATTGAATTCATATTCTACCAGATACCCTTCTATTTAACCTTGTATTTTACGCCGGTTCTGACGAAAAAGTATCTTCGCACCGTAGAAGAACAACTATACACCCCTGAAATATCACGCAACCCTCGATCTCATTATATCACCCGTGGACATGAACTTTTACATCACACCCACACCCTGGTAGAAATGCTATAACCAACGGTTGGCAAACCGTTCCTGAATTTTTAAATTAAAAACGTCACACCATGATTATGTTGCTATTGTCGACGAAGAATAACTATTTATACACCTGGAAATAATTTGATTCTTGAAGCTGCCATGGTAGTTATTAATAATGTTTCTTAATGAGAAGCTAATGGCCAATTCTACCAAGGTTGTTTTTTTAAATTAAAAAACAATTTATTCCAACGTTTCGGACATTTATTTATGTCCCTCTTCAGGGTAAGAAACGTGTTGTCGAAGTTTACTTTGTACGGAAGAAATTGACGAGCGGAAAATTTCTTCCGTACAAAGTAAACTTCGACAACACGTTTCTTACCCTGAAGAGGGACATAAATAAATGTCCGAAACGTTGGAATAAATTGTTTTTTAATTTAAAAAAACAACCTTGGTAGAATTGGCCATTAGCTTCTCATCAAGAAACATGTGGAAATATTATGTTGTATAGATGCTTTAAAATATATAGTGATAATTTTAAATAGTTTCAATTAAGTTTTGATGTTAATCTTAAGTAGAAATGCTTCCATTTGATTAACATGATGTTAACCAATGAAGTTGGTCTATTTTCTACCAGGGCAGTAGCAAATAACTATTAAAAAATTGTAAATATAAATTTATCGAGACCGTGCTTTACTTTTTGAAAGTAAATCCCACCTCAATACATACGATTTTCAGACACACTAAATTTTTCCAGACACATAGTTATAGCAAATACTCAAGTGTTTTACCCACCATCCTTATTCAAACGATACCTCAAGATTACAAACATTTCCAATGCCAATAATAACATCGTTAATAATCATCAAGCTACACCCGAAAACCCATCACCTCCTTTAACCGTCGTCACCGTCACCGCGCACCACCACCGCCGTCGCCGCCCTAGCCACAGCCGCTTAATTACCGGAGCCTCGCCGACGCGTTCGCGCAGAAAAAGCTCTGCGGTGTATCTGCACGTCTATATATATATATATATGTATCTCTCTCTGTATACGCGGAGCCGTCGTCGCCTCTCTCGACCGCAGCCTTCCGTTCTCCTCCCGTCTGCCCTCCTCCTCTAACTAATCGGACGCGCGAGCGAGCTCGTAATTATTTCTAACGAAACGCGTCGCGTCGCCGATTGTACCTATCGCTCGGAAGAGCGAGAGAGAGAGAGAGAGCGAGAGAGACTAGTTCGGGGCGCGAGCGCGAAAAACAGCGACCGTTAATGCAGCGGTAAAGACGTCTCTCCCGTTACCGCCGCCGTCGCCGCCGCCGCGGTACTTACCGGTCTCACCGACCGAGCGAGCGACGGAAGCTTACGGCGAATTCGCCGAGCAGGAAGAGAATCGAGCGCGCGCGAGACTACGCACAGATTCTTTTTTCGCGACTGTATGCACATATATATGTATACATACATGTGGCGGCGGGTAGTCGCGCATCGCTTTTGGAATGACGTGGAGAGAGAGAAAGAGTGGGATCGTCTGGGTGAGAAACTTGACGGGGGTGCTTTTTATGGGACTTTGATGCGTATAGGTTTACGGTTGTTCCGAGCCTGCTTTTTAAATCCCGCAGCGTAGTTACTTTGTTTGGAGCGAACGTTCCGACGAGTGTGTATATCGCTCGACGTAATAAAACTGCGTAAAAATCTATTTCGAAAAATGTCGGCCCTTTTCAGCTACTGAGGTAATCTTAAAATCCGTTTCGTGATTGATATTGTGTGGTTTACGGTCGTAAAGAGCAGGTTGATTCCAAAGTGAATCAGTAGAAAAAGTCGGGTAGGAGAGACCTGCGAGTAAAACGGGCCATGTGAAAAAAATCCGATATCCACGCCGATGTAATAAACAACAACCGATTTGGCGAGGTGGACTTGCACTTTTGTGTATTTTTGTCGTGTCTATTCATATTCATTCATGCTTGAAATACATTAAACATTAGTATTTGATAAATATGCTAAGAATCCACCCTATAAAATTAAAAAAATATCTGCGTGTATTCTACACTTATATAATTAATAAAGTAGCTTAATGTCTATACGGAGCAAAATGGAACGCCGGGTCGATAATATATACATTGTTCACAAACACAGTATAATTTTTCTTTTTTTTCTGTAGGAATACGTTATATTGTTTGTAATGGTGTACAAGTATAGCCGTAAATCCAATCGAAGCATAAAGGACGCCGTATCAGCTACCATAAATGATAGCAAATTAACTCTGTTTCAATACAGTATATACCTCATACGACCTTTATAGCGATCCTCTCTTAAAAAAACGATGTCTGGATGTTATGAAGCACTTAAAGAGTGATTTTGATTGGTCTGTAAGGAATCGGCGCGAAAATTCGCTACTTCCGCTACATTTGAATTTTTGGAATTGAATTTTTATTCTTAACTATTTAAAACTAAATAATAAAATCAAATTAGAATAAAAAGATTAATTTTGTCATGCTTTGAAAAATAATCTGATTATTCTATCATTTAAACCAATTAAAATGCAATCATAATGAAAAATTATATATTCATAACCTAAAAAACAAAATAGTACGCGCGCAGCGCGTTTGGATTTTGCTAGTACGTTAGAAAAGTAACTGTGGGCAAAAGAAATTAAGTCTAATGTTTTTTTCTTTCCACTGGCCGGTTTTGACCGTCGATTTTTTAGATAAATTTCAGCAAATTCAAGTTTTTAAATTCACTCGGTTACGATTTAATTAAAATCATAAAAATATATAAATGTATTTTACTGTTTTACGTATTGAAATATGTCGAAACCTTTTATGATTCACCCAGTTTTACATTTTTTATTGAAATTTCATTAACGTGCTCTTCTTGCCTGGGTATCTCTTAATATTTATTTTAAAAAGTGATTTTACTAAAATATGCTAAACCAAATAATAAAGTTCTATAGACTACCATCTACAATGTGTTTAAAAATATTATTCTTTCTTTCGATACATCAATTTCTCGATATGATATCACTTAAAACGAAACTTTATAAGCTTATACAATAATCACTATATTTAAGCTCTTCCCGTCCACTAAATCCTGATATAATAGAATACTTCCGCTCATAATCCATTAATAATAATGAAAATACAATCGTCCTCGGCTAAAGATTCTAGAAAAGAGCAATTTTAACCCTCCTGTTATCTCATTTTCAATGCATTCAAGCCATGTTGAACAGCGATCACTTACAGTCCCCTTTAAAAATTCTAGTTGTTTTCCGCTCTCTTCTTATCCTCCTTTAAATAGAATAATCCAAGATTTTCTCGGATTTCAGATTGAGCAAATATTCATGTAATTCGATTGTTTGATCTCGATTATCTCTGTACGATTATTGCCATTCATCATATTATTATACAACTCTTGAAAAGTAAATAAATGAACGTCAGGGATTAATATCATCGGGTTTAATTAATCATTGCCGGTATAAGCAGATATCAAATTCTCCAACCCATCAAAGTTTACGTATTTAATTAACCTCGAAATACACGGTATTTCGAAATAAATTCCGGTTAATTAAGGAACGATGCTCTTCAGTAATATTATATGCATTCCAATTCCAATATACAAAAACAATGAACGCTGAGCAAACCGCAACGTTTCCAGTATTTCATTCGCCCTCTGTCACGCTACATCGCAAAATAGCTCAGATGCATACACACACCCACGCGCATCTTAACAACGGGGGTAGAAAAAAGAAGATGAAACGCACGGGCTTTGATTAATTTTGAAAAGAGCCACTTTCTCACCGTCTCGCTGATATATATAATAAATTATATACAGAAACGTAAACAGCTTTTAAGATTTGTAATGCCCTTTTTTCCGCACGGCGTAACCTCGTTTCTCCGGAGACAAGCGCGCAGACGCGCACGCGAGCGTAACGTGATTGTAGACACTGAGAAGATTATACGGCGAGAGAGTAGGAGAGGGTAGAACAGTACGACGTCGGCGATGATGGCACGCGAAGCGCACAAGCGGAGACGTTTTTACCGGAGATTATACATTTCTCGCGGCGCAGCTCGCAGCGATGATTTAAGAGAATGTGAAAGCTAGGTAGATATAGACGACTGCCGTTGTGAAGGATAAACAATTCAAATTAATTAATAATTTTTTTTACTTTACTAATGTGCGAATGATGCTTTGAAAGCGATATATAGAACGGTGAAAAAGTAATCTGTACTAGGAAGATATAGCGACGTTTCATTTGAATATAATATTAGATCAATTATTATAAATAAAATAGATACTCGAAATAAGATTTCAAAATAGATTGTATAAGTGAATAAATGAATAAATCCATAAACCCTTGACTTCCTTTAACTTCAAATGGCAAAAGTAAATATTTGAATACAGGCAAAAATGCACTGCCCTGTGCTTCATGTCCCACGAATAATTAATGGACCGCGAAAAATCCCTCCATCCCTCAGGAAAAAAGAGACTTGTTCTCGCAAATAGCAAAATAATTCAGAAGGTTCCCCCAGTCACCGATTCAAACCTTCCTCGCCCCCCAAACGAATTGGAAAATAAATAAATAAACAAAATCCCACCCTTGCACCCCCCCTGAAAAATGTACAAAAAATTGAGCAGTGATTAAAAAGCGACCCTCGCGTTTTTCTTCTCGATTGCAGCTGTCTGGCCTGCTGAGCGCCCGGGGCAGCGGCAGCAACGGCGGTGATATCTGGCCACTGGAGAGGCCGGACGGCATGCCGGCCATCCAGTCGCTGGAGGTGATGTGCGGCAAGGACCACATGGACGTCCATCTGTCCTTCTCGCAGCCCTTCGAGGGCATCGTCTCGTCCAAGGGCCAGCACTCGGATCCGCGCTGCGTCTACGTACCGCCATCCACCGGCCAGACCTTCTTCTCATTCAGAATAGCATACGCCAGGTGAGCAGTTCATGATCGAATGAGCCTTTTTCTTAAGTAAATTTCATTTCGGCACTCTGAACAATGTATGTGCACTACTGAAATAATTTATGTCCAGTGTATCACTATCGGGAAGTGTTCTACCTTCGAATTGTGGAGTTTAAACTGTGGGATGTTTCTGCCGAAAAATGATGAATTTTTCTAATGTTGGTCGTTCAAACTTTAAAAGTCTTTCATACAATATAAAAAAATAAGAAAATTAAAGATAACAAACTTTTATTTCGGAACTGAAAAATAATAACTCTTTTTTTCGATTTATCATAGTTTTAAAGTTTTGTACTATCGAAAATATACGAAAATAAGCGCGAAGTTGTCCTACGGATTTGTGCGATTTATCAGCACATTTTCGTTGCTCAACTTTGAACTATCGTAACATTGGAAAGAGTTGTTATTTTTCAATTCCAAAAAAAACCGCTGCCAATTCATTGGCAAGATGCTTCCTCAAACTAATTTATCGATTCCATTTTTAAAATTTAAAAAACAAAAGTAAATTTTTCACAACAAAACTTTATTAATAAATAAAACTGTTTTCTTTGTGGTTCTTTGTTGCTTATTAAACAATTAGACTGAATATAAAAAATATCTTTTTTGTTTTTTCATTTGTATCGCTAACGAAAAAAAACGCATTTGTTTTCAAAAATAATTTTTTTCTCGGAAACAAATCAACATAACCTCTTGAAATTTTAACATAACTTTTTACTTGATAAGTGTAATAAGTGATAAAAATTTTGAATCAGTCAATCGAATATTCTTTTTAAAAATGCAAATATAAGAAATTTATAAAAAAAATTTTAACCTCAAATATCTTTGGTTACAACGGTCAGATTTTTTTGGGCAAAGAACTGACTCATTAGACATAAAAAAGCTAATTCTCTGCCAAATTTCAAAACGATTCATTGACTTTTACTCCTGTTATCGTAAAGGAAAGGAAACGCACTTGTTTTCAAAAATAATTTTTTTCTCGGAAACAAATCAACATAACCTCTTGGAATTTTAGCACAATGTTGTACTCGATAAGTGTAATAAGTGATAAAAATTTTGAGTCAATCAATCGATTATTCTTTTTAAAAATGCAAATATAAGAAATTTATAAAAAAATTTTAACTTCAAACCAGAAAGTAATTTCAGATTGAGTCCCGCGGCAACGTGTACTAGGGCAACGATAATAATTGACTTTCAAAATATGAATTTCGTAAAAATTTCATAAAAATATTTCATAAAAATATCGATTCTTAAATATGAAAAAAACTTCCTCTCTGTTAAATTTCAAAACAATTCGTTGTCTTTTGTTGAGAAGTATAACTTAGTTATTATATTTGTATGATTGTTAGAATGATGGATTAACTTTAAACCACTAAGTCGAGCAGGATAGTAGTTAAATACCTGTTTCAAAACAAATATTTATTAGATTATTGCCAATACATACTTTTCTTTCTCAAACTAATGTATTTCTTTAAAATTTTTTATAACAATAATTAATTGTTTGCATAGGATATATAAATGAAAAACAAAAAAGATAGTTTTTATATTCAGTCAAATTGTTTAACAAACAACAAAGATTCACAAAGAAAACAGTTTTATTTATTAATAAAGTTTTGTTGTGAAAGATTTACTTTTGTTTTTTAAATTGAAAAAATGGAATCGATAAATTAGTTTGAGGAAGCATTTTACCAATGAATTGACAGCGGTTTTTCATTTAGAACATGTTTTTATATTCAATATTTTTCTACTAACAAGGGAGTTGTTTACTGATAGCCAAAAATGAAGCGCATCAGTACCCCTGGTACCTAATAATGACATGTTAATTATCTCGTTTTAAATATTTTTCAATTTGCAAGCACCTTTTGAACATCCAATTACAAATCTTCTCATTTCTACTTTCAAATGTCTACAAAGTCATAATTAAATGAAGAGATAGAATTTTTCATTATAAAATCGCTAAAAATGTAATAGTTCATACAGGTATTCGGGACAAAGGCTTTATTTTTGGGTAACAGAAAACGTCTCTCGACAACCGAGAAATATCCATTTTCAGGACTGCTACTGCAGGGTGTAGAGGAATATCAAATGAATATGTTTCCCTTATAATCTTTTCGACACTGGAAACGACGACGAACGTTTTCAATGGTTCATTATTTCTATAATTCAAACAAAGATACTATATACTTTTGCTCTTTAATCACTTAGATCATTTTCAAAGTATCTTTTTGCATCAACGTTCATTCTTTGAATATATTAATGAATACGAACAGAGAGAGAAAAAATTCATACATTCATTATGTCGCATAATAATTGTAATAAATATGAAACAAAAGTACATATTATACTTGCAAAATCTTTTGTTGCAAGACCATTAAAACCAAAGGAACTGCTTTTATACGATAATTTTAACAATTTCGACTGTGTTTTACAGGTGTGGCACGAAGCCGGACATGCACGGGCAGTTTTACGAAAACACCGTGGTCGTGCAGTACGATAAGGATCTGCTGGAGGTGTGGGACGAGGCGAAGAGGCTGCGCTGCGAGTGGTTTAACGATTATGAGAAGACCGCGTCTAAGCCTCCCATGGTCATCGCCGACCTCGACGTCATTCAGCTCGACTTCAGGGGTATGCATTTTCAATTCACTCGAGGACAAAGAGAAAAAAGCAAAGAAGAATCGCGAAGCTCACACGCGGCTCACAATGCGCCCCCGGTGAAAAATTCTCCCTTATTCGTCGAGTCGTTAAATTGAATTGATTGCGGCATAAACTGCGATGCCTTAATTGACACTGTGATTACGGAATAAACGGTCTTTTTCAACGCCGGGGTCTTCTTTAAACTGCTTTTACGCATGAGCGTCATTCTCTGTGTATAAAAGTATAAACGGTTTAACGCGTATAATACTGTGAGATCGTATACTGAAAAATATTTTTATAAAGATAATTATTTTTTATTGCCGTAATTAAAGGGTTCGTTTTTTAAATGGCAGAATCCCTTCACAATAAAAAATGAGTTAAACGCGTGATAATAATAAATTATAATGTTTATTTCGTATAAAAAGCGATAATTTGTTCATTTATTACTCGCCCGTATAATGCAATGCTTTTAATGCTTCGAAAACTGAATACCGAGTTAAATTGTCGTTTCACGGCAATGACTTTTTAAAATTGAGTTATACCTTTAGCATCGAAAATACATTCCGTTGCTTATACATCCATAGTATTTATCTTTGACGATACGTGAAATCTACCAACGCGCTGCCTATATCGTACAATAAATTCGCAATATAGGCAAGGCTGAAAACATACGATATTTAGAGGGTTTACATCCTTTCTAAAACTTTTAAGATTGAATTTTATCATTCAAAGTCCTAAATACAGGAAAAAAAAGACTCTACATCCCAGCAAAGAATTTATCCGCGAAATAAAAGTATCAGTAAAAACAGACAAGTACGGTAAGACCCGTAGCTTTAGTCACCTGATATCCCCGACTTTTTCTTTTTTTCCATCCAAGTAACATATTCTCCAGTATAATCTAATGAATTCCTAATATCGCCGGGCACCCTCCTTTCGTTCTCATTATTCAACCGATACATTCATATACACGGCAATTTAACGTTAACCAGGCAAAATCGAAGGAACCTTTCTTTTCTTTCTCCGCAGGTGACAACGTGGACTGCTGGATGGAGATACAGCACGGCAAGGGCCCGTGGGCGCCTCCAGTCTCGGGAATCGTGCCCCTCGGCTCCACCCTCACCCTCGTCGTCGCCATTAACGATTACCGAGGTAACGAGCGCCACGGCAAAGTGCAAGGTATCCGGCGCTTTTGGCCAGCCACGCGCCTTCCACCCCCACTTCCCACTCTTTAACTCTTGTTCTTTTTTTTTTGTCTTGCAATGAACAGGCGAGTTCGACATGCGGGTAAAGTCGTGCGTAGCCTCGGACGGCGGTGGCCATACGATACAGCTCAGTGACGAGTTCGGATGTGTGCTCAGGCCCAAGATGATCAGTCGGTTCCTGAAGGCGAGGGGATCCGACGACAGAGCCACCGTCATTACCTACGCCTTCTTTCACGCATTCAAGTTCCCTGATGCACTTAGCGTGCATATCAAGTGCAAGGTAACGTGATTTTTTTTTTCATGTTTTATTGTTCTGGACTATTAGGTCAATTACGTACAAATATTGTGGAGCAAACTTATATATAACAGACGTTCTCTTTTAATATTTGCATAATAAACTTGCAGAAATGGCTGGAATCAACTAATAATAAACAAGTCTTCTTTTGGATGGGCACTTGGAAAACAAAAAAGTGGATTCTTTGTATTTTTCAATTAAAACTAATTTATTTCATACTTCGGGAATTTTAAATGTTTTTACTGAAACTTGATATTTACAATGGTATTTTGAATTGCTGTACCTCGTTCAAACCCATTTGAAATGAATTAAATTCTTTCATTTATTCAATTTATTGAAAATTCAAAAAAGTAAAATTATTCGGTACTGAAAAAAAATTTTTAATTGACGATTCCAACAGAATTTCAATCTGTAGATGGTAATTAAAAATGTGCATTATTATTTTTCATAACTTATTTACATAGACTGAAACACGTATGTGCTATGTATTATAATGTGAAATTGTAATTGAAATACATAGTACGTACTAAAATGTAAATAAAAACTCCAAGCATTAAATTTTCTATTGGTAAAAGAAAAAAAACTCGTAACATTCTTGCAATAAAAATAGGAAAATTCCAATGGCAAACAAGTATATGTTCCAGACCTGTTTCTTTCTCAAGCAAACCATTCGAATTATTTCAGGGAGCATCTCAACTACGCAGCAACTCAAATCATTTTCATTGCATATTTACCTTTCGCGTTCCTCCCCTTGAGCATTCGATTGCATTCCCGCCATTTTCTACACCACCGTATCTTCTCACGATATAAACCCAACACTTCAATTAGCCGAACAATTCGAAATTACTCTAATATCGGCGTTATATAGTTCAGTCATTACACCTCTCGCCATAAATGAAAACACCACCGATCGCATAATTCAAGGTCGAGATCTGTCGGCACGGCTGCCTGGACCACTGCCAATCGAGCGGCGGCGACGGCCACTACATCCAGGACCGCAACGACGTGAACCCACCGCCTCAGCAGCAACAACAGCAGCAGCAGCAGCCTGCCTACATCGAGGGCGAGGCGGCAGGTGGCAACGCGAGCCCGAGGCCGTCGGTCATCGAGGACAGCAACGGTAACCCGGCGCCGGTGTACGAGGACAGCGGCGACGACATAATATCGGCGATAGCTGGGCACTTCCTCGGCCTCGAGAAGTCCGCGGCGCCCAAGGCGCAGGCTCAGACGAGCAACCACCAGCCCAGCACGACGACGACCGGATCCCCCGTCGATCCCTCCGATGGTTCCGTCATGTCGCAGCCGTACCTGGTATATTATATTATATACTTATCTATACTTTGAAGATAACAAATTTTGCTTGCATGGATTTTGAAATATTTTTGTAGACTATACCTATGCTTTTGAGAAAAAAAATTTATGTCAAGTATAACATTTATATGTACAATATTTTTTGACATTGTTGAACGCAGTTTTAAAGCAAAAAGGATCAAAGATATTGATCATAAAGGTAACAGTAAGAAGTAAAATCATTTCTCGTTTCCAGTAACACGATTGAAAAACTTATAAAATAATTTCCCCACCGCGAGCTTCACTCCTGGAAAAATGAGCAAAAATAAAATTTAAACCGAAGCAATAAGATTTACTTGACATGTACACATAGAAACAAACTTTGTCCCAACCGTGCAGAGCAGAAAGTCCCTACTGCAACTTAAATTCTCTCTCGCGCTTTTCGATATAAAATCATTTCATCCTCCCGGACAAAGTTTACGAAACTATAACTGATAAAAATCGGGGCATCACTTGATAAAGACGTACTTATATATTTTTATAAAGATGCACGTAATATGTCCAACAATAAGCTACCGCGGTACGTCAAAAACTTATTACGGGAGCCCACCCAGCGTTTCCAACGCGCACGACAAAATAATGAATTTAAACGTGTGCGCGTGTGTGTACACAGTCGGTGCAGCCGGCGCGAGTGACGCGCTACCAGCCGCAGGAGCACTTCCCGCACGGGCCGCGCAACCTCGAGCACGAGGAGGACAAGCCGCTGCTTCGACCGCAGCCGCGACAGGCCAAGTTGGCGGTGAGCGGCGACGAGCCAACCACCACCACCACCACTACCACCACGACGACCACCGCTTCGAGCAGCAACAGGACAACGAGGCAGCTGGCGAGCCGACGAAAGCGCTCGCTCGTAGTCTCGGACCGGAAGGTGCGCAGCGCCGACGTCGGCGTCTCTGGCATCTACGAGGTCATCTCAGAGGCTGACCTTGCCTTCAGCCCCGACAGCCACGCCGAGGCCGTTACCGTCTTTCAGGTAAGGACAGAGATGGAGTGAGAAAAGGGCTCTGAGTTATTAGGGTTGGACTGCGCGCGCGCCCGCTTTATTGGCGCTGATTCTCAGAGGGAGATTAGAGCTTTTTTTGAAAACGTCGCGAGGGTCGAGAGTTTTATGAAGGTTGGGGAATTGTTTATTGTCCAGCTCGCCGGGGGGACATTTCGGCCCCTCTGGCTCGTATATTTGCGGAAAAGTTTTTTGAAATATTTATGGTGGATGTTAATTTCGAGAATATCTATAAATTCAGGTAATTTGATAACCAACGGTGATATTGTAGAATGGAAAATTTGATGGACATGTCGAATACACCGCTTGTAGCAGCTTGTTACTTTCATTATTTCGTGGAATTAAAATGGAAACTTCGATTGTGTTGTTCTGATATTATGCTTCTAAAATTACTTTTGTTAAACACTGACACTGACAGCTTAATTATATACATTATTTGAATACGCAAATACACATTCATTTTAATATTAATTTTCCATAATTTACGATTGTAAAATATAAAATGTATATTTTATAATAATGACCGCTTTTAACGAGTTTGATAAATGCAACAGAATATTCAAACTTATCATTCGCATAATATATAATGTACATGAAAAATTGTATTTATTTATTTATTTACCAGAAATGATACAAAAGATACATAATGCAGCTAGTACCAGGATATAAAAGACTATATCCGACCTTGCTGGCATTCTATAGAGGTGCACAAAACACCTGTATATAGGTCTGGTAGCTTACAAACTAATACAACACATATACTAAACTTACATGCTAAAATAAAGTTGATTTTTAGCTATACGCTATATTAAAATATATTCAAAATTCAACTTTTAGATAAACTCTTGTAAACTTCAAAAAAGAAATTAGCTTAAATTAATCTAGAATTTCTGGCTATTTTATATATGGCAGTATTTTTGTATCCATTGATTTTACAACAATTATGTTACAAGGTATTAGTTGTTTTTTTCTTTTTCTTTGTACCAGTTGGTAATTTTTGTCTTTATATTTTTATTACTAAGATTAAGCGTTTTTAATTCATTTGGGAACTCATTAAATACTTTCATAGCAATAATAACATTATTTTTGAAGTTTATTGACTTATTGATTTCAGGCATTAAAAGACTTTTATTTCTGGTAACGCTATTTGAATCTAGAAATTTCTTCCTTAAATCATTGTAATGAAACATAACTGAATCTATTTTAAAGTTATCTTTGATTCGTAAAGGTTGGAAAGTATGGTTTTTTGATTTGTTAATTATTTTTATGATTCTATCTTATAATGATTCAAGTTCCTTAAGTACATTATCGTAAGCACCTCCCCAAGTAATTATACCATAATTAGTCAAGCTGTTAAGAAACGCGTAATATAGAGCTAATAAGTGTTTAGATTCGAGAATTGGTCTTAATTTATTAAATGTAGATATCTCGTTCTTTTAGCAATATACGCTATATGTTTATCCCATTTCATATTACTATCTATTATTATACCTAGATATTTGGTGTAGTATACTCTTTTAATTTCCTTATTGCCTATAAAAATTTTTAAGTTATTTGGCACACTATGGCTATAAATTCCAAGCGCCATGAACACAGTTTTTTCCACATTATAACAAAATGTGCATAAACACAAGATTAATTACCGTCTTTATAAATAGACTAAAATAATATGCCATGCTTCTACAAATGAATGAAGAATAATACTAGCAAAACCATCCCGATCAATCAAAATATATAATCTGACACGTGTTCAATTGCAGGGCCGGATCCGCGAGGAGGTCGTCTATGGGATCTGCCTGCCGATAAGCGGCTTCAGCGCCCTCTTCGTCGTGGTCGCCCTCTCGGCGATAGTCTCGGCCCTCGTCGCCGGGGCGATGGTGCACAGGCTGCAGGCGCAGCGCGAGCTCGCCCGGGCCGCCCGCAAGAATCTGCCGGCGAGTCTCGCGGCCATCGCCGCCGCGGCGGCCGCGGCCGACCGCAACAACGCCGGACAGCAGCAGCAGCCCGGATGGCTACAGGCCTACGGACTGTTCAGGGCGCGATGCGCCGCCGAGAGGCAGCGGGCCGTCGTCGAGAGCAGGAATAGCGCCGTCGAGGCGAATAACTGAGGCGGAGCTGGAGAGATTCGAGCAGAAACAATCAAAATTTGCGAGTGCGAGAGTCGTGAACTTTGAGGTCGCGAAATGATGCATATATATAGTGCGATGGAGAAACGAGGCGCAAAGTAAAAGTCAACGAGACGGATCGAAATTTATTGACTGCTTAACGGTATATATGCTTTCAAAATTGTCGAAAACGCCTAACTGATCCCTGTGAACGTCACTCTTTCCGCAACTTTCGCGCAAAATAATGAGCGTTTAATAATGGATTGCTTGTTGTAATAACAGCTCCGTGAGTTGGTGTACAATCGAAGGCAAATGCAAAGATTGTAAAAGCTGAAAGAGAAAAAGAAAATGACGATCAAATAACGAAAGTTTTGTATTCATTGGTTGTTACTTAGTCCAATAATACCATCAAAGTCGAGATTATATCTTGAAATGATGTAAATTGTCGAAAGATTTAATAGCGAAATGGAGAATGAAATTACGAAGATCGAATTCATGCGATAAAGTTTTACTCCAGTTTACATTATAAAAATATATTACGCAACTACTTTAGTACATTACACAACCTTCACTTTTCCCCGATATTTTCAATTAAGAAGATATTTAATTTATTTTTTAAATGAATTTCATGCTCCAAACGAGTGCGCTGCCGTGCTTCTTTATTTAATTTTACATCGCCGACTTTGTTCAATTAATCCTACCTGCTGTGAAATTCCTGTGCAACCTATATTGAAGTCCTTGTTTGTGAAATTACTCTGATTCTATAAAAGCCAATTATTTGTTTTTAAATCACTAAAGCGTGTGCCTTAGACGTGAGTGTTAATCAAGTCGACATTTAATTCGATTTAATATTTTTTAAATAAGATTTAATCAAATTAACTAACGACTTTTGTTATCTAGAAGAAAACTCACGGTTAAAATTAAAATTTCACTCCGAACTAATTATCTTTTAAAACGGATAAGCCAATGCCAAATGTAAATATTGGTCATACCCGAAAATTGCGTTGCGCCTCTCCATAGATTCTATGTCATTTAACAATGCGAGGAATCCAATCTAGTTTCTATGTGATATTTATGCAATCATGAATAGAAATTAGAAATTGCATCGACGCATACGAATATAGACTATACGAACCAAATAAGCTTATAAATTTTTAAAACAAGCGAGTAAACGTGCACTTCACCCAACTTCGCAATTCATCATCAATCCATCATGATCACAACGACGTAAATTCTATTTTTATTGACAATGTACCGTTGAATTTCCGTTCGGAAAGTGAAAATGGAAACAGAGAGGCGAACGAACGACATATATGTATATGATAATTCTCATCTAAAGAGAGAGAGAGAGCGAGAGAGAAGAGAGAGACCTTAATGAAGCAGTCCCCGAGCGGGCTTTTCCAGATATATTCGAGGAATTCGAGATATCCAAGGCTCGCATCCGGACTTTTTCACAACTGCTGCGCGCGTATTTAGATTAGCTCGTGCACTGAACTCGGCCGAGGAGGTGTATGCGTTAGGTTCATTCGGATCGACGTTGTTGCACATCCACATTAACTTTAAACAAGTATTTTCTCATTTGCCGGGAGCCGAGAAATTTCGTTTAGATTTAGCTACACACGTATATATAAAGTCAGTCCTGAGACGCGTTTATTTAAGCTTATTTATTCTAATGTACTTCATGTTGAAGCAGTGTCTATTATAAATTGTTCTTCGTTGAATAACTTGATCAGTTTCGACTAATGACATCTCATATACTTACTAGTGTATACTCGTTCTTTTCTTTAGCATTAGCCGCGTATCCTAAATAACAAACAATGAACTAAAACCATAGCAATGTACTTACATAGTGGTTTTCATGTAAAGTATTAAGATTGTTGTTATTGCTTCAGTGCACAACCTTTAAAAATGGTATCATACAAATCAAAATATTATAGCCAACTGTAACTCGATACTATATAGTAAAACGAATAGCATTCGAAAATCGCTAATCTTAGTTATATTAACGATCAAAGTAAATGTGCTCTCAGGGTCATTGAGTCTAGACCATTTTTCGTTCAGTGCGACCAATGTCTTATACACTCTTACGGCAGACAAAATTCTCTGGAGTGTCTTGAAAAATGGCAATCTTTTATACTGTTTACGCTCGAAGTATCGGCGTAAGTCTGACATAAAAGTGTCAATCTTCATTAGATGATGCGTCTCCGTTCATAGAAAAAGGCAAGTAACGTTTTATTTTACACAATGCATTTCGTGCGCATATTACTTGAAAAATAAAAATAATAACGAGTTTCGTTCAAGTGAAATTACATATGATAATAAGTACAACTCGGGGATTAAAACTAAAAGACAGCCGCGTCTACTGTAGATCGACACTAATAGGCAAAAGTCCTCGGAGACCATGTGCAATATACTGTACAAAATACCGTAAGTGCGTATAACCCTCTTTTTCAACAGCGTGCAAGGAATTCTTCGGTATACACTTACTAACGATCGAAAGAAAGAAGCACTTTTACGCCTTTCCTTCTCTCGTTCTTATTTCTTCTTTTCATACTCTCAGCGTCTGTTAGTTTAGTACCTGTATAGCTGAAGCATGAACAGCGTAGTTGTTTCCTCTTTTTATACATATATGTTACTTTATTTTTGCGTGCAGGAGGGAAGAGACTTAGATAATATAATTGTTAGCTTGAATGAATGTATTAAGACACTTTCATTCACTATTTTCTTCCCTCCAGTGACGTCGTGCTTCCGCTGTACCGGTTTCATATAACTATATATGTAATGTACGCCCATCCATTCCTTTTCTCTTGTTTTCCTCTTTAATGTAACGAATGAGATATATATATTTATGATTTTTCTCCATACACGCATCACTCTTGCATCTAGTATTATTATTTTCTAAGGTAACCATTAAGCCTTTAGACATATCTATAGATATCACTTTATTACAAATTAAACGAAATACTGATAAATGTGTGGAATCACTTATAATTAATTGTCCCTTTAGGACGTTGATAAAAATAAGAAAATGTAATTATAGGATTCGTAGAAAGTCTAAAATATATTAATGTTGTACTATCCTAAAACAAATTATCCTTTGTACTTTGTTTAATTTGTAACAAATTGATCTTTTAAGTACTTAATCATAAGAGATACAGTTAGAGCGCTATCTATTTCTTTACTTGTTTTTATAGAAAAAAAAACGCTGTAAGAAATGAGGGCTATATATGAAACTATAATCATAGTAATTTTTATATTGCAATGTTGCTATGTAAGCGAATTATTGAATGTTGATCTGCATAAGACAGTTGAACGCAAGAGATTGAGAGAATTTTTAGTAAGTTATAGATTTTTTATAATATAATTTCCTGTAAGCCTTTATTTATTTCATACCTTAAAAGTATAATTTTTATCCGCATCCCTGCCAATATTCTATAACAACGTATTTTTCCTACTATTTACCTTGAGTTTGTTTATTTCGAAGTTTCATGTAACTTTATGGCGAAATGGATATTTATTCTTCACTTGTAATGTTGGGTACTTTCACTTGCGAGATTAAAGCGAGCATGCATCTGTTGCGACATGTTAATTGAAACAAGCGACACTATTATGTTATCCTAATGTGAATCCTTCAAACTCTATTGTAGTAACTTAAGTATGTCCCTGAATACAGAAGAACAAACTAAAACATGATATGAGGTGTGAGGATGGGTGCTGTAAGAAAAAAGTTGAAACACGTTTTCTTTTTTATTATATTTTAATAAATTACGTTATATTATAAAACATGCTTGTTTATTTCATACATTAATTATGAAACTATTACGCAATGTTAGAAAGCATCTGAGACTAAAGGTAAGATTTTTTATTAATATTATTTTAATTATTTATAGTTTAAACATTTAATATCTAAAAACAATCAGACTTTTATCAAAATAAGTGAAAGTAAACCCTAAAATCATATGATTACCTACAAAGTAACTCTATTTTAGGTACGCTATTTCAGTATTTGAATTAGTTCCAGGATTTACAGATGGTTTCTAAAAGCGGCATATATTAATTCTATCTTGCCATTAAATTAAATTCCAAATTTTGTACTGTGTAATTTCAGAGAAATATGAGGTGGCATAATTTTGCCTTAATATTCGTTTTTAAAATTATTATTATTTTATCCAATTTTTTACATTGTTAGCGTTAATGATACATACAATAATTTTGTTTATTATTTTAACACGTACATGTAACATTAATAACGATTTGGTTAAATTTTCAGGCTTTTATTTTCTTTAAAAGCATTATTACAATTTATCTTTCAACATTTACAAATGCCTTTCTACGCAATGAACAAAAGTAATGTAAACATAAACCTACATTAAAATTTACGAATTCATAGGTGCGTGCGTTAAAAATAACGGTAATTGAGTAAGTGACGACGCTCTTGCTAACTATCTATCTACATATTCATTAATACAAATGAAATGAAATTTCGTAATTAGAAGCTCGAGCATTCAAATGCTTACAGTTAAGTTTACTGCAGATTATTCCCTTTTTTACTAGTATATATATACTCGAGATAAGAGAGAAGCGTGCACCAATGTGGCATTCTATTGAATACCGCGCCATAAACCGTGGAAAACGTTATTTTTGAAAATGGGAATAGCTGGCTCTCCCTAAGTACTTTATCGACTAGTTTCCCGTTAGATTTTTGATATTCCGAGATTGAAGTTCACATCTAAATGTCTATCTAAGGTACCTTCCGAAAATTGTTTTATTTTATACCGTAATTGGATTTTTTATGATAACGTGATATAAATACCTAATTGGGATCATCTTATACATGGATCAACAACTTAAGTTTTTATTACACTGTAAATTAGTTACGGTCTATAAAGCTGGAATTTCTTCAAAAGACTCGGAAAAGTAAATTGGTACAAATAATTAGACACTAAGTATTTTGACGTGCTTGAATGAAAACAGTGAATATTTTTACGAGCGAGGCAAAAACTACCGCTAGTTTTTTAATTATAAAATCTACGTCTTCATTTCATTTGCTTTTGAAAAAGCATAACCCTTGTCAAATTTTATTTATCGGTTAATTATAATTGTATAACTATAATATTAACAATAAGATATAGCAATCAATATCATTTAATTTGTTTACAACGTTTTGGAAGAAATGAACACAAATAGTTACTTCGACACCACGTTCCATCTCTCTCACCTCACCACCGTAATAAATCGTTCAAAATATCGCCCACTTAGGATGCCCACAATCTATTCCATTTCGCACGTCAATAAGCGCACCCAGATAATTAAAAAAAAACGTTCTATTGAACTCAAAAAATAATCGACTACGGAAAAGTGTTAACAATAAACTTTGAACGTATACTTCACCGCACGCTTAAAATATTAAGTGTCGCGTGCCAGACCACACATTAAATATATTGCGTGTGGGGTGTGGTTAACTTCAAATACCGCATTACATGTACTAAAGACCCTGCCTTGCTTAGTTTCCGTTTTTAAGCTACGGTAATTTTTATTCCAAACGCAATCTCGAACTGCCGCCCAAAATCGCGCTTTTCACTGTTTTGACAGTTTTAATTGCCCATAACTTTTTTCTGTGATCTATTTCCATCTTCATCAAGGTCGCATTTTAAAGGTAACATTTTTTATAAATCTTTTAGCCTTTGGTGAGGAATATTGATACTGTCGCATTCGCCTTAAGCATATTTTGAATGGTGTTCTGTCAAGTATAAATTAGCAAAATAATTGGCATCGATCTGTAAAAATTCTGAGCAAATCTACTTACAATTTGCAAACTTTTTCCCATTTAATATGCTATACAAAAAGTTTCAAGTTTTTGAGTTAAAAAATCATAAAAATTTAAGATTTACGAAAAAATTTTCAAATTTTCAATTAAATCTAATTTTAGAACGATTGCATATTTTGCTCTAAAACTTTATATTTGTGTTTTGGAGCTAATTTGGAATAAGTATAAAAAAAATTAATTTTCAGCAATTTTAAAATTTTGAGCTGAACAGTTGACATGAAGTTACCCATATATACCTACCAGGCGTTAAAATCTAACAAGCCCCGCTTACAAAATTGTCATAACCACGCTGCTCCGTTAATTATCGTGCCGCATATAATTTAGTATGGCTATCGAGGACAAACATTCGAACTTTCGTCGTTGAACCAAGAACCGTGCTCCCACCTCTTTTACGATTTGCTTTTAACAGCTCCTACTTAAAACGCCCGCTTACACGCATTTGTTTACCAAATGAGACTACATTTACACACCGGTAAAATAACACAGTAGTTCAACAGATTTTTTGAAAATCCGCTCGCGTGTATGTATAACTCGAGTATACATAGGAAAAAAGCGTCTCGCTTTAAGACCCTCGGGCGGCTTCGCGTTAATGGGCATCCCCGGAGTCTCCATTAAAGAAGCTTGGTTCATATACGGACCGAGAGAGAGAGTGTGTGTGTGTGTAAAGCGAGCCGAGCCTTCTTTCGCCGGCAAATATGTTTGCCAATTACGGCGCGGCCGCAAAAAAGGAGGAGGAAGCCGCGCGCGCAGAAGAACGCGCGCGAAAGTTTGAGCGGCCGATTGATTGCTTTCAATTGCTGCGCGCGCGGGGATCGGCTTTCGGCGCGTCGTCGACGCGGCCGCGTGGCTAATTAAAGACACTTTTCGCGCACTTAATTGAGTTAATGTTTTTTTTTTCTTTTCAAGCGCGACAGAGACTTTCCTCATTCAAATGAATCTTTTGTCCGCGCGGCTTCATTTTTGGGATTATAGCTGCGAATCTCGGGAATATTTCAATCTCTTTTTTTTTCAAATAAATATTTCAAAAATTTTCTTTATGACTGTAATGTACATTGCAATTTGGAATAATTTTTAGAGTACTGTCTACAAAAATAAGCAATTGGATATTATTCATAACATATTTGAATTTATTAAACTACTTATAAAAGAGTCGGAGCCGTTATATCACCTTCAAAAAGTATATAAATATAAAAGAACGGAGCTTTCAAAAATCCCATAAAAAGGATGTCTTAATTACATTCTGTTCCAAAATTACTCAACGTTGAAATTTTATACGGAGAATAAACATTACATTTTAACTTATGAAATGCAGTTCTATTGACTCCATCTGCTACAAAAAAATTTTCGTTTCCTCAAAATTTTGAAAATCTTCGAATCAACTACCTACCTTCTCCCGTTATTCCCCCAGATAACCACCTAATCAAATTTGTTCTACTTCCGACCCGCAATACCATAAAAAAGGCGAACCAAGTAGATTCTAAAAGAGTGTCGTTTCCTCACTTTACACCACAATAAACCAAGATAAAAATCCTAGCCGTTTCCTCCGCTTAACTGACCTCACCTCAACCTCCTTCCCCCCTCTTTCTCTCGAGTAAGCAATCGACCCTGCGCGCGCAGCGAACAATTCCTATAAACCTCGAAAAGTCGAACGATCGCCGATCACGATAGAGCACTCGCTATACATATACCGAGCACTGGCACACACACGCGCAGCTCGCGAATGAAACCCTCAAGACGCAGGCGAATAATTTTAATTAGCCAAAGAACAACTGCTCGGATTCTCCCACATATAGCAGGCGCACATACACACGCCTATAGATGCGGAGCTACATAGCAAAAAAGCTACACGTAGCAGCGCTCCTGCTAAGGAGTCCGCGCGCGCGCTCTCGTATCGCTCGGCGGATCTCCCGGGTCAGGTCTGCAGCCGCAGCTCCGTTTCAAAGAGTGATTTATACAATAGACGCGCGCGCGCGCGCGAGGAGATGCACAAAAAAGGCGCGCGCGCGCGCGCGGGGATGTTCACCGTTGCGGCGGCAAAAAAGCCGCGCGCTCGCGCGTGCACACGCCGAGTTGTACTTACTTATTTATACCTGGCCTACGTCTGCCGCGCGGCAGACGCGGAGCTTTTCGTGCTATTGCCTCGTCAATTAGATTCTTCCCGTCTGCGCTAGCTGCGGTTGCGGCTGAGAGGCAAAAAGGTGGGGTAAAGGTGAGGAGAGGTCGGGATTTGGCTCTCAGCTGGGTCGAATATGCCGAGTGGTTATTGTTTATTAGGTCGAACATACTTTTATAGTTGTGTTTTTAGAAGCTCCACAGAGCTATTTGTAGAAGACATTTTTCGCATGTTTAATACGCATTAGAGTTTTTTTATCTCGCCATGTATAATTCATCAGTTATGGAATGTTTTATTAGTTACCTTGGATACTGGAATAAAGTTATCGATTAAATATTAAGAAAATCTTTTTCCGCAGTCGAAAGATTTTTAAAGTAGAAAAAAGATACTTTTGTTTAAAATATATACGCATAGTTCAAAACTTCTCATTCATATCCTTGATAATATTTTAGAAGATATTTCCTTTACAAGGAGTACGTGATTCCGGTCTTCGAGAAATTGGCTCCGCCCGGCTTTGAGAGGTATTGTTTTTGTGGTATAAACTTAGAATGAAGCTCGAGTATATTTTTAATTTGATTTCGTAAGATGTTATCAGTGCGATATGAATTTAAATATTGTATTTAAAATGAGGTAGTTTCTCATGAAATATTCCACATGAATTTCTCATCTTAATTTTCTAAAATTTGTACTGCTAGAATTGATAAACAAGTAGTAAATCATGATTTACTTCATGCTTTAATTTGTTTAAATTGTACAAGTGTATTCAAATTATGATGCAAATTAATTTTTAATTACTTTCTTGTCGCCAACTTACGCTATGCATAACTTTGAACTGAATCGAATATTTAGTAAGAGACAAAAAAGGAAATAAAAGCTATTTTCATCTACAGTGATCTGCATTTTACGTTAAAAATAAAATAGGTAATTTTAATGTAATAGATCATACCCGACTTATAAGTTCTTGTGAGATCAAACTAAGGGTACGGGGATACATTTGTAGGTGTCAAAAAGCGCCTTCGGAAGCCTGGGCAAAATCCGCTTCCCGGAAATCGAAATCACTCTTTGTTGGTAATGGGTGCTCGACTTATTTTTACGTTTTACGTCGAAGTCCATTTTCCAAAGGCCGTGCCCTCTCCATATAAATCTAATATTTTCTCGTATGAAAAGAATTTTTCAAAGTTTAAAGTATAAAATCATGAAATCTCCAGTCTTTTATAAAGTCATATGAAAATGTATATTATAGTAACTGTTTAAAGCATATTCTAAAATATAAAAACCATATATTTTTCCAATATTGTAAAGGCGACGGAAATTTGTAAAGTTTAAACAGAAATAAGAAACTACTGAAAAACTCTTACAAATACAAATAAAAGAATAAATTTTTCAATTTAATCTTTCAAGACAATTGTTGCACTTTGCCTTATTTAACAGAGATTCAGTAATGTTTCATGCGTAATAAGCGACGACGAAATTCTAATGTCGTAACGTATCCTCCATTGGGGTAGGTCGATGAGATTACGTACGTAGCAAGCACTGCACTTAGCGAAATGTCAAATCGCGTTTAAGTACACACATATATGCTCGGAAAAGTACTTCTAATTATCATTGTATAAATATATACCATACAATCATTGAGGAAAACCTCTAAAACGTTTATAGTTATCAATATTCCATTTACGTCAATATTTCAATGATATAATAAATTCTGTTGAATACATAAAAACGTTATCGCATTGGCACTTGGTGACTCATAAATGTTTTAAGCGAGATTTTCGTGGTTGTAATAGTTGTTTAAGGGACATTTTAGCGGAATTTCATACTTAAAATGTATGACTCATTCTTCATTTTAAATTGGATCGTTATATGCGTAACAGTCGCACTCGTACTTACCATACTAATGTGAAAATTACACGTGATTATATGAAGGTCTGTATCTTAGCACTTAAAATTAAATTTGTTGAAAGAATTATTTGAATTTTATAATCATAGAACAACGACAAGTTTTAAGTACAGAAATAAGTAATGGATAATAACAACATTTACAAATGAAATATTTTATTTCTTACAAAATTACAGTTTAAAATTACATGATAAATTAATACTATACGTACTAAATAAATAGTAATTGTAAACATAAATTATTCATTTACTGGTTGTACATTTACATTCAATGTGATCAGTCTGTTTCATTGCATACAATCAATGAAACACTTATGCCCTATTTTCAGAAATCTTGTAAGTTAACTTATTCCAGTTTGATTATGAGCTATTTATAATGGCATATTTTAGTATTAGACAACAAATGTTAATGAGAAATATTTATTATTTTTAATATTTTTTTGAATATTTTTTTGTGTAATTTTACGTGTTAAGTCCTTTACATGTTTCTATAGACAAGATTTTTGCGCCATCAAGGCATAACAAGTTTTTTTTTATTTACACTTTCAAAAATACTTGAAAATGTTTCATAAATACGTAAATTTTCATCTCGAAGGTATTTCAAATAAAAAGTTAAGAAAAATATGAGTGATATATTCCAGTATGCTAATTAAACTAAGAAATTTCATATCGCAAATATTTAAAGTATAAATTAAGGTAGCCCTAACACGAGGTCAAGTAAATGTAATTTTTCTTCAATCTTGTTAATGAAAGCATGTTTTTGCAATCAAAAGTGCGAAAGGTAACTTAAGTATTAAATAAACACAACTATATAATATAGAAGGCCATTTATGTTAATTTAAGTGAGTAAATAAATTATTAAATAAATCAATATATTAAAATATTTATGATAACTATATATCTTATAAGCAGATAATAAATTAGATGTTGTAATTAATGTTATAAATAACATGAAAAAAAACCGACTTTATCGCATTTATTTTCACAAATTCCAGTGGTTTTTAAAACTAATAAACCTTCACGTCACGATAAACTTTTCAAATGCGTTTTGATATAAATGAACAAACTTTTGAGCTGAGGATTATCTTATCAAGATTACGTAAGTTTGAAAGAAAAAAAAGTAACTGAGAAATTCGTTTTGAATGTTAGAAACAAGGTTACTTATATATGCGACACGTGCAAATGCGACGCGCGCACGATTGAAATTTGTGTCCCCGAACCCCGAAAAATCTCCCCTGATAATTTCCACGAACACGTGATCCATCTATTTCCAGTGGGGTCGCGCATCAATCTTTTTTTGACTAGCATGACGTTAGGACTACCTTAAAATAGAGCTGCTGCCGTCGGCCGCTTTATAACGATGACAGTGTACACGCAAACACAATTACAGCGGTCGATAATATCCTATGCGCGCGCGCGCGCGCGTAGCAACGAGATTATCCCGAGAGTGTACGGGACGCGTCTTTTCAGAGTAAAATTTTCGATATGGATTTTTATCCTTCGTAAGCAAAATTACGTTTCAACGTTAAATTAGTATCTGAATTTTTTTTTTTTTAAGAAAAATAGGGCCTCTCGCGATATATTTAATATATATAATTCGTAATACACTTCGTACAACAATCAAACGGCCCGTGCGCACCACACACGACAACACCACCGCATATATACGTCAAAGACTCGAGAATCGCTCACACACACACACACACACAGAAACGTATACATCACACGCGATCCGTGCACATAAGACACTGCACTATATACTCTGCGTGCGCGCTTACGTGTAGAAGCAGGCGGACTTGCTGGCGTTCTTGGGCGCGGCGAGGGTGTGAATGGCGAAACCTGCCCGCCTCACGGTGACCACGTCGCCGCCCTCGATCCGCTTCCTGAAGGGCCTCAGCCTGATGCAGAGATACGTGGAGAGGCCGCAGGAGGCGATCAGCACGCCGAGAAGAAGCAGAAGGGTGAGAGTGAAGCCGGAGGTGGTCATGCAGATGAGGTTGGCCGCGTGGCTCGCGCTCTCGCGTACTGGGAATATCATCGTCGAGGGGGCGGACTCAGCGCTGGTCGAGTTCACCTCGTCGATGGAGAAGGTGAGGTCGCCCGTCGACACCACGCGGATCACTCGGTTCACGCCCACGGTCTTCTCGGGGCTGACGGCGGCTGGCTTCGGGGACGAGCTGGGCAACGATCGGCTCTTACGCCGGCGCTCGTCGCGCGGTCGACCCACGGACTGTAACAGAGGTGGAGGAGAAATCTTTTTTCAGGCGCGTTTTTCTTTTTGGAAATTTTTATTTCAACGTGTTCTTTTCGAATGACCAACGGTGTATGAGAAAGTCGGAAAAATAACGAGGATCACATGCATTACTGATCATCATTAATATATATTATTATTATGAGTGAGAAAATATTCGGGAGATAATTCGCGCGGAAAATCTGGAAATCTCTTTCCACGTTTTCATTATTAATTCTTCTATGTTTCATACTTAATGGAAATTCATAGTGGCAGACTGTGTCATATAAAATGTATGTCCTTAATTATGCATAGCGAACACCGTGATGGAAAGTATATCAAGCCTGACCTAAGCGCTCCTTTTACTACTGGAAATTTCTTACTTTGCATATACAGGTATTTCAATCCATGTGTTTAAAATATATATTAATGTAAATATGCAATTTACTTTTTTATCTGTATTCAAACCCACTATGTATATATTAAACTTCGAATTTAGTGCAAGAATTTTCTCGGAAATCGCACTAATAAGCCTTTCTCTGTATATATTATTGGTATGCAAACATCTGTCTGTTTGCTTGAATCCCGTAGAATTTTCGAGCGCAAGCCTTCTTGCCGCAAGCATCCGTTCATCTATACGTATATAGCTAAACCGTATATAATAGTCTCTCGAATGCGGGTTGTTTCTCAAGCCGAAATTCCAAGCAAACAATACACCGATACGTTGATTATACATCAGCCACGAAATATCACGGTTTACCTATAGTTATAAACGTGCAATTTAATTATTCCCCTGCAAAGCGCACACAGTAATAACGTACAAATTTAACATTTATCGGGAAACACTATAAAGCGAGAGACACTCACCTGCAGATACGCCTCGAGCGGCAACGGCGGAGGCAGCGGCAATCCGTAAGCGGCGACGTCCGCGTGTCCGATCGACGCCCGGTGATTGACCGCCTCCAGCAGGAGGCCGTCCTGGTGCAGCAGCGAGGGCGCCGAGTCGGTGCACTGGTCCGGACACTGGTAGCGGCAGATCTGTATCGTGCACTGGAAGTGCACCTCCATCGAGTCCGGGAACTTGAAGGCCTGGAAGTGGGCGTACGAGAGCACCGAGGCGCTCGCGCCGAAGTTCTTGATCTTGGTGAAGCGCGACATCAGCTTCGGTCGGGTTATGCAGCCGCGCTGGTCAACTGTAATGGCCGATAGAAATTTCGTTTATTTCAGTTGAATGAATGATCCATGACAGACGGGCACACGAGTGCCGTTTTATTTTTTTAAACTGACCTAATAATAAATGTATTAGGACATCGATATATTCCGTCCAATTAAACGTTACTTATTGCGCCATCGAATAATTTATAAAAATAATTTTCAGCGCAAACTTACCCAACTGAATTGGCGCCCTCTTGCCATCATGGGCCATGCAGTTCCTCACGAGCATGTCGAACTTGGAGTCGTCATCCTTGATTGCCAGCACCATCGTCATCGTCTGGCCGATTTTCACGAGACCCGAGACCTCGGAGGCCCACGGGCCCTTGCCGACCTGTATCTGCATCCAGCAGCCGACGTTGTCGCCGGCAAAGTCCGCACGCACCACGTCGAGCATGTCGACGGGGAACGGACGGAAGGTGACCGACTTCTCGTAGAGGTCGTGCCACGTGCAGCGCAGCTTGCGCGCCTGGTCCCAGACTTCTTGCACCTAAAGCGGCCAAACAGTCGAAGAGGAGTTATGTGTATGCGTGGGACTTGAACGTTTTCATTTTAACCTGCTGATGAATAATTATTTCTTTTTTCAGGAAGTCGATTTTTTTTACTTGTTATATTGGGTACTTGATTATTTCTAGTTGCGAAAAAAAAAGAATCGCAAATACCACTTGAAGTTAACGAAAAGTAACTTTTTTCTGTGTTTCTGCAAGCGTGTTTAAAAAATATTGTCTATAAAAAACATCAAAATAGAGTATATCTTGTAGGAAGAAAAAATTGGGGACGTCCTAGAGCTGATATTGACTTCACACGAAGCATGTAATGTAAATAATAATAATAATAAATGTAATAATGTAACGGAGCGTTCTGACTATGCTTCGTTATGTGTAATTTATTCGGTCAATTCATTTCAAAAATGTTTTTTTCATTTTCTTTTAAAGAAAAATCGACAAAAATCCATTTAATTAATGCTGCTGGTGTTTTTCGTACTTTTAGCCCGCAAACGAGTTGAAAAAGTTAATTTTAAAAAGCGGGAGGCCATTGTTTATTCATTAGATTTTATTTTCATGTTATATTTTTCGTTTGAACAAGTAGTACGTACATGTATAAGCTTTTGCATTAACAAATATTTTATTTGCCGAAAAGATCGAAAAACATAGCTTTTGTTATGGTATATTAATTCTGTACGCAAACAGCTTTCTATATGATTTATTATTTAATTACCATTTATGAGTAATTTTTTAAGTGCCTTTTTTAATTCTTTTTTATCAAGTGCGCGCATGTGCAAGTGCGTGTGTGTATGTATATAAAGAGAAAATATCGTATTCTGAAGTTAAAATAAAAATACTAAATATTTGAATGCTTGATGACTCATTTTAGATTAATATTGGGAAATTTGTGTGTACTTTTCTCAAAAAGTAATAAACAAACGAAAAATCTTAACTGCAAACAATATCTGTTGCAAGTTCCGCTTTTGACAACAAATGTGTATTAAAAACGGATCCCATTTTCCTTATTGCTTAGTTTATTTAAAACAAGAATACAAATATCATTATTATTATGTTAAATATTTCATTATTTCTGAAAATTTGATTTTTCAAAAATAGTTTATCTCAAAAAAAAATGCCAGTACATTGGCACTTTCCGTCCTTCAAATTAATAAAATTAATAACATTATTCCTTATAAGGAATAATTTATATTATTATAAATAATTATATGAATAATTATAATTATTCTGTTTTCTACTTCACTGTCTAATTTTTATGGTTTCGCGTAATATAACAAATTACAATTTTTTGTAAATATTTTGGTGTAGGAAAATTAGTTGTTTGTATTAAAAATTAAAACAAGGAATCTATGCATTAAGTAGTTTGAGGAAGCTACGTGCCAATAAATTGGCAGCGTTTTTTTTTGTTATATTATGAGTTGTCATTATTTTCGTCTAAAGAATCTACAATTGTACATTTTGTTTGTTTTTAAAAAAAGTAACTCAAGATAATTCGGCCACCGTGTTTTTACAAGCATGTTAAGAAAAAATTGAAAAGAGGCATCGTAATATAATACATCGTCTATGAAGAAAAAAGTTGAAGACGGCTGAGAAATGATATTTCACTTCACACAAAGCCAGAATGTAAAAAGAGTGTTTTGACTATGCCTCACCATGTGTAGTTGATTAATTTCATCTAAATAAGTTTTTTCATTTTTTTAAACATAATTCACAAAAATGTATAAACATGTATTAAAATACAATATATCTTCTACTAGAAAAAAATTCGAACACTTCATAAATGAAATCAGCTTTGGTAAGAGGTAAATAAAAAAAACAATAACTGTGCTCTTAGCGGGTGTATAGCGGGTGTAGCTAATACGTCCCATCTTCCAATTAATTTTCTAGTTAACAAGTAAAAATGATTCGAAAAATTTTGGAATAATTATTTGTACAAGTCATATTTTTTACATACTTATATGTCTAATTAAGCTTTTTCATAAAGTGGGGCCAAGGAAATGTGTGTATGACCGAATTAGATACATGGCCGATTTACTTCGAGTTACCTTAGTATCTTAGAAGCATATAAAAAGGTATAGCTTTAAATCAAAATACATAGAAAGTAAAGTTTAGTGACTATACGTATCACCGTGCAACTTTTGCCTCATTGCTAAAAGATCAGATAGTAAAAAAAAAAATTTTAGAAATTTACCACGATCAAATATTGATATTTCCAGAACCCAAAGATATGAAAAATTGATTTTATTGCAAACTGAATCTATATTTCATCACTACAAACAATCACGATCAGTTTGAAAATATTGCTCGTTTCATTTATTTTTAAGCCTGTAACAATATCAAAAAAGTTTTGATTTTAGAACAGACACTTCTGATAAAATAAAAGTTTACTTCCGCTACTGGGGGAAAAAAATAAAAGTATTACGTGCAAAAACTTTTAAGTGCGAAGTTTAAATCAAAACTTTTTTCAACTTATTACTACTATGAAGCCACTTACACATTGAGTATCCTCAGAAAATTCTGTCGTAAACATGTAACTTTATTTTATACGACTTTTTTATTATTCCCGATCACTCATATTTTGAGAAAATATGATCTGCAGCGCAACATTTTATAAACCTCGTTTTCAAAGTGTGAATTCGAATCGTTGAAAATACACTCGAATAAAAATTTGGCACTCAGAACCGTGAACTTGTAAAAATGAAATTTTGTAACAAACTCTATATTTTTCGCAAAAAAAATATCCATATTTTGAAGGTACATAAAAATATCAACCTCCACCGAACAATCCGATACATCCACCGTTCCAACGCCACTCTAACAATTCACAAAGCGCGGTCCCGCATCAAAAGCACTATATCTCACCTGCGGATCGTACTGTATGACAACGATGTTCTCGAAGTAGGTACCGGAGCCGGACTCCGCGCCGTAGCCGTAGAGGCCGTTCTCGGTGTTTCCTGCGGTGCCACAGGCGTGTATGCCTATCTCAAAGTTGACCGAGGTCCTACCGAGGCCAGCCGGCAGGTAGACGCAGTTGGCGTTGCTGTAGTGGCCCTTGCTGAAGACAATACCGTAGAAGGGCTTGTCGAAGCCGAGGTAGACCTTCATCGAGTTCTTCTCGCACTTGACGTCGAGCGAGACGATCTTGGGCATGTCGTTGCCGGCCACCGGCCAGTTCTCGCCGATGCCGTTGCCGCTGTCGATCAGCGAGGCGCCGATCGCCGTGTCGAAGACCTTGTCGATGCTGTCCTGCGGCCGTGACTGCTGCTGCTGCGAGCCCGACGACTGTAATACGAGGGGGAATCAATTATTTAGATGTACACTAATATTGGATCACTTTTACTTGGGAAATAAGTAATTTGTTATATATTTCGCAATGTACACTCGTTAACGTAATCTGAGAAGTATATTTTCAAATGGCATGGCACGCTTCATTACGGTAGTTCATCCCAAAACGCGTCTTCTTAGAAACTGCACGAAAATTGATACACCTGGTGATCAGAATAGTACAAATAAGTGTAAGAAAATTTCAAATCATTCTGAGGTTGCAAAATAGAGATATTAAGCTCTAAAGTTACAAGCTTTAACACACGATTCCCATTTTTAACTTGGTAATAACAGGCGTTTTAATTAATAAAAAAAAAAACGATTCTTACAATATTGATAGAAAACGAATACACAATAAATGATATTATTTAAAATGCATGAAAAAAAAATTTGATTACGCTTTGAAGTTTCATTCTTTAAAGTTATTTGAATAGAAAGCTTCAAAATCTGCATATTTCTGTATATTTTCTCTATTGCAGAATATTTCTATATGCAAAATTTGATGCATTTTCCCTGTATATTGGGATATTTACCACCATACGTAATATATAAATGTAAATGAGGCACTAGAAACTAGTTTTACTTTCAATTTCTCAAATCTTCTATCATATACTGTCGAAAAAATCGGTTCAGAATCACGGGGGGGGGGGGGGGGGGGGGTATGAACTATAATAATGGAAACCTCCTAACTGAACCCAATGTAGTAACTTCACTTTATATATTTTAAAATATTTTCCTCAGATAACGCTGTTTGCGAGTGCACGCTTAATGATTTCTTCAATCGTAAAAATTGCACTTATCGCACGAAATTAAGCCTCTCTTTGTTAACAGTAACGGTACATAATAACCCATCTAATTCTATACGGTAGCGACAATAGCAGCCACATCATCGAAAACCTTACTGAGGCGGAAGACGGCGGCGGTGGCGGCGGTCCGTGGTAGGCGACATTGTGATGCGACCTCGGTGGCGACAGAGGCCCGCCGCCGCGACCCGGATGTCCCCGGTGGTTGGCCGCGCCGTACTGGCTTCCGGCGGACGAGCCGCCGTTTCCTCCCCCGGCCCCCGTGCCGTCGCTCTCGCTCGCCATGGCGTCGAGGGCGGCTGTCATCGCGTCAGCCGTCGCCTGCTGCTGCTGCTGCTGCTGCTGCTGCTGTTGCTGCTGGATGCTCTGGGACTGCTGCTGCGGCTGGTCGGCGACATCCTGGTGCTCGGCGTTACGGATGTCATCACCCGGCACATCCTCGATCACCTCCACCTCGTCGGCCCGTGCTATCTGTGGGGGTACAGAAAGAGTCGTTCATGATGCTACAATATAGGGAGTGTTCGCGGCATAGCGACGCAAATTGAGTGAATTTAGTAGTTTCGAGTGTTGTCAGAATGAATTTCCACGCGTTATTTGACGTAATAAAATGTACATACTTTAGTAATTAAATCTAAAAACGTATATGCGGCTAATGATTTCGACGAACTAGTTTATAGAGCTTTAGTATCTGGCTATAACAAGTACATGTACCTGACATTCTTCAATTATGATCTCGTAATGAAATTTCGGGAATAACTTTGCCCATATTCAGTATCTTCAAAGTTGTTCGACAGGAAATAATATGAAACAGTTTACCAATTTTGTTGTTGTATTTTTTTTTTCTATTCAAATAAATAGGCTGATTTTTAGTTTTTTTCAGTTGGCATATAGATATAGATTTCTAAGATAGATATTAATATTTTACTTACAAAAGGACTCAGCAGGTCTCAAATTTTGATAAAACATTCTTTGAAAAAATTGAATTACTTTTTCTCATATAACTTTTTATAATTATATTATGTCACAAAATTGTTAAGCTCATAATGAGCTTTAATTTGAATATCTGCATGAAGTACTAAAAGTACTTGTTCCGTTGGAAATTATTAACGGTTAAAAATAGCTCTACTATTACGAATTCTAGCTATACGAATTAATAAATGTATGAAAATTTTTCAGGCATTTTCATCCTTAATGACATTAGTCCTGGTATATATTTCTTTGTAATTCATTACATCAAATTTGAGCTCTTTCTAAAAAGCGACTCTTTTCCAAAGAAATGTTTTCGAAAGCTTATATTTTTGTAAAACCGTTTCCCCTTGTTAATTATAAAATGCTGCATGAACATTTGAAGAAATATATGGCCAGTAGAGGTATGTGTACAGTAGAAATATTTATGCAGTTTTTCCCTGGGTGTGCACTAAATAAAGTGTATATACCGTACCTTTCTATACATATCATTGTAGGTATAGATAAAATGCCATTTAGAATGCAAGAGAAAGTTTTCCCCTGATTTTTCAAATGGCGGAGAAAAATTTAAGACCTTAAATTGTAAATTATATATTATTATCATAAAGTTAGACCACAGTGTATTTCTGTGGCTTCCCGGAAAAACCACGTAAGTGACATGTTTTTCAAAATAGGTTATATGCCTTATTTCTTATCTTCAAACAGTCCTCTATTACGTAATCATGACAGAAATGACTAAAGTGCACTCGTTGTCTTGAATAAACACAAGGAAAAATGGTCAACATATTCCCAGGATAACCACATATCTCCATTTTTTAAGAATAACTCCCAGAAAATCCACATAACTCCACTTTTTTTTGAATAACTCATGGAAAACCCGTATAACTCCACTTTTTTTCATTCAATATCCTGGAAAAACGATACGACTCCACTTTTCCAATTGAATATTTCCCAAATCAATAGTATTATAATGCTTCACTTAAATACGTCTCAAAGAAATTTTCATAAAAATCTATTTAATAAAAATGCATTCTATCATATTTATGTACTCCAAAATTTACTTCTAGTACTGAATTATTTATTTCATGTTTTAGTAATGTTTTTATTTTTTCATAATCTACAGTAGTAATAAATGTCTATCTTTAACTATTTGGTCATAAAAAATAAAATAAAATTGAAAAAAACATTGAGCGATAGTTCATATTTATCATGTCTAGTTATCGGAAAACAATATAAGGGAAACGTCCCAATACCCGAACATATAAGAAATTGACCTTTAACATTCAACGAAAATAATTACTTTAGAAGGTTTAAACAATAATATTTTCTTTTATATGATCAATTATGACGTCCTTACTCAAATGGTATCAAAATGAGATTGCTTTATAAAGGTAATTGTTTATTATAAAGATAAAAGCACGATGATGCCTTTGTCCTCTTACCTGAACGCAGAAAATACGTATGTCCCCATTGTTCCATTTTTATGTCCTAATACCCGAACAATCGTTTGTAAATAAACGACTTATTAAATTATTTTTGATTATTACAATATTCTTTTGTTGTTATAATTACTGGAATAGATGTATAAACACTATATATGTAAAATGTAAGTCATATGGAAAACATAACATGATCTAAAATGCATGTAAACTTTGCAATATTGAGGTTACGACATACACCATATACTGTTCGGGTACCGGGACATGTTATTTAATGTCATGACCCAATACCCGAATACTATCTAAATGAAATATTTTTTTATGTACTGTTTACCGTATCCTTAATAACTTTAAAAGAATATTAACTAAACTAAAACTTTAAAGAAAACTAAGAAAAATATTTTGAGGTGTTTTAACGTTTATTAGCCGAGAAAGAGACTAATAAGTAATATTGTTCGGGTATTGGGCACTGTTCGGGTATTGGGACGTTCCCCTTAATTGTCATTGAGACAGAAAACCCATATAATTCCACTGAATTTTTTTTATTCCCGGAATAACCATATAAGTGAAGGTTGTTTTCTATAAGACATGAACACTATTTGGTCGAGTTACTATGCGGTAATAAATATGTTAGTATTAGTATTCAGAGGTGCAGTGTTGCATTCAATCTCATTTGTCGTGATTTAAAACACCGATGCGAAGCTAAAAACTCGATTTACTCGAAATAATGAAAAGTGGAGATAAATGGTTATTCATAGAAGCGACAGATTTATATAGGGTCAATGCACCAGTGAATGACCAATTAAGGATTTGTCTTATTATAAATAGAAATTTTTAATATGTATAGATCAATTAAATAAAAATAAGCATTAAATATTGGTTCCACGATACTTGAACTTTCTAATAAATGTCAATTATTTTTGCGAAAATCTATAAATTAATTTAAAATTAATTAAAAAACATAAAATGTGCAAAAACACCAGTGAATGATCATCCCCCATATTTACAATTTAAGGCATAAAATTTTATATTGAACATGAAATTCTACAAAAACCGCTGAAAATCTTAAAGTTTACGCACTTTAAAATACGAAACAAATTGGTTTTTAACTCAGTTGACACATATTGGTGACTGGTCATTCACTGGTGCATTGACCCTATATAATTCTGGAAAATAAACTTGTTTTTCATTTATTGTAACTTTGTTTTGAAATCATTGTTTATTTATTTCATGGATTTAGTGCCGCAATCAATCATACCAGAAATATTTAGCTAAATAAATACACTTATATTTTTTATTTAAATGTTCCCTTCTCAAAAAAACAACAACAGTACCAAAAAGACCTCGCAGAATCCAGCAAGTACGCTACACAGAAACGCAAAGCATCGTTTTTTTCATCCGGCCTGCCCGACAAAACAAATCATCAAAGCAATTTCCCTCCTAATGAGAAACAAAGAACACTACCGGAAGAAGCCCGGTGAAGACGAAGAAGAAGCAGCAAAAGAACTTCCCGGCCAGACATCACAAGGGCCCGCTAAAGGGCTACATCACGGTCTATCTCCCTCTCTCTCTCTCTCTCTCTCTCTCTCACGCGAAACCGGAGCGCGAACCACTTCGGCGCCCTTGCCTCCGCGTATTATACACACACAACCGCGTCGGATAATTATCCGGTGTGCGTGTCTGTGTGTGAGCAGCAGTCGCCGCCGCCGCGTCTCCTCGCGCGCATTTTAACCCAGATATATCGCGCGCGCAATGCCGTTACTACCGCCGCTCTGACCCAGAGCTAAGGGCGACGCGTCGTCGTCGTCCTCGTCGTCGTCTCGTCGAAATGCCGATGAGCGGGACACGAAAAAACTCACAGCTCCGCGCGCGCACACCTGAAGCGGACTATGGGCGTTTAAGGCGGAGGAGAGGAGATAAGCGAGTGATTGGCTGCGCGCGCGCGGTTAACGCGGAGAAGGAGCGAGGGGAGAGAAAGAATTTTATGGACGTAGTAATTTTGATATTCGATGGAAAAACGAGGCGGAGGCAATAGGTGGCGCGTCGATGTGTGACATTCCTTTATGGACGAACGCAGTCCGTTGCGACTATGTGATCATATGAAACTTTGAGAATTTTACGATGGTGTATTTTATGGTAAAGCCGCTCGGTTGTAACTTCGTTTAGTTATAAATCGATAACAATGTAAATTGTTTCTAATAATAACTTACTTAGCCGTAATTTGTGTTAAAATACTATTAGTAATTATTAAGCGGAAAATTGCTTTATGCATAATTCCTTAATTAAGTAAAATTCAATTAAATTTTAAACTTAAATTTCAAACAGTTATTTTGTAAACAGTTTGTATTGAACGAAATTTGAATATTTAACAGATGGAAATTAACGATATTTTCATTTATTTAAAACTAACCAGTTGGAAAATTAAATAAAACGAGTTTAAATGATCATAAATAATAAAATTTAAGAATATAAATTTGACAGGAGCATCGATTAAACGTCGGTTGGTTAAAAGACTACTCTAATTTTTAAAATTGATTATGGTAATTATTCTTTCAATTGTACTGCAATATAATGAAACAATGAATTTGTAAAAAGGGCATTAAATCAATAAATTATAGCTTCTTAATTGAAATGTGACAGAATTATTTAAAACGAGGAAATAAACGCTTCAATCAACACAAAAAAAAAAGAATAACTATATTATAGACATTAACGCGTTCAAATTCCTCCAACATGATTTATGTGCTGAAGTTTCTTATATTCATGAAGCGGTTACACATTAGTTCGAAATAATACACGAAAAAATTGAAAATTCGCAGCGCTTGAAAACGATTACCACTTTTAACGGAAAAGAAACACGTTTAAATTTATAATAAGAAATCGTTATGAAAATACAGGGCCACGCAGGCTCCGAAAACTCGCTTATCTTCGGCAGAAACTTCGCGCGACTCCGCGACCTCATCACAGCCGCGCGCTTCACACGATGTACCCCGCGAAGAAATCAATGTCAGGGACAGCATCCGCGAACTTGTAACGGACAGCCGCCACCACAAAGAGGCGGGGTGCCAAACGGACCACCCAGCACACTTATAAATACATATATAACGTATAGGCGCGCGCGGAGAAAAGGCCGGTAATCGAATCTTCAGCA
Organism: Torymus aiolomorphi; assembly: GCA_036365515.1. Taxonomy (NCBI): domain Eukaryota; kingdom Metazoa; phylum Arthropoda; class Insecta; order Hymenoptera; family Torymidae; genus Torymus; species Torymus aiolomorphi. The sequence continues at coordinate 33,510,733 of CM070876.1, forward strand.
CCGCGCACTTTCTTCCCGATGTCGTCCCGTCGCGTGCGAGAGAATGCGCGAAAAAGACGCTCAGGAGAGAAAGCGCAAGAAGCGCGCGAGAGAGAGAGAGAGAGAACTCTGGCCGATTGACCCTGGCCTCCCTCCACGTCGCGGCGGCCCGTTATATCCCCGCAGGGTCACGCGCGTGACGCAATACAGAGCCGCGCACTTGTGCACCGTACGTTTCGCCGTACACACACACACACATACTCGCGCTCATCCGCTCCTATTCGTCCCGCGGGTCTTCTTCCCTCCTTCGCGCTTTTGCGTTCTCCTTCGTCCTCGTCGGTGTCGGCGTCGTCCTCTACTACTACTACTACAACCAGCTACTACTACTTCGTCTTCGGCGGAGCCGCGAGCGCTTTTTGCGCGCTCGAAAACTGGCGGCGGCGCGCCTTTTCCGCGAACGGGGGGCGGGGGGAGGGAGCCGGGGGAAAAAGCCGATCCTTGTAATCCGGAATCCGCGGCTTCCGGTGCGCATCGCCGTAGGCGAGATAGACGTTAGTACGTGTGCCTGTATGTACAGGTGTACGTTTGGTAGCTCGAGTGCGGGTAGAAGAGCACTTGCGCGAAGTTTGCCGAGAGATCGACGCTCGAGCAATCGTATATACTATACATATAGGTATATATATCGAACGCGCTGTGTGTTTTCACGTATGCCAGGAATGTGGTTGAGAGTATGCTATATAGGTATATGGTGTGCACGCGGCTGCGTCTCTCGAATCATTCTACAAACGCACTGTTATGGTTTCATTTCGCTCGTTTCCTTTCTTTCTTTTTTCTTTTTAAATCGGTTAGTAAGTAGTAGAGCAATTGTAGTAACGTCGATTGTTACATCTGACAAAATCAGAGTGTCAAATAAATCCTGTACTTAGGAATACTTTTACAAGCTATACACGTATTTTTCAAACGGACTTTTATCAATTTTTAGGAAAATCTGAATTTTAGATTCTATTGAATTCAAATGTTTTTAAAATATGTAGAGTAGTCCGAAAACTCGTACTATAGTATACCCTTAAGCATTTTTTATCTATAAAAATCTATTAATTAGAAAAATAATTTAACGCGATCTGATAAAAATATCTTAACTCTAGATAATGTATGCAAATTTTAATTTTAATAAAATACTTGAAATTAATATTACTTATCACTTTTTTGGTTATAAACATGTTTTTTGCAGCTATTCTATTGTTTGCACTGTATTAATACAGATACAAAATTTTCATCAATTTACTCAAACCTGCTATAAAATAAATGACTTTAAAAGTAATTTAATTTGTAATTGTGATAATCTTTGTTTTAGAAGTCTTCAACTCAAGCGCGTGGCGCGCCGTGTAATGAGATAATAGGCAATAAGTATGATAGGCAGGATAAGTATTACGATTAAGTGAGAGCACTTTCGTAACACTTGAAGATGGGAAAGAACTGTAAGTGCTGTAATTGAAGACATAAAGCTTGCGCAATGTGTACTCAAGATTAAATTGCACACTCTTACATATTTTTCATATTATACTTTACTTCAAATAGTCACATTATAGATGGTTTACTCGAGTAAGTAAGATTGGCTACAGAAAATTTTGCGATTATAGCGCACCATTCTAGTATTTAATGACTTTATCATTTCTCAAAATAAACATATTGGTACGAATACAAAAATAATGTCAAAAATAACTATCACCTCAATCTCCATTAGTTTTTATACTCATACGTAAAAAAGAAATAATCAATGGAATTAGCTAATTTTTTACTTTATAAGCATATACTGTTTCAGTATTTTATATGGTTCTTAAGGAATTTTTCAATAAATTTTAATATGAAATTTTGTTTGGCAAAAAATCACTTTATCAGCATGGAAAATTCATTTTGAATATCAACTTACCTGCGGAATCTCAGCGAAATTTAATTATTTTAGAACATTAAATACTCCGGTACTCACCCCCTGGACGAGGATACACGTTAACACAAGGACGCCTAACCGCATTCCGCGTTGTCGTCCACGATGGATCAATTCAAAGACCCAATATCTGAAACCGATAAATTACAATTAACTTTTTTGCAGGGGGCAGCCATGTAAAGCAATGAAATAACCACGAAATTCCATTGGCTTTCATTACAGCCCGCGCCGCATCATAGATCAAGGGATCGCCTAAATTATCAATCGACCGCTGGAATTACTTTTATGAATATCATTAAATATCTTTGACATTCCTAAAATTCCGCATGTCAGAGAGATTAATTATGAAAATAACGAATGGATCAATGATTAACGCGTTCTTTTTTTTCAAAACTGAATAATTGCACTTTTATGTTTTTTTCAGGTTTTCGGAACCCGAATTCGTTACTTTCTCGTTAAAATACGCGAAATTGCTAAACCATATTGAAAACCATTAAGAACAACGTTCTTTTTAATTTACTCGAAATTCGAAAGCGGTATTTCCCCTTTTTTGAAAACCCATTTTTTAATTGATTGGTCGACCTTTGCACTTTTGATTTTAAAAAAAGACTGATGCTATTCTTACGACAGATGTAAAGTACACTGATTCAGAGTATAGGTTCCAAAACTCTTCTCTAGGATGTTTATTTTGTTTTGACATTTGACTAGAGAAATTATGTCTCATTATATATGTATATACCTACACTGTGTACTCTGTCGTACGAATAGCAGGAGCCAAAACGAATTCTTATATAAGTACCCTGATAGAAAATTAACCATTTTTGTTGGTTAACGTGTTAATCAAATAGAAACATTTTCGACCAAAATCAACATTTAAATCTTATTAAAAGTATCGAAAATTATAATCACATGTTCAAATATTGACAATAGAATATTTTCTTATCAACGAAAATGGAATATTTATCTTTAACAACGAAATAATCTTAGTGTGACGTTTTTAACTCCAAAATTAACCAACAATTAGCCAACATATCGTTAACGTTTGTACCAGAGTACTACACATTTTTCAAAAACTACAGAATTTCATTACTAAAATTGATATTCTCATATCTTTCACCAACATTGTTTCCCAAATTAGATCATATTTTCATCATACCACAACTATGACTCGCAAATACACACTATTCAGCTGATTCCCTTCGACGACCTTTATCAATATCATTCTCACAAAGAAATAGATTCGTAAGTACGTCAGTCCAAAAACCAACCACCACTAAATGTGTGATCAATGCTAACGATCAAAGCGACATCCGACTTTTCAACAAATCCTGCGCTCCTTATAATACATACGTTTACACTTCAAAGCTCACTCCGTTCCGCTATCTAGAATCTCAGTCACGCGAACTCGACAGCTGATGCCGCGCTGAACCTCAAGTCATTCCACCCGATAGCTCAATCCATCACCTATATATCCATGACAATTGAAACACACAATTTTCCAATACACCAAAGAGTCTTTGCATCCGGGGCGCTGCACGTCCTAACACAGATTTTTACCCTACAAACACCGTTCGACTCGACCTCTCCTCATCTCTCGCGTTCGCACGCAAGACTCCCTCGCTCTCCTTCGCATAAAAATGCTCGCGTATGCAAAAGACCTCCACCTCGGGAGTAATTATTATTCACCTATACTCCCGCGCGCGTCAATTAAGCCTTTGCCGATCGGTCACGACTATGTACATCCCTTATCTCGCATTCCGGTCGCTCCTTACTCTCTCTCCCCCGGAGGAAAAGAAGCGCACAAAGCAATTAACATAGCCATCACGCGCCGAGGAGTACGCGGACGCGTTATCGCGCGTACGTACACACCTGTGTGTGTGTGTGTGTGTTTGCGCCCAGGCGCGACAACAAAGTAGAACGTCACGACGTTGCTTTCCTAGTTTCCACGAAAACCGTCGAGCGTGCCGTTTGATCATCATCGATCGCCGATCATTGCTGCCTTTTTTTCCCACCAACAACGCGAACGTGATCCGCGCAACTTCCGACCCGCAGCGCGCCTATATATACACGTGTAAACTATACGCTCTCGCACGTACAAGACACGTGTCGCGTTCCAAATTCCAGCATCGGTGGCTGCCGGGACGTCCGCATTTTCGCCGACACGGTGTCTTTATTTCGCGCCTAAGGCTGCCTCTGCTTTTTGTCGTAGCGCGCGCGTGACAATGAGGATTTCGCCGCGCGCGCGCGCGCACCGCAGGTGAAAGGTACCATCTCCGCCGCGTGTGTGGGCATCGAGTGGATTTGTTACCCGGTTACGCGCGCGCCAGAGAAAGAGAGAATGTGTGTAAGATGCGATAACGATCGCGCGGTGCCGTTAAGCGCGCCCGAGCGCGAGATGATGATTTCGAGAGCGGAGATCAGGCGCGTGTGAAGGATGGAACGAGCTCGCATGTACGCGTTCGTTTTAATAATTGACGAGACGTCGATAATTGGGCTGGATTTACGGGTGACCCACTGAGGCACGCGCTAGGCCTACGTCTATTCACCGCAGCTGACTCTCGTGGGAAAACAATGGTTTTTGTATAGACGGAGCTCGTTGGATCGGTGTAGCTGGAATGGTGTGAGGATTTTCTACGCGGGCCGTGGTTGTTAGATGTATCTTGTCAAGTTTATAAGTTGGATTGTTTTTATCTTTTAGTGGCATAGTGATGCGTTTAAATTAGCTAAATTATTTGCTTTAGGGTAAATTTCAATAATGATATTACTATGGCGCTCTTTGAGATAGATCTGGCGCTATCGTCTCTGCTTAAGCGTACTATATCACTTATCTATAGATAGTACAATTCAGTGCAATACTTGACAGTTGGTTCTGAGATTTCTTATATAAGACTATAATATCGTTAACTCGTTAAATCCGAAGCCCTCTTGCCGTGGCAAAAATTAGTAAAGAATCTCACAAACAAGATCCACCACCTGGAATGGGAAAAAATCTGTCACTAATACTTCTTTTCTGCGAAAACAACATGTTTAGTAACCGCATCATCGCAAAATGCCAATTTTCATTTAGAATCACTTTTAATTACTTCTAAAACAAAGGAGAATAAGCACGAAATACATATTGTATTGCTCATTTGGCTTCTTTGGGTAGTAATAAAGCATTAAAATTCTATTTTACAGTGTTCAAAATAAAATGGGTCACCCAGGACCCATACGTCTGTAACGGGTTAAATTATTTTGTTGTACAATTAAATTAGTCCCTCTACCTGTGATTCCAAACATCTTTTGCGGTTATTAGCAACCACCCATATTACAGCTCATAATAATCAGGATATATACGTCACCGTTAATCATTGTTAGTGATTATTCGTCTTCTGTATATTGAATTTCAATTTCAAATATTGAATACACGTCAATCAAATTAATATCTTTTTGCCATTTCATCAGATATAGCCGATGAAAACATTGTTATATCAATCATGCAATTATCTAAATATAATTTATCCGTAAAAAATAAAGCATAAAATCTCAACGAACTCGTTATTCGTTACCGAATTAATTAAGAGAGTATCTTTTCATCTTATAACAGTAAACAAAATAACTGAATACAATTACAGTCCCATTTTGAATTCAAGAAAGGTGGTCCATTATACACTTAAAAACTTGTCCGCGTTATACTCGTAAAATCATCTGATTTTCAGTGCGAGAATATACCAATCCAAATGACAAGCTACAATCACCGCGAAATAAGCGTCGCCAAGCCGCGAACGAACGTATCGGCACCACAAAGAAAAAACCTCTTCAAAACTACTCTCACGTCATCACCGCGTACATATATACGAAGCATATCGTGCAGCTACAGCGCGCGCGTCGTTAATTGATCGCTCGCTCAGCCCGCACACGACCCACTTTTTATTCGCGCGCGTATACAATGTAATATACACATGCACGTACGTACGTATATATGTCGCGCGTCATATACGTCGAATTAATTGCGCGGCGCAAAACTCGCAACCTGCACATTACCCGCCATAAACGACACTCTCTCGGGTCCTCCCCTCCTCGCGCGATAATCTTAACGATTTTCGGCGATTGTTTATGACGCGGCGGGAATCGGGAACGGGCACACGTGGCGACCTGCCAAATAACGCGTAACGGTCCATTGATGTGGCGATTCCTGAATGAGCCTCTCTCGCTCACGCTACTTTACGACACATCCGCGCGCGTGTGTGTCTGGGTGCTCCCCGGGACGCGTACGGCTCACTTAACCCGTTTCTCACCGTCGCTGCTGTTCCTTTTTTTCTCTGCGCCGGCTGTTGCGTGGCTTCTTTTCTTTTTTGCCATGTCGATCAGCGTGTGCAGTGGGTGAGGGAGAGAGGGAAAAAAGCGTCTAGGTTGGTCGATCGGCGCGCGCGGCAACGTGCGCGGAATTCGCGGCTCGAGGGCGCAGGAAATCTATTTGCGACCGTTCCGCCGAGGGTTATGCGAGCGTATAACGTAAGGTTTTATCGGGGGCCCCGAGTATTCGCCGCCAAAGAGTAAAGGGCTTTTCTCTGTCGATGGAAAGACTTAAGTGAAGAGCGGTTATGTAGGTATAATATATATATTGATCTGATTTTTCTCTCTTGGCTTTCGGCCGATTATTCCACGTCTGCGAACAACCTGAAGTTAAGTGTATATATAGCTCTATTATAGGTAGATTGTTTTAATGAGTTGTGTGGGGGTAAGAGGCTTGTAAGTAATCTCGGAAAAGGATAAATGAGTTTGAAGTGCACCGACAATATTTTTCCTCGGCGATCGCTTGTACTCGAAACACACATTCTTTTTAAAGTGAGCACGAAGATGCAAGTCATCCAATCGATCACATAGCTGTTTTACGTCAATTATATATGGTGCTAATTATTACTTTTCACGTGACTGTATCGTAAATCATCTTCGTCCAAGTAAATTCATAAACAGGTACCTATTAGTGATGCACATTGTTCACAATTATAATGTAACAATAATGTTAGTGCGATATAGTATCACTTTTAGCGTCTCTTCAAGTTAAATGATGCTAAAATTGAAGAATCTCTTATCTATTTATATAACTAATCAACATTTTTATCGTATTTGGATACATTTATTAACCACTTCTACTCTTGTTACAAATATACTTTCAAATAAAAAAGAATAAAATAAAAGGAACGATTAATCGCGTTAGCTCTATAATTACACGCAAATAATCAAAGCTACTGTTAGAAAATCCGAGTTTGTACGTTCGTTTGAACTAAATTTAACGATCGCATTCATTAAACCTGTACAAATAGATTTTCCATTAAACACTTAATGACTATAAGCGATTCAGCATTCGTACGAATAAACATTCAATTAGAGTCATTGTTGCGGTTTATAATGAGTTTCCAGCTTTAGAAATTTTTACTCGTATTTCGCTGTGCATGGATATCCTGCACCAGTAATTACGACGCTGTTAATGACAAAATAAAGTTCGTATATATATATATATATATATATATATATATATATACCTATTCGCGTTAATAAAGGTGGGGAGTTGCAACTCAATGATAAACTATTATTTTAATCTGATAATAATATTGATAATAAATAACTATACAACCCAAAAAATTTTTATTTTTCTTCAAAAATATTTATCAATTATTTATGTTTCGTTTTTCAACCATCAATAGAAACCTTACTTCTTGTAACTACACAATTATTTACGAAATATAACTACACGAATTATGAAACTGTTGTACTTAAAACCGAAAGTTTGGTCAAAAACACGATGAATTATTGTTCGTTAGTCAAATTTGAAGTAAAAATTGAATTTATTGTCCCAACATACAAACTAGGCACAGTGCTGCTGATAATAATAATAATATTGGATTCTCACAGCAAAGGCTGAAAGCCCGACTGCAGTTTACTACTATTAACTGAATTTCCTATTCGTATAATTACATTCTAACATTACAGTAACCATTACCAATTACTAAACAACGGATGAATTATCGTTAACCATATAGTATATAATGAATGTATTCTATGCGAATATTGTTTAGAAACCTCCTCATGCTATATATATATATATATATATATATATATATATATATATATATATATATATATATATATATATATATATATATATATATATATATATATATATATATATATATATATATATATATATATATATATATATATATATATATATATATATATATATATATATATATATATATATATATATACCGCTTGCACAAAACCGCCGAGAAGCATTAAACAGAATTCCCCTCGGTAGCCGAAATTTACAGCCAAACCTCCAACCGCCCTTATCTTAACACTGCGATCTTTACCCTCTACCCATTCGCGCAATCAAACTCCATCGACGGGCAAGCGCATCGAAAAATGCAAATTCACCGCATACTTATGTACAAAAGTCTCTTCTCGTGCAAAAAGGGCGGCTCATTCTCGTTTTATATATATGTATATCGTTGCATGCGCTCCGTATGCGCGCGCACGCGTGTGCTATTCAACTCGAACCGGCCGGCCCCACGTGGTGGCAGAGAGAGAGAACAAGAAGCACCCGAGCGATTGATTCCTCGAGTAGTTGCGCGATCGCTGGAAAAGCACACGCGGCTGGCAAAAACCATTTCGCTCGCGAAGTTTACAGTCGCCGAGTAAACAGCCTTGTTTGGCGAATACATTTTGCACCTTGTGGATTTTACTTTTCCGTTTCTTCTTTTTTTTTTGAGGTAGAGTGGTTAGTTCTTTGATGTTATCGGTAAAGGTTGTTTTGGCGTGTAGGGGTGATGGGTTTTGAGGTTTGTCGCGAATCGTACTGTTAATTTTTTCTTCTTTTTTTTATGAAAAAGTTTTTGGAGTAGTAATTTTAATTTTTTATAAAGATTTCAATCATATATTAATTTTGTTTTGATATTGGTGTCAAAAGTGATTGCTTCAGTGTTAGACAAATCTTGATATTCTTCTGATAACAGTATAATACATTTTTTAATCGAAAGTAGTATATTACACATTTAGGGAGGAAAAAATCTCACCTTCGGCTCGGGCGGCAATTCCCGCGAGTTGTGGACTGGACAACTTTCCTCCCGTGATGCGTATACTATTTTTGAGCCGGGAGCGAAAGTGGGACTTTCGACTTGGGTATGGTGAAAATTTTAATTTTATGAAACATGATATTTTGTTTACCAGAAAAAATATATTATATAACGCTTGATTTCATTTTATCATAAAGATGAACTTTTTATACCCCCAATTACCTGTAATATTACCTTTATAAATTCACTTTATATATTTATACAATAATAACCCAAAAAATTACACTCATATTTCCATTAAAATTTTGGAAACGAAATAAAAGAAGGAGGAAATTTTCCTCTTTATTGGACACAAAATACGTGCCCGCACTGATAGAAAGAAATATTTGAGCCAAATTCCTGTGACTTAACAGTTAAAACACGAAATTAAAATTACTATAAAAATACGTTGATATTACAAATAAATAAATATGAATTAATAGTAACCTGAAAGTTTTCGTAATCATACAAACATTATGAGTATTTATAATACTTTTTTGGTGTTTTTAATTGTTTAATACGAAATAATAATTATTGACTAGATATGCAAATTAAACGTTAAATAAAATATTGACAAACGATGAAAAGTTCATAAAATGTTTTATAAACATTTGAACTTTTAATACTTAATTAAATTTGACTTACTTATTAATAACATCATCATATTTTTAATAATTTTAATTTCGTGTCTTAACTGTTAAGTCACAGGAATTTGGTTCAAATATTTCTTGCGCAGACCAATCTGCAACTGGTCGAAATCCTTTCCTCCAATTGCATTATTTTGCTCTTATAATTCAATATGAGCCATCACGTGGTCGTTACGCGAGGCAGACCGGAAAAGTATATATCACTCCACAAAATTAATCGATCGCGGTCGCACGCGATCCATATGTACCGCGTCACACACGTACACACACACAGAGTGGAGGAAAAAAAGAATTACCATGTAGGCGTTCCATTATTAAAAAAGGCATAAAGCAGATTACGCGCTCGATGGTCGGTGCCGCGTGAAAAAAGTGTGCCAAATTAGAACTACAGCTGCCAAAAGATCAGCACGCGCGCGCGCTTCCGTAACGGTAAATCCGCGGCGGCGACAGCAGCAGCAGCAGTTCTTCTCCACGCGCGCTGGCTTTTCTGATTAACGAGCGAGATTAGGAATCGATTTGGGCATGTATGTATATCTATTGACCTACACGTGTGCCAGCCCGACACACTTAAAATGATAAATCAAACCTTTATGAACGGGGACGGTTATATCCTGAGAAAGAAGCTTATATGCGGGGAATTAATGCCCGAAATCGGCGGCACGTCGCGGTATATGTATGTGTGTGTGTGCGTGTGTGTGTGAGGTTGGTATCCCGAAACGAGGTCTGCTGTGCCCGGGGCCTCTGTGCGACCACGAGAGCTTATACTTTCATGCGAGACCGGACCGTAAATAAGATGAAAATATATGCCGCGAGAACGTGCCGGCATCGAGACGGCAATGAGGTAGTTCGTTTTGAATTTTTTTTTTCTTTTTTCTTTTTTCATCGATCTCGAGTTTCCTGTTTTTATCTTCGGCGAGGCGAACGAAGTTGTTTCTTTTTTATTAATTTTTTTTTACCGAATTGAAATATTTACTATGACCAATTAAAAGCAATGCGCACTGTGAGCAACGTAATTAGGCAAGTGCAGGGTGTTTTACTGAGCGGTTGTTTATTGGGTGTAATTCTAAGCATTCTTTTAAATGTACTTGTAGATAGATGAAGAAGCATTGAGTTATTAACATTACAAAGTATAGTGTGCTGGCATTAGGTAGTTATATACCGCAAGGCAGACCATTCATTATACCGGCGGGTTATTAATTTTTATCCAGTCAAACTAATTACTTCACGACTATATATAATTATAATAATAAAAGTAACAACTTATTGTTATAAAAGCGCATTGAAAGTACGAATGATAATTGATATAATAGACCGAGATTTCTGACATTTTCCGACCGTAAAAGTAGAATAAATGGAGTGAAGTAAAGTTTTTGTATTCGAATTTTTCGGGGTCAGTAGTGTAAGTCCGAAATGTAGAAGACCTAATTATGCACGCGTTGTGGGAACGACCGAGTTATATTGTTATGTGAATATTAGTATGGGTAATGTTTACATTAGCGCTCTAATTTATTACTCACAGGATGCAGTCCTGTTATTGCTGACTAATTATTATGTTTAATTCAATTTTCAAGATTCCTATTCCCAAAACTGGGTGTATTAAAATGAAGACAATACATATACATATATAAGATCTAGTTCAAACAGAAAGTTGCCCAAATTTAAAATCTATTAATTATCTCGCATGCTATGAGAAATGTTGTTACATTATAAATGCGATCGTCGAGGTAAAAAGCAAAGTGCTTTTCTCGCATATAACTGTTGAATAAAATGATTGCAATTAAGATAAGGCTTACTTCGGACATTTTTAAACTTAAAAATGCATTTTAAACATACATTTGACACACTTTCCGACAAAACACGCTATCACCCATATCCACGTAAGAAAAAAGACACTTGACAACGTACTTTTCCGAATACACATTTAATCAGCCTCTTAAACTTTCCGCACATTAATTACTTCTTCCATAAAAAAAGAAAAATGAAACGCGCACGCCATTCGTTTCTCAAAATTAAGTCTTAAACGCCTGCTCACACCGTCAGCGCAAAACGCGATCCATAACAATCCATCCCCAGCCCCATATAACTCGGCAAAAAAGAAGAAAAAAAACACACTGCACTTATTGCCGGACGCAGACGGCGGGCTCGTAAAAGCAAAAATCTCGCTCGTACCTACCTGCCGGCTGCTCGATCGCCAGGCGTTTGCGCGCCAAGTGTATATAATGCGCGTATCCTCCTCGTCTCCTTCCTTCTCTCGTTCTCTTTCTCTCCTTCGCTGCAGGTGTGTGTGTGTAAGAACCGTCCGGCAATGTTTGCGCACGCGCGCGTGTATAATCCGCGCCACACGTGCGCGCCCGGTAGGTACAGCAGCTCCTTCCTCCTTCTCTCTCACAGGGCACTTTGCACTCTTTCTCGCACTCAATCGTCGATTGATTTGTCGCAGGCCTACACAGCTGTGAGACAGAGTCGCAGTCCGAATCCTCAACAGGACGAGTATACGAATGGACCGGCTATATATCGCGCGGGACGATGATCGTGATATGCAGCCTGCCGCCGCGCTGATGTCGCGATTGAATGAGCCGCTGCCTACGTTCTGCTCGTCTCCGCGGCACGCTTATCTCCCTCTTCCTCTCTCTCTCTCTTGCTCTGTCTCCCACGTGCTCGCGCTGCTGTACACCTGCCGAAGGTGTACGTACGTACCTCTCTACCTACCTACACACGCAGGACCGCCCCCTGACCCAGACACACACAGAGAGAGAGAGAGAGAGCGCGCGCGCGAGGTATACAGTTATATAGGTCCCTGATGCTGCCGCTGCCGCGGGCGGGCCCCCACCAGACAGATATGTTTCTTCTGCTACCTACCGCTGCTGCAGCAACCGGCAGCAGTCGCTCGCGCGTATGTGTACCTACCTCTTCCTTCTTCCTCTCCTGCCTTACATATATGCGTATATATACTTGGCGATCGTCGCCGCCACTGGCCCGCTTCGAGCCTTCATCTCTCGCACGTACATTATATATACGTGTTTGTTTTGAGGAAGGATTTTTCGAGCCTCGTGCGTGCGCGCGCGAGAGAGAAGGTGAGTGAGCGTAGGCGCGCGGTTCTGATGAGGATTTACGAGAGGAGGGGAATTGGGTTACGGGAGTGATGAGAGAGCCAGATAAGGCGCCGAAATGGGCTACGCTGCCCGTCGTGCTCCGCTTTAAAGTTATATGTACGTACGTGTGTGTGGGGATACGGGCCCTTGCGCGCGCGCGCGCGCTCGTCCTTTGATATTACTGCGCTGCTACGTGTGTGCGGGTTAACGGGCCGCATATATGTGTGTAAGAATTATTGGGCAGTTTCGGTGAAAACTGAGTTGAGCATTATTATAGTACTTGGGGCTGAGAGCGGCTTGTAAAGGAAGCCCTTAGGCGCGAATTCTTTCCAGGACGTTGATTGGAGTACCTTTATACAATGCGCTTGCGGTATGGCGATCGTTGGGGTAAAAGAATGTTAGAGAAAGAGAGAGAGAGCGTATAATAAGTAATAAGAAATAAGGGTAACAATGATAGAATGTGTAAGAGTAGAATCGATATAATTGTTCAAAGGAAAGTTGTGTAAGGAAGGAGCGCAGCCTTGCGGTATGCGGCAAGGGCTAGAAACCCAGTTGTATGGTAACCCAGTGTCCTTTGGCGAGCTGCGCGCACGCGAGCGCCGAGTGAAAGTAGGTATAGTATGCAAACGCAAGTAATGGGAGTCCTTATAGAGCGCTATGCGCGCTGGAGAAATTGTGTAACTCGAACATATGACTTGGTTTCAATTTCTTCCTTCTTGGCGGAGAGATTTTTCTTTTCCTTTTTGCGATTACTTATACGCAATCGGTTTTCTTATTCAAGTTTCGTATAGAGATTATTTGTTAACTGACGAGTAGTATTTATTAAACGGCAATGCTGATATTTTAAATGAAAATCTTGGGAGCATTCAGAAATACGAATCGAGCTACTCCATTAATTAATCAGATGTTTAATATTATTTAAATTTAATAATAATTAAAGGTTTTAGTGATTTCAATAGAAATACTTTTTTTAATACATATTGAAAATTTTAAATTTTTCCTAACATATTACTTATATATCCGACTTTTGCCTTTTTTTTCAATTATAAAAAATAAAATGCAAATGCAAAATTTTGTTTTAATCGAATACTTATATGATATAGTAATGAAATTGACTTAATTTTAAAAAAATGCTGTTTTACAATAAGAAAGTCTTTCTCTTGCTGATTGATTTAGCTGAACCCTTATAAAATTGTTGATTACAGTATATTATTTATACTATTAAAACTGTTTAATCTACTATTTTGTTCAACTAAAAGTATAATAATAATGCTTGGATTTTCGAAATTAATGAGACAAATTAGTGTATAAGAATAATAGCTTCCACGTGACAATTGGCTTACGCGCCGCCAAAGGGGCTTAAGATATCATGCTGATGCTACTGGCTGCGGCATCATGATATCTCGCGCTACGCCTCTGCACGTCGCTTCGCAGCGTAATAACTAAGCCTTTCGGTATCTCCGGGGCACGAGCTTGATTGTATGCACAATCCCTTTAGAGTATTGTTCGTCGAATTATACGTGACGTGAAATTATCGCATTGATTAAAATAATGTCTTTATCTGCTCTGCACAGCTACACTAAGCTACAACCAACTACTGTTACAGTTACTTCCCTCATATTATCAAAGCATAATTCGATTGTTTGTGTCAATATATTCAAGAAAAATAACATTAACTTAATCATTCAAATGTAACAAAGTTCCGATCGCCCTGCATTCGAGCATTTTCGCAAAACGAGAGAGACATCCTTTGAATAACCAACAATTCCTTTTAGCTCGCGCGAGTCTGGGCATCGGCATTCTTTTTGCGGGGATGACAGGTGCTGATGTTACAATTTCCTTAAAACGATAAGCGATCCACTCAATTTCCGTCCGAGAAGAGAGTCGACGGGGGCCGCGCGCGCGCCGTTTAACAGTGGCACGTTTTGTCGTGACTGTCGTATTCCACATTCCCGCGCCGCCTTTAACCTATTGCTCGTTTCTCCCGCTTTATGTCCTTTTCTCCTCTTCTCTCCCCCTTTCTTTTTTGTTTCGCGAAGTATATATATATCACTCCCCGTAGATGTGAAGAATTGGCTGTAGGTTACGTTTAAAGGAAAAATTTGTATTTTCGTGGTATAGATCATTTTTTTATTCAAATTTAATAGTAATAATAAATTTTCACAAAAAACCAAGAGAATGAATTATAGTTCCTTTTTTTTTCAGAAAAAAAAAATTATCTCCATAATATTTCACTTTAGATTCTACAGCACTCGTATAACCAAATATAAATATAATCGTATAAAGAACTCAAGTAACGTCGTTTGTCAAATTAATGACTTTATTATTTAATATTGAAAAAACACTGAAGTACGTATGCGCGTTGGCGTTTACGTTAGTTTTTTAACGCCGCATAAACTCAATGATTTCCATAAAAGAGCATTTTCACGAGCCATTATCGCAAGTTTTCTTCCTGCGAAATTAATATAACGCTCTCGCTATACCTCCGCCACTTATTAGGGTAGGTATAATTACGTTCATAAAATTAATAATATGACACTCGTAAAATAAAACGTGAAAGTGTATATAGCAAATAAAACGCCATGCAGGCATTTTTATACATTCGTTATAAATGAATAAAAATGATTCGTTAATTGTACACAAAAATTAATTTTGATTAAATCAACCTCACCTCCTACATAATCGGGTTAGCGCAATACAAATGAACAACCCATGGATCAATCAATTCAATAATCATAGGCAATCCATCGCCCAGCTCTCACATTACATAATTCATCATCAACGGCCATAATTCGCGGGCACGATTTGCCTCCCACTCCTCTCAATCGTCTCTCTCCCTAACGCTGCGCCTTTTAATCTTCCCTAATCCACGAATTAAACAAATCTCCGTGGCGCTCGGCGTTCGAATTGCGCGCACACCAGCAGTAGCAGCAGCAGCGGCGGCACGTTTCTCGTAAACTCGACAATCAAACGAAACTAATAGAGGCTCTTATTTCATTGTCAGCCGAGGGGAAACCCCTTGCGCGGTCCACAGAGACTCTCTCTCTCCTCTTCCCCCTGCGCGCGCAGCAGCAGCCCCGGCATTAATCTCACTTTATCTCGCCTCTATATCTTCTCTTCCGCCTCGCCTCACACACATATCCCCTCCATTCTCTCGGACTCATTAAAGCATCCAAACGCAGCAGCGCGGCAGGCAAGCGTGCGCGAGAGAGAGAGAGAAAAGAAGAGCCGCGACACGACACGTGTATTTGCATATACTTTGACGCGCGCGCGCTCTCGCGAGGTGAACGCACCTAATGTAGACATTGTTCCTACTTTAGCATGCAAGCGCGCGCGAGAGAGGCGATAATTTTAGCGCCGCGCGCAAACGACGACAGAGGAATTTTCTTTCTTCCGGATGCTGGTGTCGCCGCCGCCGCCGCCGCCGCCGCTGCTGGTATACAGGATGCGCGACCTCGTAAATCCGGCCAGCGGCCGCGCGAGCTTTTTTCCAGGCTCGCTCGGCCGAAAGCTCGCCTAGTTTATATGCGCGCGCGCGCGGGGGATGATTTTGCGCGAGATATATAGTATACGCGCCGCGGTTTTCGGAGGCATATATGTATGCTTTTTTATACAACTCAAGTGCGCCTTTGTCTTTGGGAAAAATTACGATTTTCATTCTCTTTGCTTTCCAGAGCGCGTGAGAGATATAAGCGAGCTATAATCCGTCGAAGCGCGCCTGGATTCGGGTCAGAATGCTCAAGGTGGCCGCACGGCGAAGCCTCGTTCCGCGGTGTGTAAGCGCGCCCGCGGGGAATTGGTATTCAGGAATTCGGAAAAATCTTGCCGCGACGAGGTGATTTAAAATGTATAAAGCCGCTGTGTGTGTACAGGTATACGTGTGAGCGAGTGTCGCGAGTATATACGGGGACTTATCGCAATCGCCATCGCGAGCGCGTGCGCGCGGTTACGAGCTAAAAGCCAATTGTCGAGTGTTTTCCCCGAAGCAGTATACCTTCCGGTTGTAATTATTCCTGCTGCTTTGGGTATGTTAAATGTGAGGGAACTGACAGGGTGAAATTTAAATCGGAAATTTCGTATTTTAGCCATTTGTGGATATGTAGGACCTTATTTTATGCTACATTACTGGGTATATACTTTAATTTATAACTAGATTTTGGTAATTAAACGTATGGATTTGACAGTCTTGTGATTGCTGTTACTGGAAAAAATCAGATAATTAAAAGTATGAACCACAATTTGAATGTATTACATATGTTTTCTCTTATAAACTTTAGTCTTTATTAATAATACAAATATAGCGGTTTTCTAATAAAGTCAATGTTGTTACTCAGAAAGATGGGTAGGGCGAGGCTAGTTGCTCAGGGTGGTAAGTTGACACACTATTAATAACTTATTGTAGACATGTTATTGGGCCGTGGCTCAGTCGTCATCAACACTGTGTAGAATGACTCTATACACAATGTCGTCACTCTAAACAGCGTCAATGACGACTGAGCCGCCGTCCAATACAGTGTTTAGAATAAATTATTAAAAGTGTGTCACCTTACCACCCTGTGCAAATTGCCCCGCTCTCCCCTATCCTAGAATTTTAGAACTAGAAAAATGTATAGCAATAGAATCAGACAAGTACGGTAAGGCATGTAATAGTTTTAGCTACACGGAGAGAAATTTTGTAGTGAAAATTACAAATATTCGAGGCAAAATTACCAGTTTCTATGGTAATGGATGGACAGACTGACAATTTCAAACTTTTTACCAAAGTGCCTTGGTAAAATTTTTTTTTAGTTAATTTAAATTAAAAAAACTAACTTTTTTTATCCATATTGATGGATATATAGTATTTTAATATAGAAATAGAAACAGAAACAAGGATGAAAAAACATTAAACTGAAAAAAAATTTTTACGGAAGCGGAATTCGATCCGACGATCTTTGGGTTGAGAGTCCGACGTTCTACCGACTGCGCCACGGAAGCTGTTACCAACAGTCATTTGAATCGCCGTTATTACTTACTGAAAATATGTGTATTGTTTTCATTTTAACGTCGCGCACGCCTCTAGTATCAATCTTCTGAAACACAATAATGCGCAGTGCGCATGCGCGAATACACAAATACCAGGTTATTTGGCAAAATTTATCAGTTTTCTTAGTAAAAATTCTTAGGTTACCCTGTAAAAATGACTAGATCTCAATTTTTACCAGTGTGTCTGGTAATTTTTATTCCAATAATTTGGTATTTTTTTTAAGTGGTTATGGTAGTTTTTCCTGGGAAACTTATAAATTGTATTAGAAACCTGGGAATATCACGGCTTTTGACAGTCTATCCATGCGCTACCAAGGCACCTGTAATTTTTATTCTAAAATTTCTCTCCGTGTATACATTACAAAGGTGTATATATGTGTGTGTGTGTATGTGTGTGTGTGTGTGTACATTTTCCAAAATTTCTTCAGCTCCTTTTAGTTATAAATCTTGTTTTTTACCGTATTATGTAGGAATACAAGTTTCAAAGATTCCTTCACAGGTTCCTAATGAATTTATAATATGTCCATATTATGGATATCCTCTGTAAGATGAAATCAAACAAGTTGTTCCAAATTCTTTCCATTTTCTATTCATACATTGAAAATAAAAAAATTGCTCACAATATAATTTACTTCCCGAGATCGAATATACTTTTGAAATGAATTTACTTTAAAAAAATCTTTTACGTTGGTAAAAATGAAAATGAAAAAGTCATAATAAATACGTGTTTTTTAATTTTTAATTTTGTTTGACGCTCGAAAAAGGAAATTCGCCACCCTTCGTGAAAATACTGCTTTCGAAACAGTAATTAAGTGCAGAAAACATAGTAGTAAAGTAGCTCTTTCTGCTTGAAAGCATTACGTCACAAACTTACTTTCATTAAAAAAAAAAACACTCTTACTTTTATATTTACCACTGAAAAGCTGTTATCCTATATATTCTCGCTTATCTAAAAACGGCACAAAGGCGTCCTATATAAAATTTTTTAGCTTTTTAATAAACCCTTTAAAACAGTTGAAAGAAAATTTCTCTTCCATTTACCACATATTCAAAAATTAAAAAAAAAACTTGCAAATCGTCTCATTACTATGCTCAGACGCGTATTCGTAATATTTACAAAAAGAAACTCGCGGAGCGTAACCCTAATGACTCCACCTGCCTCCCGTTATATCTTTATTTTTTTCTTCGTACTTCGTAAATTAGAAACTCGTAAAGAATCCGTCATCGTGACCGACGACACTAAACGCGCCCCAAAATCATATCGATTACGGAGTGCGCGCGCGTGACCGAAAGAGGGAGAGAGAGAATCCTCTTCTATCTCCGCGCTGAGGCATAAAACAGCGAACGTTCTTGCGGAAGACAATCCCTTTCCTTTACACGGTTATTTACATTTTAATGCGAGGCGAAAGGTGATGGTTATTATTGGAAAACTTAATGTGGTTCGTGATTTGCATGTCGCGAAGGATAATCGGAAAATGATATCTTCGGTGCGAGGAAGAGAGATAATACGGCTTTCGTATATTATACATTGATTGGAAATCAAGGCAAGGAAGTTGGGATTAAAGGAATGAAATTTTATTTACTTTGATGTATTGATATAGTTCTATTATCTTTTAAAATAACCGTTAATTTTAAGGAACTTACTGACGCACTTTCATTCGTTATTTTATTTTTTAAGTTGGGCTTCTTTTTTCATTGATTGCCAAAAGTAAGTCAGAAACCTTACTTTCTTAATTTAAAGAGATAAACTTGTTTTGTTCATAACTGTTTATATACTTAAAAATTACAGCTACATTTGCCAATTTGTAAACATAATAGCAATTTGAAAAATCTTACTTTATCAATTTTTTATTTCCATTCATAAAAACAAAACCCTGGCGATAAATCTCGTATTAGAGAAACGTATTGTTATAGGTTTTAATTCGTGCACTGATTCGAAAATAACAGGTTTCCGAGAATTAGAAAATAGAGCTTAATTGACGGTTTGCTTTTAAAGTTCATGGTTTTTTTACGAAGTTAATTATAATGTTAATTGGTAATTTATTAAAATATTATTTCAAATTTACTTTCAAATACTTTTAAACATTAAATAATACTTGTTCTAAATTTATACCTATTTTAATTATTGATTTAATGTTAACATTTATATTTACGATCAATGTATGGATTTGATAAACGTCAGCTTTCATCCTTCGAAAATTCGTTAGTAGTGAAATCCAATACAATTCTATTGTTCCGTGGACGTACCCATTACTTTGTTCACCGCTTTGACAAAAAGTAAAAAATACAAAATGTTCCAAATTTATAAATGGAGAAAAATAGTGAAATAGGATATGTATTTTATTTTCTATGTAGTTTTTGTTAATAACTTGTTCAAACGACTAATCTAGAAAAACCAACAAAAGATTAATAAAATCTTATTCATACTGAAAAAAGCAAACTATTTTGTGATTTTGTATCTGTGTTGAATTTTACCAAAAACGCATGACACGGCAGACGCTGACAAAACTTAATGATGGGAGAAACCATTCACGCTAAATCCATCCTCACCACTCCCAAATCGATTCAAGACCTAGAAAAAAAACGTAGATAAAAACAAACAAACAAAAAACCAGCACAATCATCCAAATTCAGAAAAAAAGTAAATCCGGCGCGCGATGCACTAGGTATGCAGAGTCCGTCGCCGTTGCCTGCACTCACTCACGTATATACACTTTCGCGTATACTTCACTGGCGCGCCACGACAAATGCACCCATTCGTAAACGTCTCGCGCGCCTGTGTCCAATTGTTTAACGTTCAAGAAAGAAAGAGAGAGAGAGAAAGAGAGAGAGGGGGGGGGACCCGTCGCACAGGTGGTCTGCCCACCCGCTCAAGGGAAATCCTCCGCGCAAACCTTTGTAAGTCAGCGCGTTTGTTTTCTTTCTTCCTTTATCGACGCTTGGTGAGTTTAGGAGGCACTTCGGAACGTGCGAGGTCAACGGGCAAGCGAGCAGAGGTGTACAAAAGGCTGTGAAGTGTTTCGCGTTCATCTGCTGCGGGAGATTGGATGAATTTTTCGATCAATGGGATTGTATGGGATCGAGAGCAATCCGGTATAATTGTGTTATAGAGTCAGTGTTCTTGGTTTTATAATTATTTTGATCATGAATTTGTCAAATAAGTGTATAATTAACTTTAATTCGTAATTAAAAATCATCGAAATGTGAAGCTTATATTATAGGATGAGATAATTAAAGTTAATATAGATTAAAAATGTAGTATGATGTACAAGGTTCGACTAATAATAAAAGACATTCAATTAATAATTGGGGAACGCGAGAAATATAAGGAAAAACAATAGTTTAAGCATATATATATATTTGATAATAAAGAAATATAAATATTTTTAAAGAAGCTACAGGTATAATATAGAAAGTGAGTTCCATTAGTTAGGAACGTCCTTTGTCCAACTTTAAAAGTGGTTTTCGCGCAGCCCCTCCGCGCTCTGGCACTTATAATCAGTCTCGCTTGGCAAGAGAAAATTAATGCTAGCGAAACTTTAAGAAGATTCGCCTATACACTTGCGAGCTCACTTATTATACACGCGCGAATTAAAATTTCTGCTTCTTTTTTTCCCCCCTTTTAAATTAACTATAGGTACGACACTTCCTTATATTTTAGAACTTGCGCGAAATGCGGGTGTTTTCTCCTATATAAAACTTATTCAATATAACTTTTCTATTTCCACGATGCACAAGCGCACTCAACCGACGTAATGTTCATCGTATATACGAACGCATAAACTTTACTTTCGTCGAAAATTTTAACTTCGCGATTGATTTATATACGACATGTGTAAAAAGTCCACTCGCGATAAGGTCGTTAAATCTATAATAGCGGAGTTAATGGTGAAGTTATCGGCGAAAGGAGGAAAAATTGAATTTATTTTATAATTAAAGCACGCGTCATATACGTATATATATTAAAGCTCATTTTTTTATCCCACAATATTTGTCGGTGCTCAAAGACTTTGAAGTACGACAGTGATAAAATGAAAAATGTTCGTATCTTCGTTTATTACTGCGAAACTTCGCTTGCATATTATTTATTACCAATAATGTGATATTACGTACGCATAAATTTCCATCGTGTTTCGGCCGACCGTTTTAATGATACATCAGAATTCGGGACGTTCCAAAAAATTTGCGCTTTAATCGATAACAAAAATTGTACGGCTAATGTAAAAACGTTTACATGAATATACGCGGTAAACGTCATGAGGGAATTGTTTAAAAATTTTTCATATAATTTCCTTTTTTTATAATATTTAATGTTCTAAAGATGCGTTAATAATACTGGTTTATATAATACATAATAGCAATTATCATGACGTTCTCATTATGCAAACAATATTACAATGGAAAGGAATCAAAAGCATTATTAAAAAATGATTAAAACTAACTTTCATTCGCAGCACGACAAATCATTCTTAAAAATCAATAACCCGCGCGCGCCTCCAAAGTAAACACGAGAGCTCATCGTCTACGAATGAAATCCTAAATCCATTCGGAAATGTCATAGATATATATGTAAAGTTATCCGAGTCGCATTCCCGCGGCTGACTTCCGCCTTATTTTACTCTCTTTCGTCCCGTTCTCCTTCCCCTGCGCGCTCATCGGCCTCGCGCGCTGAGCGATTTTGAGTTTACTTTCTCGCGCGCGAAGGGGGGCCAAGGACCCCGCGTCCCGCTCGTCCCCGTCCCCGAAAATATGTGTACCGTACGTTTCTCGCGCAAAAATGCCGGTCAGCGCTCCACCTCGCCGTCATACACAGCCGATCTTTCCACTATACGCGTGCACTGCGGATATAATACTTAGAGCGACGTTTAGCTATTAGGAACGGCTGGCACGTCGCGGGAATCGCAAATGCAGGTAGCGCAGGTATGTATGTATGTACGCGCGTGTAACTACTTGCGGGCTCTCTTTTTTTTCTTCGCGTTCTCGTGAGATTTTTCGAGTGGCCGACTTTGGGCCTTATTTGTGTATACTCGTGCGTAAATAAGTGGTACTGCGGACGGGCTTGGAATTTCGGCGGTCGAGTGGGCACGATTGTTTGGGATATGCTTAGGTGCAACATTTTTAAGCAAGTATATATATGTAGAAAGTCGACGTGCGAGAGAGAAGATATTAGGTCAATGAATATAACAGAGGCTGGTTTATATGTGTGTGTATATATGAGTATTTCTCTGGAACTTTTAACTTTTAGCTAAATAGAAATTTCAAAATTTAATGTTGAGGCGCATTCACAAAACTCATTTTTTTCTGTTCTAGGTACCCCAAATAACAATAAAAAGGGTGTGCTCCTCATTTTTAAACATAGTTTTTTTTCTATACTGTAGTATGCTTATGCACGTACGAATAAGCGTGAGTGAATGCGTGTAAAACTACCTTATAATCACTTTCTTTTTTGATTTTCTTAAAAATAAATCCGAATTTCGTTAGACACCCCGTGAATTAGTTCAAGAAAATGTATGTAGAAAAAAGAGCAATACTCAAATTAGGCCTATTTACCGTTGTTTATGTGTAATACCAAAAAATGATAATTTTTTAGGCGAAGGGCGCATCGACACCGTGTGCTTTAGTAGATCATAATTCACTTTCCATAAGAGGCACACTTATAACCAAAGTCACATTTTGTTCGTCTTTCCAAGACGAGTAATTTAAGCCCCAGAAAATTAAAAAAACACAAAGTTTTTTTTTTTAATCAACAAATAAAATAATACTATGCACTTTTTTTAAGGTAATGTGTACTTACCGACAAATTTTAGAATGTATATTTCTTTTGCAAATAATAATAGAATTACTGACAAAAAAATTGAGTATAGTATTTACATATACGGAGCGCCTGAAAGAGCTGTTTTTCCAAAAATTTACTCAGAATTTATTTAATTAAATAAAAGCCGCAATGCCGATAAGTAAGGATCTGTATACTTCGAATTTTGCAAGTTTTAAAAAGTGTTTATCTCATGAAAATGCTGATAGAATCGCACAAAAAAAAAAATCTGAGCATATAAGTATTTACATACACGGAGCGCCTGAAAGAACTGCTTTTCCAAATAAACGTTCGAATGTTTATCAATTAAATAATGAAATTGGGTTGATTTTGAGGTTCACATCGCCTTAAAGGTAGGCACATTCAATCCGACAACATAGGATAATAGCCTAAAAAAGTTGGTAAAGCATTTATAAAAGAGTTTTTTTTAACGATGTAATAAAGATGAAAATTTCCTAAGGTATGCAGGCAAACCCTCTAAATTTAGACCTTTTCCGATTGCCCATTGAGCTTGTCCTTGTTTAAAAGTGAGTTCTATGTAGTGGAATATGTTACTGGAGGTGGATTTTATAAATATTTGTACTGTAAAAGTTAAAAGTTTTAGAAAATTGCTCATATATGCATGAGAAATGTGTAAATTAGCCGTCAGTTTTTTTCTTTTATTTATTAGCATATAATAATACTCCTGCAGACATATGCGCAAAAATGTGTTATTTAATATTTGCTCTCGCCCGTGTATTAAAAAAACTTTAGAGCGGGCGCGCGCGTGCGGCTTAAATCCTAATAATTGCGTGAAAATGAGCGCAGCCACGCTGACGTTGCAATATTCCCATCGTATATTTTTATCTCGTCACTTTTATATATACATACCTAACCCGCAAGCGCATTTCATGAAAATCTCTTTAATAACGCGCCGTTATGTGGCGCGTCCGCGGGCGAGCGAGCGAGTTTTCTGAATCTTGTTAAACCGTCAAAACTTTTCGTATTCATCCCCGGGATAGTGTCTCTGGCACGAGAAAAATTTTCCACGACGAGACGGAGGGAGGGAGAGAACATACGCCGTGAACAGCTGGCGGATGGGCGAATCAAACTTGAGTTTATTGTCGGCGAGATATATATATGTGTGTGTGTGTGTGTGTGTTATTGCCTCGGTAACGCGCGATGCGCGCGCTCGTCTTGTTCTCTCTAGGCCAACTGAGCAATTCTGAACATTACCGTAGAATTGCCCCGCGCACTCCCCGGTCAAAATAAAGTCTTCGCCTTATCGGCTATTATTATCTACAGAGTAATGCAAAATTCAAAAAGAAGAGAAATGCTTCGAGAGTTTCTTTCTTTCGCTGAAATAAAAGAGCTTTCACCGAATGAAAAACGGGTTATATTTAAGAGCGACGCTGACGTATAATAAGTGGGATGAGAATAACCACAGAGACAATGATTTTTAGTAAATATTGAAGAAAACGTACGTTTTCCATAGTTGTAAAATAAAATAAAACGAGCGCTGTGTATATATATTATTTAACATATAGTAGTTTTAATGCTCATGGTAATGCACGCATCAACATTCCTATAATCATCCTCCTCTAGGCAAACACACTCCGAAAGCCCCGGACTTTCAAACCAAACAGCTCGTGTCCATTGACCTTTTCTTTCTGACATCCTCGTATCATCACAGTCAACGATCAGCTGTAACACAGCACGCACCTCTGCCAAATAATCGGACAGAGCCTCGTGTCCGCGCTCAACCTGTTAATCATTCCTCAGCTCTCGCTATATACGGCTGCACTGTCGCCGCTGCTGCTGCTCTGCCCATATATACACACACACACATACATACTCCAGAGCAGCGCATCCCGCGACCTCGCGAGCACACGTTACACATGCTACTATACCTATACGACGCGCGATCCCGTAAAAATCGCACGAGTGCAGCGCGCGCGAATGGGGAACGCCGCCGGGCCGACCGACTGACCGAGCGACCGCGAGATTCCCCGCGAGCGAGCGGAGAGAAGGTTCGCCGGAAGGCGACGCGCCGCCTGATGGAAGAGAGAGAGAGAGAGAGAGAGAGCACACATTCGCACGCACAATCGATCACTGTGTATCTCTCATTGTACGTGTATATAGCAAAAGGGGATATATCGCGTTTGAGAGTGTTTGCGGTTGCCAAAGGCGGAGGAGGCTGCCGATGGAAGAATCATGGCAGGGCGCGTGGTCTATCCGGGCTTTTTGGAGTAGGAGACGCGTGAATGAGAGGAGGTCGCGCGTAATGGGCGTCGAATGCGCCCCGGACGTTCCGTGATATTGTGACTGGTATGTCGAAGAACGCTGCGCTTCCGGCCGTAGTACATATAGGTGCAATGGTAAGATGTACATTCATTGTTTAAATGTAACCAATTGAAATTTATATATATATATATATATATATATTATTTCATTTATTTGTAAACTCAGTTGTAGGAATTTCGTAATGTAACTTAAAAACGATTTGGTTTTATGAAAACAAGTTTATAGAATGAGTACATTTTTATCCCGTTTACAAACGTACTGCTCTTTGACCTATAAGAGAATGACCCATTTTCGTTAGACGGTTAAGTGACATTCATTAACACAGCGATAATCCTAACTCAGGTGTATAATGGAACCACAACAACTTGTTCTTTTTCCCAAAATAAATGAAGAATAGAGTTTTAATTATTCTTTTCCTGATTAGGTCATCAATTTTCATTCCGAAATTCTGGTTTCGGTGAAAAAATGTTATTCACAGTTTTTTCTCGGAAATAGCGGGGAATCGAACGGTATATTTCGAAAATTAACATATCCAATGACTTGGTTTCGGGAGACTTTAAATTTATTCTTGATCGATTCGTGAAGATTCACCTATTTACATACATAATTATGCAAGAATGACGGTATAAAAGATTAAGGCTTATAATCTTGTACATAATGCAACCTTTAAAAAATATGTTATTTAATGGATTTATCGAAATGAATTGTAATTAAGCTTAAACAATTTCAATAACAAAAAAAATTCAAATGAATTAATACCATTAATTCATACCATTAATACCACGTAATACCATTAATTATACTTCTATTTAAGTTTGGCTTAAAATAATACAGCTATATATTTGGCTTCTTAATCACTCAGTGCACACGCAAACGTATCACTGATTTAAAGAAGCTTAGATTTTTAGTATAATACATGATTCCGGAAAGGAGCAAATGTATACAAGTATTCGTTAAATGCAGATTTAGAAACGGATTTTCTATAAGAGATCCTGTACATTACTAATCCAATGTAAATGAGGTGATTTAATCATTTTTTTACATAAATTTGAATTTGGGACCATATTACGACGGATGTACAACTTATGCAACGAAGTATAAACTATATATATATATATATATATATATATATATATATATATATATATATATATATATATATATATATATATATATATATATATATATAATCTATATCTAATATATCTATATATAAACTATACAATGTTTTATTTATCTCTTAGACGACTTTATAAGTGCAATCGTCCAACTAGGCTATAATTTTAATCTTAGTTTGTAAGTGTTAGTTAATTATACCGGACCTATGTACAGCTGATTACCTTTATAAGATGCTTATAGTTATTCAATTATATGAATTGTATAATATGATGTAACATGCGTGTCTATGTACTCTGGTTAATAAATAAATAAATAAAAAATAAATAAATCTAAAATGCCTTTTCTATTTTACTTCCTCGCAGACGCTTTCTTTCAGTTTATATTACTATTTGTACACTCAAATTAAATATAATCAATTTCTCTATAAAAATATAACAACTATCAATAAAGTGTTCATTGTAACGACAGTAGTTTTTACCAACATATTTAACTTTAGGGGAGACACGGACAAAACGAACATGCTAAGGAAAAAGTAAATAAAAGTATATAAAATAAGAGAAATTTAAATAATTTTCAACATATTTTACTTTTGATTATAATAACAAAGACAACAATTATACATAAATGTATGAATTTTAATATATATTAATATAATATTAGTTGAAAAAAAATAACACAATATTTCGGCGAGCCTGAAAAATCGCAGGGGAAAACGGACATATACAACCAAAAAGGAATTTAATTGCTACAATTATCGAAATAATAGCTAATATGTTAACGTTTCAAGGTTGTGGAAAATATATTACTCTTTATTATTTTTAATGACAGACGATACGTTCCTTAAGGATTCTTCTAATCAGGTTGTTCGACCGCGTTTACAGATGTATTTATACACTAATATAAATAATAACATAATTTGTACAGAAAAAATAAAGAAATTTGAATCACATTATGTTCCGAAGCAATATATATTATCCAGATAAGCCAAACGGGGTGCCCGTTTTTCCCGGTATGTGCAACAAAATACTTTATATATATAGAATATAGATTAACAGGTTCAGTGCTAAACCCATTGTGATCATATTTCATACAAATTTATATATTTAGTTCAAATTGATTGAAATTCTTAACATTTCATTAAAATTTGCTTTTCTCTATTACGTAAAATCATAAGGTTTTCAAAAATACTCGTATTGAATTAGTTCAGTTTAATTTAAATTTTATAAAGATTCTAAATATCAATGAATTCCTAAAACCTTCAACCTTACAAATATGTATCATGTAGCACTGAACCTGTTAATTTTGTTGTTATAACAATAAATTCTTCAAGTACCCTTTTAGGCATGATAAACACACAGCAGTTCAAAATACACATGCATTTTTAATTCGGTGAAATCGTAGCGTAAACCCGAAAAATTTACCTTTCTAATGTTTTTGTATATTGCAGAAATGTAATCATCTGGAGTAAATACTAGAGAAAACTGGGGAATTAGTTATTACTGTGATGTTTAGTATTTATATTCGCGATTTCAATATTATCCGTTTTGCCCAGGTTTACCCTATGTTTTGCAAAAAATGATACCTATAATATGGCCTACATAATAATACCTTTTTTACAACATGTAATAAGGATTAAAATGTCGTAAAAATGAAAATTATTACAGGACATAAGAAAATAGTTTAATCTTATCAAACATGCGAAACATGTACTTATAAAACGAGTATTATGTCTGTTATTTCAACTAATTGTCTACTTAATTTTTTTGTAATACGTACGACTTGATCTTTCTATTACTTTTTTTTTTTTTTTACAAAGAAAAGGGATACCCTTGGCGAGGCTAATATCATGACATGCCCAAATTCGTTTGGATTCACTTTCCCCAAAAAGTTTGCAGTAAAAAATAGCCTTTTATTGATCCTCAGAACAAAAAGCATCGCTTTTCATGCTCTTCGAATTAATTTCAATAATAAGAACCATTAATCCGCTTAATCGTTCAACGCCTTCTGGCCCCCCCCTCCCCTAAAAAAAGAAAAACCTCCTCGCCCGCAAGACGACTAATTCATCGTTCGGCGCACCAAAGCTCGCTCTCGAGATTCGATCTCCCGCACGTCATAAGGCGGCCGGTCGATCGCTCGGCGGATGATTTATGAAAATAGCACGATGCGAGCTCTCGCTGCTTGATGGGGAATCCGCGTAATACGTATTATTGGATAGTCCCGATGGCACTTTAGAGTGGAGCGAGCTCGCGTCCGCGTCCGATAAGAATCGCTAATGCCTCGCGCGCCAGGGAGAAAGCTATACTTATAGAAGAGGTGTTTGATGACGCGCCCCAGCTGCGAATTATCGATTCCGCGCGATGGTCGTTTTGTAATGCGAGCGAAATTGAATCTCTCGACGGTCGGAGTGTGAAACGCCACCGCCGCCGCAGACTCGTCGGTTGGAGCTAAGTGCATATCGTTCGTTTTTATGTAATTCGCGCGAGCGCGAGGAGGAATGGATTCCGATTTGATAAGAGTCAGATGGGTTGGGTTGATAATTCTATGATCAATTACATCATTTATAAAACGATTATATTGAACCATCTAAACATTTTTTTTTACTAAGCTATCTAACTCACTAGCTAACTAATTGGGCTACCTTAAAAGGAATATTTTTTATCTGCTTCTGTATTATGCAGTGGAAAAAAATTATAAAAAGGACCTCAAAGTATAGTAAACATATACAACCAAAAAAAATTTTGGAGCGCCACAGATGTGATATTGGGTTCACAGGAAGCAAAACTACGCAAAAAGTGCATTTTGGCCGAATTAGGTGACACGTTTGCCTATAATTCGGCTAATATTGAAAGAATATTATTATAAAAAAAATCATAAACTGTAAAAATTAATATTTTTAAGTATAAGAATACCTTAATGTTTTGTAAATGATGTCGACCTGATGGAGTCAGATCTTCGACGTATATGTATACTGTGGAACACACAAATTTATAAAGCCAACTCAAGAGGTTGGCAGACATAAAGCCAACGAAACGTTCATGCTGAATTCAAATGTGAAATCTTGATTTTAATTTCATCCACTGCCTCCTCCAGATCGACATAATTTACAAAACATTGGCAATTGGGAGTGCAATATTACATTCATATTCAACATATATAAAAATAATTACTAAGAGTATTAAATAAATAAATGAATTTTTACATTGTAATTTATTGCATAAAGGATTTGGCCGTAAAATAAACAAAAAAAATTCATTTTTATCATATTTTCAATCTTTCTGCTCACAAAAAGGACAAATAAATGACTCCTTCATTTATCATATATTTATTCGTTAATGCAACGCATTGCTCATGAACGTAATCTTCCAAATTTGTACACCTCATATCTAAAATCTCATCTTCTTCAGACTTTACAAAACCAGAAAACATGTTCTTGTTTTTTTACTGGCCCTTTACACAATTTTTTTTTGTTTTTTAATCTTACATCGCTTTATTTTTTATGTTCGATTGTCTACAACTTCCCCGGATTTTTAAAAAATGTTTTTTTATAAAATAAGCCCTTTTCTATGGTAATGCTCTATTCTTTGCTTTGCCTTGGCTACGTATATTTATGTATAATATGCATGCTTATGTTTTAATACATGAATATATAATTAATAATAAAAATAATAATATTATTAATCACTTTAAAAACAATAGCAATATTTAAAAACGGTTTATCTTGGTTAAAAATTGGCCGAATCAGGTGAATTATAGACGCGAAAGTTTTTTTGACGATATAAATGACAAATTTTTTTTAATTTTACTTCCATATGAATTTCAACAAACACACTTCACCTTTCTGCATGTACATACTAATTCCAATTGGTTCTTTTTAACTTATATTTCAACTATAAACGAAATACTTGCTTGTTTGACTTTATAAAACGAGCAAACCGCTGAACATTGAAAAAATAAACTCAGATAAAAATATAGTCATCATTCTCAAACAATAATAAAAAACTATTTATAAGGTATATTTTTCATATTTCGAAGCTGCCAACATTGGCTATTAGGCTTTCGGATAAGTAGAGATACATACCCAGAAAAGTGGCCGAATTACCTCGAGTTACCTTACAAGCTAGAACCACACAATAATATTAAATGGGAAAATGTTATCATTAGTATATAAATAAAAATAAGATATAATTGTAGCTTTCAATTAAATTATATTGCAATATACCAACATATTAATAATTTTTAGCATTCAACCATATGAATTTGACAAATAATATGTATATAAATAAATTAAATAAAATCAA
This sequence comes from Torymus aiolomorphi, assembly GCA_036365515.1. Taxonomy (NCBI): domain Eukaryota; kingdom Metazoa; phylum Arthropoda; class Insecta; order Hymenoptera; family Torymidae; genus Torymus; species Torymus aiolomorphi. The sequence goes on from CM070876.1 coordinate 33,542,030, forward strand.
GAGAGGCAGGATTTAATGGTATATACTCATAGTTGAAAAAAAAATCAGAAACAACTTAAATAATCTTTCAGATTAAAATAACAAGTCAAAAATTTAAAAGTATACTTCGTTCTTTTATTTATAATTCTTAATGAACAAGTTTCATTCCATACTCAGCTCACAACGACTTCACAGAATATATTTTTACAATTAATTCATTTCGAAGTGTAATCGCATACATTAGAAAAAAGGATTAGTTTAAAAAAGTTCATTCAGCTTCTAATTGCGTTACTGCAACATAAAGCCCAACAAGAAAACATTTTATATGATAAATATTAATTACACGCATTATTATCGACAAGTTAAATTATAATGTATGGAGAACGCGTCATAAAGTTAATATGCGTAGTATTAATACATTTTGTATAACAGATGATATTAGACTACAACCGAGATCACAAACAATGTATTTGTGCATGACACAGCCAAAAAATGGCAATGTTATACGTATCCACTAAAGTATCCTCTCGCTGTATTACCGTCAAAAAAATTATATTTACAATCTTAAAACTACAACGAATTTTTTTCTCTCTTCATTCAATCATTGTTTAGCGTTTATATACTTTATACTTCTTGCATATTTACATATAATATATATTTATATATAATGTATATTTACTTCATCATTTGTAATATTATAACGAATATTAAATAAATTGATTTTCTCTCACAAAGAAAATGTTTTTTCCATTTTATAATATATTTCAACAGCTACGCTCAATTAAACAAAGTCGATAATTTAAAACAAAATTTTATACGCACTAATGTTGTATCATTATTTGTTTGATGAACCTTCGACGTCAGATAAAAAATTAATATTGGGAACTTTATGATTAAATCTACTGTATTGCATAAAAAGTATAAGCAAATTATCATTTCAACCTTGTTATAACAAGTTCATTGCGGTGTCATTTACGTAGCATAATAATTGTAAAGAAATGTAAAACTTTCTCGTGATTCATCATAAATAATCTTTCAAGACAGTTCAGTTCCTTTTTCAGTACAAAGATTTTATGAAACTTTCTGAAAATTGTTATATGAGTATTTCTTGAAAAATTACAATCCACATATTTATAATTAAAAATATTTTTATAGAGCATCAATTAATCAGTTTAAATTATTGAAATATTTCAATAAAAATTTGTTTTAGTATTCGCCCTGAACATTTCCACATAAAGTAATGTAAAAGATTAAAAAAAACATTTTAAAAAGTAATGAAAAATTGGTATATTTGTGGAAGATGACACGATAAAAAGCTAAAATATTGTTATGGTCTAGAGTCCTTACGTTCAATGTTCAATACCATATTTCAACAATTGTATAATTATTCTATAAATATTAAAAATGCGTAATTTTCTATAAGTTTACAAAATCTTACTGTTTCAAACGTTTTTCTACATAACACGTTTAAAAAAATTTATTGAAATATTTCATAAAATAAAACATTCTATTACACAATTTTAAATTTGATTGATACATAAAAATGTTAGAAGCTTAGGGTCTTCATGGAACGCATAAAGTATGTTAACAATGTTGTAAATTTTATACTGCATATAAATTTTTTTCTCAGTAATTCAGATATTTTCACAAAAAAAAAATGTCTTACTGAAACTGAAGACAAATAGATATGTTTTAAAGTATTTAAATTTCAAGATGCAATTTTTAAATTATTTGAATGAAAATTTTTGATACAATTTAATTTTTATTCTCAGACATGTTTTTTAGATTAAAATTGTAAATTATTACCTATAGATAAGTCATATGTATAGACTCATAAGACTTGCTTATTTGAATCAAATCTTTAAAAACTCTTATTGCCTAAGTTTTGTCAACTTAAAAAAATATTGCATCTTTAATTTTGAAATACTTCATAACATATTCAGCACACATTGGATAAAAGCTAGGCATCGATTTGGATGTTGAAATATGCATATCTTAATTACGATGCCTTTGTAAAATTCGCATTTTATATACGTTATTACAAAATAAATTTCAGGTAAATAATTTATCAAATTATATTTATCAAATTATTTAGAAGACTCATTTAAGTTTTTCACGACTTTCATGAAAAATTCTCTGAGAAATACGGAAACAGTAAACGATTATTAAGTCGTTTTTTCAAATTTTGAATACGATACCTACAACATTCAAAAGGCTTAATTCTCAAAGCCCTTGAAATTTTTTCATAACAATATAAGCATAGGGTATTTTGAAGTTATGTTGCACTAAGCATTTTAAAATTACAATTTACTAGTTTTTATAAGCACTTCACTTAAGTACTCTTTAATATAATTATACACTTTATCATTATTGATAAACCTTCACAAAGGCACGTAATTCAATTGACTTTGCTGCCAAACCGTCAGGAATTTTATTCAGAAAGTTTACGATTGGTAACGATTTGGAAGAAAAGGTTTATTAATTCATTGGACTATCATTAAAAATAATGTTCCTAAATTGTTGCATTAATATGGATGTAATCAAATCTTCTATTTAAGCACATGAAATTTCTACTTAAGATTTGAAACGGCAAATCTTAATAATAAAAATAAATGATAGCCCAGTATTTTCGTCAGATCCCATTGCTCAGAACTGAATAAAATCGTTAAAAGCCTTTAGGAAATGTTACTGTTTACCGTTGACTATATATCTTAGTTACGTACATTTAAAATAAATCAGTATCTAAATGAATACAAACTTCTCAACACGCAATAAGATCAATATGATTGTAAACAATTTTAAAGTAATAATGTTTAGAAGACGTGAGTATAGGCAGTTACGTAGGAAGCGATAAATTACTAATTGTAATAAAATTACCATAGTTTTAATCGATTTCATCCACTCTGAGCAAAAACACCTCCTCGATGCTAGCTAGTACTGTTCATTCAACACTCAAATCGGCGCTTCGTCCCCGTGGTGAGCCGCATCGGCGTTGACTCAAGCGAGTGCGGAAGCCGGTAGAGAACTATGCTTTGGTTTGGTCTTATTCAAAAAGACCTTGATGCAACCGTTGAAGTCTGCGCTAACGAGTACGTGACCGCCGCAGCCTTTGGTACGCTGCTCAACGACCGGATCGACCGGTGTAGCATCGGTACTCACACTGTCTGCACCCTTGCTATTTTCTGCATTTTTGCCCTCGAGCTGCTGCTCCCTCGCTTCGATCTGCCTGATGATGCTGTCGGGGTTGGGAGCAAACACGGCACAAGTGACAACGGCATTGTGAGCCTTGATGCCCTCCCAAAAGTCGTTACGATCACGTCTTACGCTCGAAAATTTCGAGTAGTCGTGATGCGTCTTCCAAATGTAGATGCATTGGTTCTCTGAACCGCTCACAATATATTGCCCATCTGGACTAAAACTTGCTTTTATTTGGCTGCTCACGTTTACATAGCCCTTGTACTTACACGAGAGGTTTAGGTCGCGTAGATCATATAACCTGTAAAATTTTTCAATTTATATTTACAATTCCAACTAAGTGTACATAAAGAAACAAACACCTGATTTCTACATCAAACATCAGTGTATTAGACAAAAATTAAATCAGATTTTAAATTGTAATTATTTAGAAATAAAATGACCAAGAGTAATTCATCTACTAATAAAAATAGTCGAAAACTAACCTGATGCGACTATCATTAGACGTAACAAGTATTTTATCTTCGCCAGGCATAGGCTCAATACCGCTAATTTTTCTGCCTGTAGAATTTTTACCTCTAGTCGAACGAACGTGTATCTGAGTATGGTACTTAAGCTGATCCGTATTATAAAATATACATCTGCCGTCGTATGAACCAACGACCGCAAATTTGCCATTTTGACAAAAATTGGCTGCAGTAATAAGCTTTGTTTGGCCATCGACCTCGTTCCAAACGGCCACCTTTTTGTCTGGTATATTCCAAAGACGGAGTTTGCCATCAAGCGAGCCCGAGAGAAAATAACGATCGTCTCGGGGATGAAAAACAATAGCTGTAACGAAATCAATGTGCTGGAAACAGCAAAGACATTCCTTGCGTGAAATGTGCCACAGTCGGACCTAAGTAATAAAAAAGAATAGACAAGTAATTCAACCATTAGAAAATTTAATATTGATAATTTCTATAAAAATTAATTTGCTTTATTCACAAGCCGAAAAAGAAACAAAATATCGTACCGTTTTATCCATAGAAGACGACAGCACAAAATAATTTTTCGACCAAGAAACATCGAGTAAGTCTGACGTGTGGCCCGTATACGTGCAAAAAGGCTTAGGCATAAAGGGTCCTTTACTGTTGTCGGCCTCTGCATTAGCCGCCGCATGCGGATCTTCCATAGATTGCTGCGATACAAGCGACTCCTGCGACGGTGTAGGGCTTACTTTTTCCGATGCGTTATACTTGGTCCGCATGTCTTGGAAATAAGTGTACGCATCGCGCAATACCCAGATCCTCAATACTCGATCTTGGCCTGCTGTGGCCAGTAGTCTACCACACGCCGAAAACTTCATACACCAGACAGGGCCTGTATGTTCACCGCTGAGATCCTGCACGTGCTGCAGACAGTAGAACTCGTAAGGACCTTTGTGACTATTTGATGCTTTTAACTTGATACACTGTTGCTCACCGGGATAAACCTATCGTAGACAGAGAGAATCACAATAGAGTACGTTGAACATCTGAATTGCAATGATTAATTTTTGTAACTACAAATATTATTCACGTTCCCATATCAACGGTAGCGACTTCAAGATTGTGTAATATTTTATCATTTCATTGATTTGATTTACCTCGTCAACAATATCTACGACATCCTCCTTGTGACGTGCATGCGATACTTCCTGGGCTATGGACTTGGCCTTGTCCATCGTCTTCTTGACTGTCGAGCCAAAGAAGCGTCGCAGCTTCTGTGTTCGTTTTCGTACGCGACCTACGCTTACGTCCTCGTCCGGCGGGATGCTCGACATTTTGCTGTCGACGCTTTCCTCGTCACTTTCCTTCTCCTTTTCGAGGCTCGAGTTACTAATATACTCGGAGGTTAGTCGCATTATATGTAGGGACAAAGGATTTATGCACTGAGGTAATTTGTCTTCAGCTATACTTAAGGGTACACGCTCGCCCGTGTCCAGATTTAAAACCGTCACCTGTTCTAAAATTTCCTGAAAAGAAAAATGATATAACTTTTGAAAAAGTTGAAAGTTCAATATTACTTGAAAGAAATTGAAGTAAACTAATTAAAATTGCCAGTACTAATTTATGTGCGAATTTAATAATATAATCAAAATGAGAAACATAAAAATACCGTCAAAAAGGTACCTCATTAGAATAAAATAAATTCCTGTAAATTATAGATATTTTTTAATTATTTATTTATATAATATATAGATTTCTTATGTGATTTATGTAAACGTGTTGATGCTGATTAAGTGACAACAAATATTGCAAGATTAGACTACAAAGTTGTTCCAATCAAAATAAAATTATTTGTTAATTTGTTATTCTGAATAAAATGAAACATTTATTATATTACAACAGGTTATGGCAACACAGACCTCTAGCCTATAGCCAAAACCAAGAAGAAAAACAATTATTATCTTTATAAATGCTTTTTAAAATTAAAATATTGTCAAATTTGAGATCATTTCTAAGATAACTCTGAGTTAATAAAATTACTTTAGGGAAAAACTCATCATCTTAACATTATCTTATACTATCATTACATTTCTTGATTAGATTTTGAATTCTTGATTGGTTCATTCCACAGTGATAAAATAATTCACTAGTTTAAGCAGAGAATGAAATTCTTTCTAGCATAAAAATATAATATAATAAAGAAATAATAAAATTATAAGAAATGAAGGAATGAATGTAATAAATATAGTAAAATGAAATAAAAACTGAATTAGACCGAAGCAATATTAAAATATAACCATACCATATCAGTCAAACGTTTTCCAGAGTCTGTCCTAGTCCTCACAAACATATTTAACTGTTTCACTAAATCTTGATCCCCAGCTGATTTTCGTCTTTCTCTGGTACCTTGAGAATGGAAACCTGTAATTTTATGAGGTCCTAAAGAATGTCGACCAATGCTATTACTTGATATCGAACCTATTGCTATATTAGACTTATCGCAGGGCTTCATGCTTATTAATTCTATTTTCATCTTCGCAATTCTTTCAAGCTCTTCAGAGGAAGGGCCTTCCGCCTTTGCTTTAACTTCATCCTTTAATAATTTCATGAAAAATTAATATAAATTTGTTTAATATAATTATTATAATTAACTTTTTATATTTGAAATGCATGTAATTATATAGATGACTATTGGTTATTTATTAATCAGAAAAACATCTAAAAATCTTACCTGTGGTTTGACAACATATTGTCCTTTTGTGGCAGATCTAATATCGAGAGAATGTTCGAATTCTCTAGTTATGGACTCTATGGTACTAGCTGGACTAGGTAATGATGATGTCGACATTAAAACTTCCTTATTTACTGGCTATAAAATCATATGATTTCAATTTAGTTTCAATTGTATTGTAGTTAATATATAATAATATAAATACAACTTACAACTAAATCATTTGGTGTTTGAGCTTTTGTTTTTTTCTTACGGCGAGGTGGTGCAACAGGCATTATATTAGGAATCGCTTGAATTTCATTTGCTTTGCCATTTGACTTAGTGCTGGCAATAACATCAGGCTCTTGAAGAACCGTATTTTTATCACATTGGGAAGAAGACGATTGATCAGATTTACCATTTAAAGATGGTTCTTTAAGAACATCTCCTGATAAAGTCATAACGCTCGATGATTGAGACAATTTGTCAGATGCATCAGATAATTTATCTTCGTCCTTGCTTGAAACACTATGAATAGCTGACATTTGAGCTTCTCTTGACAAAATATTTGTTGCTGTTGCAGATGGGATCATACCAGGGGCTACAATTTGTGAGGTACTATCTGGTACTCCGCCTAATATTCGTCCAACACGACCTAAGGAAGTCATACTTTGTAAACTTAATGTGTCATGTTCTATAATCCTAAAAGGATGAGAAGTTTTTGATGGTGTTGGAAAAACTCCTTCTATGGAGGAGGTTTGACTATCAGGTGGAGAACTATTAACAGGAATATCTTCATCCTCCGTTTGCATGCGTTGCCTCAGTTCTCGAAATTTTCTTCTGCCGACTGTTTTATCTGTTCCAACTCCTTTGGTTTCTTCGTCCTTTAAAACAAAATCTATATCAGAAATGAAAAAATTGTGAAAATACATTTTCACTATTGTCAAAATATTATTTGAAGATATTATTGTACCCTATATATTTTAATACATTAACATCTTCTAAATAAAAAACATTTTTATAGATTGTAGTTATTGGTCATGCAAAACATTAAAACTAATTAAAAAGTAAAAAGTTGTAAAAAATAATGAAAAATTACAGTTTTGTCAATGCTTGGCTTGCGTTCTGGTGGTTCATGAGGAAGAGGAGGAGGAGGTGGAGGCTTTTCACTTTCCTCACAGACTGGCTTTGGATCAGCTGGCTTGAGAAAAATGTGAGGTTCTGTCTTTGCTGTAGGAGTTGAAAACTTCTCATCTTGTGACTCTGTGCTAATAGATTCCCTGTGTCTGCTTTTCCTGGCAATTAAACAAAATGACAATCTTAAATATTACTCAGAGTTCAAGTGATTACATTTACTGTAGCAAATTATGATTTCTTGACCATTACTGCTCTAAAATATTTGTTACTTTTTGAAGAATTTTTAAAAACCATGTCTACAATAAAAATTATTTTTCTTTTGAATGTAAATTATGTTCCTCATATAGTCATTGCACATATCTCTAAGTATTCCATTACATTTTCACGCTATATTATTTAATACTATTAAATGGAAATAACACGGTACGAAAGAAGCAAAAGTTATTGCGCTATTTGAAGCAGCCGTAACCCAATCTAATGTATGCTCCGAAATACATTTAATTACTCCAATTGTATCCATCACGTGCATTGAAAATGAGCACTGCTCGGAGCACAGTAGCATTCAACCCACTTGAGAATCACTCAAGAGAGGAGCAATCAAATCAAGAACACATGCACATATACACCCGAAAACATAGGCACGCACCTCTGGGCCCGCTGGACGCTGGTATCGTCCTCGGCGTCGAAGAACTCCTCGGAGTCGCTGCTGCCCGACATCCTCGCGGCGTTCGACACAGTTGCGGTCGTCGTCGTCCGCTCGGCGAGAGGAGTAATAACGTGAGACGGCTAGCTGCAGGAGGCCGCGGCGATGGGGGCACTCGCGCCACCAGCATCGAGGAGGCCCGTATCTCACTCAGTGCGCGGCCACACGAGAGCTGTTGCCTGCTGCCTGCTGCTGTTACTGCTGCACACCCCGGGGATTCTATAGCTGCTGCCCTCCTCGTGATTCCCGCACACTTGGACACTCCACGCACAGACAGGCAGACGGGCCTAGCAGAGAGTGTCGCGCAGCACTGCGGAGGGAGCCAGAAGGAGAGAGCGAGAGACTGAGACAGAGAGAGGGAATCGATGTGTGTACACTCCAGCTGAGGGCTGAGGCAGTCAGAGAGAGGGAGGGCGGGATGGATAGAGAGAAAAAAAGAGAAAAGTAATAGTATAGTGTCAGAGCTCGCTACCACCGTCTTTCCCACTACTGTTGATGTTGCTGCTGCTCGTCGTGGGCGCCGTCGAGGCTCGCATCATCGCCGTTTATTTATTGTCAGCCTTTTTTTCTTTCATTCTTATCCACGCGCTCTCCACGTCCCGTGCCTATCCTATCCTATACTTCGTCTCTTATTATTTGTGGACTGTGGCGCGAGTGCAGCCCGCTGGCGCTGGTGGACGGACATATCGTGTGATTGCGTGTACTGTGTCTCTGCTTTCGCCTGGGATCTGATCTTACCGCGCTTATTATATGCTATAGGAAGTTTTCGCTCTTCGCGGCTAACTACGCCATTGGGGACCTTCGGCCACTGCGGTGCTGGGATATTAATCGGGCGGGCGGGGGACGTCGCGCCCATCAAGATGCGAGGCAAGCCTGTTACCGCCACGGACGATCTCGTGCGCTTGCGCATCAAGTGCTCATATCGGGAGATTTCGAACATTTGAAAGACCACGAGGAGAATGATGTATTTTTTGCTACCTAAGAGGTGCACATAACTTGTAGATAATTTATTGCTTGATCGTTTCACGATTGAGAAGTGATGTTCGATTTTTTTTCGCTTATCGTCATTATTGCTTTGCGGGGTCGCTGTATATACTTATCATTATAGGTAGGCTAACGACGAACTGTAATTACATGAGAGTGCTGTACGTTATTTTTGCGATAAGCAAGAATTCAATCTTTCGCGGCTTGTATAATGTATATTTAGTATATATAATATAATACGTGCGTTGCCTTGTGTAAAATGGTAATCAGTACACCGTTGCATACATAATATTTAATGAAATCGTGTAAGCGGTAAAGTATTCTAATTCCGCATCATTTTCATAATTTTTGACTATTCTTTATAGTATAATTGCTTTATTATACAAATTCATTAAAAAAAAAATTTAGAAGTATATACGTATACGTTATAATTATTTCAAGTTAATATAGAATTATAAATTACATTTGTTAACTGTGATGTCACGCCACGGAACAGTGACTCTTTATTCAACGTTTTTCTATTTTTAAAGAAAAAAAAAAGCCGCGTAGGCAAATCCATGACGTAAGAACGTATTTCCTTGCAGTTTGACCGCGTATCTGTCAGACATAAAAATCATCAACTGATTTTGATAAAAGATAATATACTTACTACTTTTTTAATTTACAATATAATATGATATGAAACAATATAATATGAAAAAAAGGTTCTTTAAGTAGTAAACAAAATTTTTTTTCAAAGAAATTTCAATATTGTTAAAGAAGATATGTCGCTAATTGAAAAAAAAATCAACAAAACAAACATTTTTTCAATTTTCATCTGATTTTAATTTCAAAGGACTCATTTTATTTCTTGTACAATTTCATATGGAGTAATCGAAATAAAAATAGAAAAAATTTTAAAACCTGCAAAGTTATACATCCAATTATTTATAAAATATACATGCACGAATCAAATGCAACGAAATAAACGAGTAGATGAAACTTTACAGGTTTTAATAATTTTTCAATTTTCATTTCGATTACTCCATATGAAATTGTACAAGGAATAAAATGAGTGCTTTGAAATTAAAATCGGATAAAAAATGAAAAAAATTGATGTGTTTTTTTTCAATTAGCGATACCTTCTTTAACAATATTGAAATTTCTTTGAAAAATATTTTGTTGTTACTTCAAGAACCCTTTTTCATATTATATTGTTTCTCAAATTACAATATGTGAAGCATGTAAATTTTTTTTTTGTTTCTTTAAGAACCATATTTTTATATGATATCGTTTCTTAGGGAGTCGCCACAAATGAACCGTGGAGTGGCGTGTCGTGTAGTTTCGGTGTGGAGTGAGATAATCACAGCGCCAAAACTGCACAACACGTCACTCCATGGTTCATTTACTTATTGTGGCGACTCCCTTATATTATAACATGTGAATAAACGATTGTATTAGGATTTATGTGATCAATCTGCGTAGCGTTAAAGTAGATATAGATATATAGATTTATAATGTCAGAGAGCAACGCCGTGCGGCGCGAGCGAGCGCCGCTGCAGGGGCCTTTCTACATATGTGTGTTCTGTCTGTTCTAGACAACTTCTCTCTATGTCTGTCTCTGTCTTACATAAACGGAACAGATCTATCTGTCTTTGTCGGGAACACACAGAACACACAGAACACACATATGTATACATAGGGCCCGGTGCGGGGAGGGTAGAGCGGTAGCCGGTCTAGTCAGACGGTTGCAGCGCGCCGAACGAGACAGACGTATGGAGTTTTGTGAATATTGAGTGTGTTAAATAAAGCTTTTGTTTCATCTTGATTTGTTGCGTTTATCTTGTTGTCTATTACCCTAAACTCCAACAGATTGTAAACAAATTTTATTAATGTGATCAATCTCGCTCCCAAGGTACCCGCGATTTGAATGTTCATTCAAATGTAAAAAAATGAAAGACTGTAAAAAATGTCAGACCAATACGAAATAACAAAATATTTTCAGTAAAGGTAAATATATTTATATTAATTAGGATAAAAATATGAAAAAGTCTATTAAACAAGAATTATATATAATAAATATATTAATATACAGTAAAATCGCAAAATTTTTATAAAAAAGAAATGGTTGAAATGACGTCTATGCATCAAGTACATATATGTATTAAATGATTGGAAGCCAACTCCTGAAAGAACTTGCTGGACTTTGGCACTGTCTGACGTGCTTGCTACAAAAAGTAGCGCATATATATATATATATATATACACACACACACACACACACACACACACACACACACACACACACACACACACACACACACACACACACACACACACACACACATTACATTCTTTTTGGCATGCTTGCAAAAACTTGAATGGCCTTCTGAACTATCCGAATAGGAGAGAGGCAATTGCAAAAAGAAATATATTTTAAATTAAATTACGCGAACATGAGTGTAAAATTATTTAAAAAATGTATAATGATACAGTAATTAAAACGAGACAATGATATCATAATAAACATGCTATTATTTTACGAAATTCGTAATATTGACTTTTTATTTAACACTGTCCTCGGATTTTTTACTTTCTTTACTGTTGCGCTTTGAATTTTTCTTTTTAAGGGGTACAACGCCACAGTGAGAAACGACTATTCTCTGCAGTGGTTTTCCAAATTTCGCACCTTGTGCGTCTATCTGAAAAATTGATATTTATATAGACACGTCGATTAACTCTTCTAGATTACAATATTTATACTAATGAAAAATATAATATTCCAAAGTAAAACAGATTATTTACTGTTGGTAAAATGTCAATTCCTTTAACGACTTTTCCGAAAACGATTCTTTTGCCGTCCATAGTTTTCAACGGTCGGAAAGTCAAGTTAAACTTGGAATCGCATGTACTCTTGTCGTCGCTGCAAGTCGTCAATACGCCTGGACAGCTGTGTTTCAGTGTAAAATTCTCATCGGGTATGGGTTCTTCGTAGAGCGAAGCACCGCCGGTACCGTTGAACTTAGTCACATCTCCGCCTTGGCAATAGTAACCGGACTGTATTCGGTGGAATGGAGTTCCTCTAAATAATAACATTACTCTATATTACTGCGTATCTTTTCAAAATAATTAAATCTAAAGCTGTTCAGCTTATATAAATTCAATAAGAAATTATTTACTTGTAAGATAAACCATTGAATCCTTTGCAAAACGCTTCGAAATTCGCACAAATCGACGGAACGTAGTCTGTGTAAAGTTCAAATACCATCCTGCCTAATTTGCATTCTCCTAGTTCAAGATCGAAGTAACATTTCCGCCGGCGAATATGCGTGGAGATCAAAGGAGCATTTTGAGTGATAGAGGGACATTTTGACACTGTTTTGTACAACGTCAATCTAAAAGAATTATACATATATCAGCTGAGAATAATTATTATTATATTGTTAAATAAATAATTCAAACATGTTCCAAAAAGATATTTTTGTATTTTTTAAAAATCAAGTATAATCGTTACGTACCTCGATTTACTTTTTATCTGTTCTTTGACTACTTTCCATTCTTTTGCCATCACACGCGGTGATAATTCGCTGGTTAATGAATTGACTTTCTCATACAGAATCTTATTTACTTTCATGATTTGCTTGCTATTCTCCTTTTCTCCGTCGGTTTTATAATTTTTATGCTTCAACTTACAGTTATTCCAGCAGTCTACTTTTCCCTAATTTTAACGAAAAAAAGCTTTACCGAGTTGAGAATAAATTGAAAATGATATTTCACAAACGTATTAATATTTATTTAAAATTAAATTCGTCACCCCCATTCTCGCAATGTAATTCAGCTTCTTTGTTAGATCCAAGTTTTTCCTGTACAGCAAGTATGCTATTAGCGCGTCATCTCGCATTTTATTACGATCATAATAGGTTTCAATGAGGAACTTTGGGGCCTTGTTGTCAACCACTGCTTTCATGTTCGTCATGCGCAAACGGTGCCTCTTGTAAGATGTGAAGTCTATCTTATCTTCAATATCAGTAACCTAATGATTTGTTTGATATTGCAAAACTTTACGATGAAAATAATTCAAAATAAAAATTGCTGCGTTACCTGGCCTGGAATATAACGGGGCTTTATTGGCGGATCAAAACGGACCCTCGACGATTTATTTTCTTTTTTGCAATCTTTTTTGATCATTTTTAAAGTTAATATTACTCGATTTTAAAAGTTATACTTACGTAATAATAATATACTTGGAATTTTTCAATGTTTATTACTTTTGATTTGAACTTGTCAATGACACTGACAAAAATTATCACATTTATTTGTTTTCTGGTTGAACTTAAGATAAATTTCAGTGTTTTCAAAAAATGGCAGACTAAAATTTTAAACAGAGATTATACTATAAAAATATAAATAAATAAGTAAACTAAAGTTAATGCTTCATTTGATGTGAAGAATAAAATGGATATCAAAATTACTGAAGTCGGAAAAAACGCAAACTACAAAAATAACCTCGTCATCGTAAGTTGTGTTTATATGATATTTCAATACTTTTATAACAAAAACTATTAACAGGTGTATGTATAATATATCATGAATTTCCAGAATTCAGATTTCTTAACTCTCTTAAATGATTACGAAAATTTGAAAACCAAATTACATAATCATAATTATGTATTAGAACAGCTTACACAAAAAGTATTAAAATTAAATACATTTAAAAAACAAAAAGTAACTGGCATAAAATTGCCAAATTTTAGGAATAAAATAAAAAATATTTGTATACCGAATGGCCATGACAGTATTAAAGATGAGTTGTCAATAATAAAAAAGCTTCTCACCATAAATTTAAGATCTTTGCAAATAATAGAACGATTGTATGAAGAAAACTACGATTTGAAAATTCTACTTGATAAGTCCTATCAATTCGTAGTAGAACAAAAAAAACAATCAGAAAATATAATGCGTGAAAATAAAAATTTACGAGAAGATGAAAAACACTTTAAAACAGGGCTCGAAACATTCTTTAATAAATTAGATAATATTTCAGATAAAATTCTATTACAAACAGGTATATCTAGAATATATTTTTTTTATAATTAAAATAAAACATACCGTTGATTATAATTAATAATGGTACAAATATTTTGCTTTAAGGGCGTCAAGAGTGTTTTATTCCTCAGTACTATGCTAGAAAAAAATCACCGGAATACGACCATAAAAATTACCATTTTTCTTCTGAAACAGCAGCTTTAATTAAAAAATCAAGCCATTCAAGTAATAATACATTATATCATTCAGAAAAGATCACGAAGTTGATACAGCTTTATAAAGAAATGTTTCACTATTACGATTTGAAAATGGCATTAAAAAATTTAGGAAAGGACATAATGCCTACGGTCTCCAATATTTTTCAAAATGGCTTTAATTTTACATTACCAAAAGATTATATTTTCAACAAAATAGAGTCGATTGACTATGATGACTCAACGGATAATTTATTACAAACTTTTAGCGTCAATAAAATTAATAGTTTACAGCTGGAACTTTCCCATGATTTTGAATCTATTAAAAATACCGATATTTCTAAGATGTCCGAAAATTCAAATTGGTCATCATATGAAAGCTTTTCATTTAGAGGAAATATTCAAGGATTGATATATCCATTTACAGTTGTAAAATTTAAAACGAAAAATAAATTACGAAAAATTGAAGAATCATTCATTTTACGTGGTGAATGCATTGATATTCAACTAAATATAAATTCTTTCTCACTCTCAATTGATTGGAAAGATATTAAAGAATATTTATTTCGTAACATTAGTATAGAAAAAGAAAAACATATGGATTCTATCATGCTTAACTGTTACAGTATTAAAAAAAATAATACATTTAAAACTATTTTATGTGAAAAAATAAATAATAATAACGAAGATTCAAACTATAATACGGAAGTAAATTTTGCTTATAGAGATGAATTTTCGCAGAACAAAATATTTTCGGAAAAAGAAGATTTAAATATAAATTTAAAAGTAAATGAATGCCATAAATTCATAAAAAATATGGATATTGGAGTTGGACATAGTTCACCATTATTATTAGATAGAGAATCTCAAGTTAATATTGACTTTTCAATAGAAGCACCAAACAAGATTATAGAAAATAAACAGGATACTAATCTAGCTCCTAAAATAAACAAGAAAATTAAAATTGTCGCAAATGAGATTAAAACGAAAGATCTTGAAAGTAAAAATAACGACGAAATTGCGCATAGACCAAAGGAAACAGATACGAAAATTAAAAATAAATCAAACGGAGATTTTAAAAAATCGTTACAGTCACTCGAAGAAATAATAGAATATTGCAAAAATGTTCCTGAAGAAAATGCTACTGCATCTAAATTACAAAAAAGAAAAAAGAAAGTAAACGCAAAAAATCCTACTTTGCAATCAAATGCAAATGTTAGAAAAGAAATAAAAGATCAACAAAGATCGATTAATGCATATAGAAAAAACACAAATATATTTAGTAATATGCCGGAAATGCGTAAAATGTATAAAGTTATATTACAAGATAGAAAGCCTCAAGGTATTAGTTTTAAATTTCTATCATCTAAGAATTCAAAAGCTCAATTGCTTTTTATTGGAAATCCTTACATTAGCAATTCCTCCAATTTTCACCGCATCACATTTCAAAAATAGTTTTTAAAGAAAAAAAGAATGATATAAAAAAAAGAGATTCAATTATTTATTTATTGAAAATCAATTGGTGTTACATGACTTTTGTATAATGTATAAAAAAATTACGATGATCTTACATGACATAAATTTATTTTCTACACTAAAAATGACTTTTTTTTATGATAATAATTAAGACTTGATTAGCTCAATAAATCTCTCTCAATTACATTAATAAATTAATCAAGCTGTGATTGTCTTTATATATTCACATACCTGATTATAAAATGATAGATAAATAATTTGGCAGTAGCAATTCTAGCAAAATTACAATAATAATGATAAAGATAAAAAAAATTTTTGAATTCCATTATAGGAACTATATTAATTTCTTTACTACACAGATTACTCTGCATCTGGTAAATTTAAAATCTCTTCCACAAAAGCTGCTACATTTGTATCCTTCTGAGAATGCTCGGTCATAAAACTAAGTTCGAGCAGCTGATTATAATTAGGCCGTGCTGTATAATTCTTCATTAAACTGCAAATGAAAATGTAAAATTATTTTTTATAAATTGATACAGAAATATTAAGAAAAAAAAATTATGTCTGAATTACCATTTAGTAATAAGTTCTTCAAAATTAGGAGAAAATTTATTTGGTGGTAACTTTGGAGCATCATCTTTTACCACTTGTTTTAATTGTTCAAATGGTGTACCCCAAGATTCATAAGGGAATTTTCCAGTTGCTAGCTCAAGCATAGAAATTCCTAAAGACCAGACATCTGATCTTATATCGTACTTTGAAGGATTTCCTGTTGGGTCTATCCTTTCTGGCTATAAATGAAAATAACAAAAATTATATTCAGACAATATACTACAATTAATTATATTATTTTTAATTTCAATTACCGCCATGTATGGTTTACAACCAGCATCAATAGTTTTGGCAACAGAATCAACTAAATAACCTGATATTCCAAAATCACAGATCTTTACCTCTCCTTTTCTATTAATTAGAATATTACTAGGCTTTACATCTCTGTGTATAACTCGTAATTGTGAGTACAAGTAATGTAGTGCGCTTACTACCTATAATTTTAAAAATAGGATTATTTAAAATTTAAAAGTATTATTTATTACTCAAAGGTATACAAACTCACTGCAAATGCTATTTTTCCTAATATGTCCTCAGGAATTGAGCGACTATGTTTGTACACTTTTGCATAGAACTTATCAAGACTCATATCCATAACCTCCATGCAAATCCAGACATCACCTTCTCTAAAAAGAGCGCCATAAAATTGTACTGTATAAGGACAATCTGAACTTCTCATCGAAACATCTAAATCCATTAACAATCGTTTTTGTTCTTGTGTATTTACCGTGGCTGTGATCCTCTGAAAGGAGAATGAAATATTTTAAAGCAACTAAAAATTTAGAGTCATTCTTATTAAGTATTAATGTAATTAGTTTCCATTACTTTCACTGCCATAATTGTTCCACTTTGTTTGTGTCTCATTTTATCTACAACTCCATATGCTCCTCGTCCAAGGGTACATAACATCTCCAGGTCATCGGCATCAACTTCAAAAGTTTTTTCTTCTATAGTAATTGTAGTTCTTTTATCTAAATTTCTGGGGGGA
Organism: Torymus aiolomorphi; assembly: GCA_036365515.1. Classification (NCBI taxonomy): domain Eukaryota; kingdom Metazoa; phylum Arthropoda; class Insecta; order Hymenoptera; family Torymidae; genus Torymus; species Torymus aiolomorphi. Next base: position 33,559,503 of record CM070876.1, read on the forward strand.
GTGCTGTAAAAAAGTTTACACAATGCTGAATGGCATACATCTTTAAACAAATTACATTTAAAGTATTTGTAAGTCAACTTACACTGGTGGTGGTGTTTCTTCAGACACTTCAATCTTCAAATTTGGCTTGTTTCGACGATTTTTCAAAGCCATAGTGATGCCTTATTATTATGCCTTTTTATAAAAAAATAAGTATTGATAACTTTATCTCCAATGAGACATAGAAAATTGTCAGATTCTATTCATATTACTTTAGATATCAAGGATGACACGAGTAAAATCTACAAGTGAAAAAATTATTTTAATAATGGATATTGTAAACGACGCTCTTACTAATCTATCATTTAGGTTAAAAACAAGTGGAAGTAACCTCGTATAATTGATGAAACAAAATAATTATCTTACGAACCGTTCGATCTAAACGTTTGAGAATTAATGAAATTACGAATAATATTACCGTTATATTTTGTTTACCTCGTGCGATCAACGGCAAAAATTTGAAAACACCGAATGTCCATATAAGCAGTTTTATCAAACTTAAATTGCCACTTGAAGATAGTCACAAATAAAATACCGCCGACGCGCGATTATGAGATAAAATTCACGAATGCAAAGTTTATTACAAGTCGCGTAGATAGATAGAATACTCCTCGCACAAAAAATATAAAAACAATAATATAATTTTATATTTATTCTTTGAGGAAATAGAGTAATACAAAATATTTAAAGCTTGATATCGAATTAAATAAATGTTTGCTATTATGAGAGTGCCAAGTTGCATAAATTTTGATTGATTGTTGCGTATGTAGCTATAGCGTAATAAATTTACGCATACATATATCACATCAGTTTATCACATGTATATACAATATGTACATGTAATAAACTGATGAAAAACATTATTTTAAACTCTTTTTAGAAAATATTTTATGCAAATAGATAATTTTTCGCGAATAAAGTAATTTGATACAGAAATATTAAAAATCTATTTCTGAATATTTTTGTATGATAAAATTATAGGTAAATATACTTTTTTCAAAAATACGATGTATATGTATATAAATGTATATTATATACATATATACAAAACACAACTCGCAGCCCACGTGACCACTGGCCAGAGCCCCCAGACGCCAAAGTGGCCCATCTCAGATTTCTTTATTATACTTTACCGGTGAGGAAGATACCTGTATAAAATATAACCTTACATAACCTTACAAGACTCATGAAATGCCGAAACTATTAGTAATTTCAGAGAATATAGAATATATTATCATTCAGTATAGAAGGCCAGATCCAGCGGTGTCAGACAAAATATTCTCGGCGGGTGTTGGCTTACTTCAGAGCGCTCAAGTGTATGGGAAGTGTATACACTTATATATGGGAATCAGCGCTCTGAAGTAAGTCAACACCAACCAAAAATATTTTGTCTGACACCGCTGGCCAGATCGGCCGTTTTCGTGAAGCCAAAAATAAGCGTTAGTTCAGCCCCCCATGAGGCAGGCGGTGTTACGTTCACCTATGCTTAAGCATGCGCGAACATAGCGCCGCCTGCCTCATGGGGGGCTGAACTAACGCTTATTATTGGCTTCACGAAAACGGCCGATCTGGCCTTCTATACACTGAATGATAATATATTCTATATTCTCTGGTAATTTTGAAATAAAGTGGAAAAATATCGCGCGGCATACGTCATATTGAAGAATATAAATGGATTTTCTTCCGAAATGTTATTTTAAAAGTAGGTTTTTATTTAGAGGTTTTTTAAAACAGTCAAGAACTGCTATTTCTGTTGCTCACACCAAAGGGCCAATTCAAAAAGAGGAATTTCCAATTAAAGAGAATAAAACAGATATTAAAATTGACAAAAAAACAATTACTAAATTAGAACGAATTTCCTTGGTAGATTTTGGTAATGAAGCAGGTATTCGTAGATTAGAAGCAGCTATTCATTTTGCTCAAAAGCTGAAAGAAGTACAGCTCGATCCCTCTGTTAAACCAATGTATTGTGTTTTGGAAAATGAAAAATTAAAACTCAGAGAGGACAAAGTCTATGAAGGTAATTGTCGAGATAAAATTTTGAAAAACGCGAAAGTTGTAGAAGACGAATTTTTTGTTGCTCCACCTGGTAATATACCAAAAAGTTCTAAGTAACATGGAAAAGATTTTAAAATTTCTAGGACCCACATTTCTAAGTTTGAAAGAATTTGGATTTGCTTATGGCATACAAGGTATACTTTTACGCAGAAATTTTGAAAACTTTTGGTTTAATGAATGTACTACAATGTCCAAATATAACATTTTTCATACTTCATCTAATATGCTTATAACAAATGTAAAAGATATGATAGACATTGGTCTTGTTACTGTACCATTTGGGATTGCTGAAATAGATAAAGTGAAAAATAGTTGGAACCAATCATATTTTCCTCCTAAATCTAAACCTATAACACATAAAATTGCTAAAGTAACAACAGTATATGAAACTGATGATACTGTTGGCAATGTAAAAGATTTATTTTATAAAAAGCAAAGAGAACGAAGGTCATGGTGGCGTAGGATTGCAGAAAATCCAGGATTTTATCATGTTAGTGAAATAAAAAAGGAGAGAGGCAAGGAATATGTTGAAATTACAGCTCAATTTCCATTTGGAAATATTATCGTAGAAACAATAAACTTTAAAAGTAATGCCAAAAAATTTATACCTGGGGTGAGTAATAATAATTGATATAATTCTTCATGTAAATATATGTAATTAATAATGAACATATGTAAAATTTGACTATTTTATTATGTTTTATTATGTGTTTTAAATAAAGTATATTTCAATTGTATCAAATTATAAAATTTACACAAACAAATTACAAATGTTTCATTTAATATATAATTATCAATGCAAAGTCTACATTAATCAATATTTTTTATCTTATCTCTTAGATTGAGAACAGTTCAAAACTAAAAATTGTTGAGCATGTTACTTCTATAGATTGGGGATGTTTGGCAATCTTATGTGATGGATACATAGAAATTGATGGATCTGAAGAGTTACATATTCATCCAAAATTTTCACCATATAAAGCCTATGCTAAAGCAATCATTGCACCAGAAGATGATGAGACAATACAACGAGATTTAAATGACTTGACTCTATATATTGTTCAATTGTTGCGTGAAGAAGGTATAGAATCAATTGTGATGAATAATGCAAAAAAGCCAGAAGTTTTTCATGTTCCATATATTATAACAGTTAACAATGAAAGCCTAAAATCTGGCCTTATTAAACTTGTATGCCAAAGAACTTTATGTGGCGAAACATGTCATATTACTGATATGGCTAAACGTATGTATAATTTATGTTATACATGCAAACACAAAATTGATTGAACTTTGTTAACATTTTTACAAGAAATTATGAAAAGCATAACTAAAAATATAAATAATGTAAATAGAAATTCCATTTACTTATATTTTTCATAAATTTTTATGAATAAATTAAACTAATCAAACAACACAATAGTTATCAATCACTTGTGTCGTTTATTATCATAGTCGTATTTTTAATTAATAAAATCATAAAAGTAACAACTTATTATTACAATAGGCAGACAATATTTTATTTAACTCGATCCCTAATTTCTTTCTGTTCATTTGTGTAAGTTTCTCTTTAGAAACTCCAATGTTCTTTGTTTACAACATTCACTTGTTTATCTCAAAACGCTGGAGTAGTACAGTGTACCTTAAATATAACACTTTTCATATTTATTACAAAACGCGTTTCATGTATACATGCACAATCATTACAAAACAAAAATTAAATTATACATGGAACGGGTTATCAAATTTTAAGTTTCTGAAGATTTATCTAATAACTACTTTACCAACACTTTAACTTTTAACATTTGCTTGAAAATAAGTACCTTTATAAAAATTTTTTATTTTCTTACAAATTTTTTAAATATAATTGATCATAATCCACAAAGAATGTTTATAAAATGAATTTTAAATAATTTTTTTTTACAGAGTAATTTTAATTTCAGAAATAATAAAGATATTTTCAGTTTAATTATAAATCATTACATTAATTGATATTCATCAAAAACATTATTCAATTAAATTTAAAAAATTAATGTATTAGTAAAGTAGAACTTCAACATCCACTTAAGAAAGTAGGAATATTGAGAAGATTCTAAAGAGTAGAGATTAAAGGCGCTTCTGACTTGACACAGTTATATTTTGTGCGCACATTTCTCAAACTCGCTCAAGTTTTGACATATGTTATGTCACAATCATATGATAACTGCAGTGGCTTTTCTCTGACGACTTGCAGCGATTAGATGTTACTCTTTATAATACTCCAAAATGCTTAAGCTGGTAACGACAGCTTCTTGCCCTTAAGAACTTTGGTGATGTACAAATAGAAGAAATCACAGTACAGAACCGTCTGTACAAGACCAGCTACAATAGCAATAAGATCATAGTGGCCCTCAGAGTAATAACGGTATACCCAGTTCAACAAGTACAAGCCTCTGTATGAACCTAAGGCAAATAGGTAGTGGCTGGTGATGCTTTCAGCTTCACCTGTTTTTGACACCAGAAACAGCTGAGGTAAAATAGCCACTGATTCCAAATAGATACTGAAGGTCCATAATACTTCTAAGACTGTGAAGTCATGATTTATCAGCAATGACAAAACTACAGCAGGCAATATCAGGAATTCAATTCTGTGAAAGAAAACAGTGATACATTTGACTATTTTTATAATCAATTAATCAATAATATTAATTATAATTTTAGCGATATTTCAACAAATTAATTCTATTTAACTTTAAATTAATTTTTTTAATTCATTAATAAATGAAAAATGTATGTGCTTTAATATTTATTATTAATTAGTTCAAACGTAATTTATTTGATTGACAAGTTGAAGTCATTCTCTGTTTTATTGGAGTGAAACTTTAAGCGCAAAGTAAAAGAGATACTTAAAAAAGTGTGACTTTTGACTGATAAATTAGTTATCTTATCTGATGTTGTCAATAAAAGTTGTATTATTTTCTATTTGAAGGGTGATATTAGTATATAGATAACTGTAACACTGACATAAAAGAAAATAACACTTTAACAGGAATTTTCTTCAATTACATTAGACCAGTTATAACTTACTACTCCAACAATTTGTAGGTTTAACAAATACACTTATCTACATAATTAGCTAATAGACAATTCTCCATACCTAAACGTATCATGATTGTGGTCGTATGTAGCCTTGAATTTCATATACATCAAAAACAGTGTAGCGTAGGAAGCTGCTATGAAAACGACCTTCATTACTGTGTTATAAGCTGAGACGTAGGTGGTCACCAGATCCAGGTACCTTGTCGTGTAGACAATGGCAAACAAGATCTGGGACTTTCCACTGATACCTAGAAAAAAAGAAAGCAAGAACATTAAAAACAGACCCCTTGCGACAAACCTTTGGCCATCGACATGTTCAGTGCTACAAATACTCATGCATCCAGTCACATTTGACCATTAAAACTATGAAAAATGACGAAAAGTAAAGGAAAGCAAACAACTGTTACATCTCTCACTCTCATTCCTACTGTTCACACTCAAAAAATCACGTGACAAGCCATTCTTTCAACGTCCTACGTGGACATTTTCCGGACAACAAGCTATAGGTGCATGTCTGCAGCACTGGACACGCGTCCGGACGAAGCGAATCCTCGTGCTTTCGGAGACTCCGCGACACGATGACACACTGCACACGTACCGGCGCAACTCCTCGTCTTCCATATCTTAAGCAGGAGGACGATGATCGCGAGGAGATGCGACAAATCGCCGAGTAGTCGGAAAATGTTCATTTTGCGAGGGTGCTGCCGGTACTGCCGACGACGACAGTGGGTCCAGCGTCAGGCGTCGAGAGAGGCGACGTGTCGCTCTAGACCGGAATTTGCCTACGCTACGAGAGTAGACGGGAGGATTAAGAGAGGACACGGGTGCGCGCACTTGGTGCTGCACCGCTCCTACGGCGACGACGACGACGACGACGGACAGCGCAGCGCGCACACAAATATGACGTGGCTGCTCACGGGGGCCGCCTGGAACAACATCGGCAGATGGCCGACACACACACAATCAGCGCACGTCGTATACACACAAGGGACACAACACGCCGCGCCGCGCCAAGTCGAGAAGGAGAGATGTGATGATGTGCATGGGTGGCGGCTAGAGGCATGCCAGAAGGTGGGGTCGGCGTGGACGGCGGCCATGTTGTTCCGAAATTCATTCGAATTTTCGTATATAGGTAAACTTGATTAATACCTACTATACGGTATCTGACGATAAATTTATGTACCTTATTGTAGGACAAAAATAATTAACTTTATTATAGATAGTCTTTCTTAATAGTACATAGTATATTCTAAAAAAATTCAATTAACTGTAAGATTCAAATTACGCTCCAAAATATTAGAACTTCATTGGTTCCATTATATTTTTCAAGAAATTTAAATTGGAAATTTTTAAATGGGAATGAGGTTTCGGGGTATGTTATAACACTAAATCGTTAAGATTTTTTTTTTTATTATCGATGATAATACCATATTGTCTACACGTTTCATCAATTAATACGACTAGCTGATACATTTAGACGTGCATGCCAGCCAAGAAAATAAATGATTTTAACATCTTATTGCGCGGATAAATTATAAAAATGATATCATTCAATATACATATATATAAAGACAATTATACATATATCTAAACAATTCCAGATAATTTAGCGCAACTCCCTCGAATTCTCCAAAGCAGCTAATCGGAAATCGGCAAACGGCGGGGCTAACGACAATCGACAACGGCACTTGACTCGGGAATTCCCGAAAAATGACAAAAATCCAAGAGCCCCCACCATAATATTAACTTCGACACGCGCATTATTACCACGGGAGCTCGTACATCGTCTCTCGACCAATCCCTCTGCGGTCTGTCCTCTTCTCAACTTTGCCTCTTTCAAGACCTCTAGCTCCGCACATACACACGCGCGCGCCCGCGCGCGAGGATCGACGTCCAAGGCGGCGACGGGGGGCCGGTGGGTCTCCACGTTTACAAGTATAAGCACTCCGCAATGTGTAATAATAATAATATAATCCTCCCCGTACTATTGTAGTATACACATATATATCGCGGTGAGCCACTCAGCCGCCACTTCTGTATACAATATACTCGCGCGTCGCGCCGCCGTCGCGATGTATTGCGTATATAGATGTATATACAAGTATATAATCTAATAATGTATATATTATATGAAATAAAGAAACCGCGACGAGTTACGGGACGAATGCGCACATCCTTTTTACGTAATTTCGAATTTCGTCATGAGTAAAATAACTTTGATGCTTTTCACGCGATATAGCCCGCGCCGAGAACACGAAGCAACATAGATAATATATATATAGATAAGTGTGTGCGTGTGCAGCGACGCGCGCGAGCTTCCGGCGCGCGATGATGGTGATTATCCCGTTATATATGTGTATTAAGCATGGGTCGAACGGACAATACTACAATTTTTTCGCCATAGGGTAATAGGGAAGCTGATTTGACTTTCTGTTCACTCAATGTTTATATATAATTGCGAGGGATTTCTCCATTATGTTAATGCCTGCATTAAAAATCGTTTAGATTTGTTTGTTTGGTTCACTTGATGCATCATTTATAGCATACCTCAAGTAATTACCTTGTTGAAGAAGAACGATAAGATTGAAGCGATAAAAGATTAGTAGATGATTCATGTCTAGATGCGTATTACCTAAATAAATGTATATAGAAAATGTTCTGCAGAAATTAGCTGTCCATTACAGCCATTACAGACCGAACAGTGGAGAACTTATATATACGCGATAAGCGCGATTATCAGCCTTAGTTTTTCCTGTTTCGGAACTATAAATATATGCGCAAGTTTTATAAAGTGAATGATAATATGCAAAAAGTTCCGAAAACTGTCTCTACAATAGCATTAAGTAACGGAACGTAAAATAAGCTGTAGTGCATTTATTATGTCTTATTTTGTTTTAAAGATACACATTTATACTGAAAAACGATCAATCAGCCTTCGTTTTTGTTGCCCACAAAGCTTAATTTTCCCAACTGTCAATATTGAATGAAACATCGAGATTTAAATTATTATTTTATCTGTGTCACAATTTAACGAAATAAATTTTATGAATATTTATACTGCATACCAAATTTACGCGTTAAAAATAGAGGACTTGAGTAAAGGCGACGGCTGAGAATGAGCGATAAATCGAGAAACTGGATATTTCTTACTTTTCGGGAGAGTAATCGTTCCTATAAAAAAGCAAAGTTATGTGAAGAAAGGCACGTACGAAACGACAAGCTGCTTTTTTTTGAAGAATTTAAAATTTGCGTAGTACCATTATTATAATAAGGAACATTCGATATAATATAAATAATAATAAAGACGTTCGATTGATAAATATTTAAATACTCTTGATTTTGTACTGCAAAGAGATAAGAGAGAAGAGCTCTGCAATCTGTCAATCTAGTAAAAGTCGAAGAAGGATTTTGTTAGTGTTAATTAATATATTTGTAATATATATCCGTTAATTATAACTTGGATAATTTTGACTGAATTATTGCATAAAACTATAGAGCAAGCAATTTCAATTCTCAACATTTGATACGTACCTACAGATAGATTATTGTCATTTAAATATACATTTAACTAGAAAGGCTATAATTACATTTTTTACAAATATTTTTCACACTGGATAATGACAAACTTTTACTGACTAAAACGAAAAATTTAATTATTATATTGTACAAATATTATCATTAGAAAATATACATATCAAATTAGGATAGTTATAATTAAAGAAATCTTACTCATCAAGGGCACTCGAAATGACAATTTTTTTACGTCTTCAATTATAAAATCTTGATGGATATTTTGATAAGTTGAACAAATTAAAACAGGCATAAGTAATATACATTTTTAAATTATATTAGTTTAAGAATATATGCATGTTTTGTTCTAAAAAAAAAACTGTTTCGAAAAACAATAATATTTTGTACGTATAATACGATTATAATTAATTTACAAATATTTTTTTAAATATTAGAATGTAATTTTATACTTTATTACCTGCATACTTTATGTTAAAATATTGCGAATATATATATATATATATATATATATATATATATATATATATATATATATATATATATATATATATATATATATATATATATATATATATATATATATATATATATATATATATATATATATATATATATATATATATATATATATATATATATATATATATATATATATATATATATATATATATATATATATATATATATATATATATATATATATATATATATATATATATATATATATATATATATATATATATAAAATAGTAAATTATAATAAATAGCCTTTTATCACATAATAAAGTAAAAAGATAAAACGACTGAAAAAATTAACAACAAAAAATTGATAATAAATAATACTGTGTTTATACATCGCTGAAGCTGGTCGATGAAGATCTCTACATTATCGACATTTAAAAAGCCAACAACCATCCATACACACACACACACACACACACACACAGATGGCACATAATCCGAAATCCGTTCACTCGCGGCGGCGGCAGCTGTCTATATACACCCGAGTCCCGAGGCTCTATATTGCACCTCGGCACATCGGTGACTCATACGCCGCTGGCTGGCTGCCTGGCGTTTACTACACGCTTACAACCGATAAGCGCGATCTCGCGAGCGCGCACACACAAAAAACGGTGTGCGGGAGCGAGACGGACAGCCGACGACGACTATACAGACTCACCGACACACGCCTCAGAAGAGAGAAAGAAAGAGAGAGAGAAAGAGGGAGGAAAAGATTAAAGAGAACACGTCAAAAAGTGGGAGTAGTCGCGAGAGCGAGAGAGCCTGCGCGTGTATGTACACACAGTAGTACAGTACGGAGAGGTGGGCCTGCATATGTGTGTGTGGCGAAAAGGAGCGTGAAATACGAGAGTGCGCGCGCGGGCGGGCGGTCGGTCGCTCGGGCAGTCGGGCTCGCGAGAGAGAAAAAGAGAGTGTGTGTGCGCGCGAGAGCACGCGCGCGAGGCGAGAGAGAGTGCGCGGTGCACTCGGTCGTCGGCTCGTCAGGGTATACCCATACCCTTCTCCGTGTGCGCGCTATATTGCTACTGTGAGCTGCGCGAGAGAGGAGAGCCGCGTCAACGCTGCCCGTCTGCCGTCCTCCGGAGGCTGCCCACTCTCCCGTGCCCTCTTCACGCCCACGTAACTAGAGAGAGAGAGAGCGAGCGTGCGTACGCGCGCAGGACTAGCCCCAGTCGTCGCATAGTGCCGCAACGCAATCCCAGCAGTAGCAGCAGCTCGTCTCCGTAGCTATGATGCACCAAGCAGCAGCAGCCTTTCTCCTGCTCGCGGGCGGCCGCAGCAATTAGCGCCTGGCTCGTCTCCGTCAGCGGCGCGCCCCCTCCTACCCAGGAAGACGACGATGACGCAGCGGTCACGCGAGGAAGGCCGCCGCTATGACGTCTGAGCCGCTGCCGCCGAGCAGAAGAGTCAGCATGCAGAGCCTCTGGCTGTGTTGTCTGAGCTTGCTCTGGGGCAGCCTGCCCACCTTTCAGGCTCATCCGCTGGCATCTGATGCCCCACTGGGTGAGTATTGTGCTCTTGGTGTGTCAGGAGTGTTGAAATTCGTGAGAAGCTGGGCTCCTTGCAGCTTCTTGCCAGGTGCCTTGTTCTTGAGATATGGGACTGGGAGAGAAAGTTTTGGAGTAATGACTCTTTACGCTTGAATATTGCAATTGATTGGATGGAGATGAGGATTTTCTAATTGCCTCAAACTGTTACTGTGAAATTTGAAAAGTGCTTTTTAAAGATTAAAGATACTTCTGTGCTCAGTGCTTTTTGCAGTTCTTTTTTTTTTCGAGTTTTGGTAACTTGGGTATTAATCAATGCTGATTGAATCAGTTGAATCGTGCAAAAAATGTATTACAATAAAAAAAGTCTGCATGCACAGCTCATATCTCAAACTCTAAGGACTTATGTGAAATATAAGATATGGTCAATAGCAATCTGATACAACTTAATTTTTAGTATTCAGCAGTTTCTAGATAAAATTAATTGGGAAAATTTTTGCTTCAAGATAATAAGATTTTAAATAAACAAAGTCTCTTATCAATTTATTAAGAATTTTAATAAACTCCGATTATAAACTTATCTAATTACAGCCAGTTTCATATAACCTTCACCATTCTTGTGTGAGCAAAAAAATTAATGTTTTGTTATTTTAGGTACCAATGAATCATTCAGACACTGGGATCTCAACTGGTTGAAATATATGATAGGCTTACTAGGAATCACTGTCACTGCTTTTACTCTGGTGGGATGTTTATGCTGCCGTAGGAATCGTCGACCTAAAGGGTTTCAGGTACAGTTTTGGTGAAATTGAATAATGTTAATCAGTCTTGGTCTCATCTCATTATTAATACTTGATTACACCAGTGACATTTTATTACTGTCAATTTAAAGATATTTAATGCTATTTTAACATACTAATAAAATCAATAAGTTTAAAACTGAATAATCTAAATAACATTTGTTATTGTTGAATAAGATTTAAATAACAGAAAGTAAAATTTTTAAAAGCAATATTTTTTCATAAATATTTATACACTAAATTAAGATTCTGGGAAATGTAGGATAGAAATGGCTTATATAAGCTTGTAAATTATCATACTTTTTTTTTCTACAGTGGAATTGGACTTCTATTAAATAATGATAACAGCTGTAGTAGTATTTGACAGCTAAATTTTATTGCTATTCAAAAAAGACATTTGAATGTCATCATATGTCTTTTAAATATCAAAGCTTTCTTGTACCACATTTATGCCTATGTATAAGAAATACATATAACTTAAACATTAGAAATCAATCAAATTAGATCTATAATATCAACAGTACATGTGCACAACTTTTTTTTTTTACTTATAGGAGTCCACTGGAAGTATTAATAAGGTAAAAATAAATGTTGAAGCTAATGCACCGTGTAAAATGTGATGTTCTAGCTTTAGCCTAAAAAATAATCGTTGCCTGTATATAGTAGTGCAGATGATTTTGTATTTCTCTTTCTTCTCTTTTTGGTTTCTCTGCTTTCTCCCAGACAAATTCTCAGACGCTGAATGTTACAGGAATTCAAGGATGGCAGCTCTATCGAGAACGATCCTTCACTGCCCCAGCTGCAGGGTCTGGAGCTGCAGGTTCCTGTCAGCGTGAGTCTCAACGATCGCGTGCAATTCGAACCTCTGCCGGTAGAACGTTTCGTACCGGAAATCTGCGTCTCGCCCAGGCCCAAGCCGCCACCGCCCTCGCCGTCCCTCTTCGAAGATGAGGGAGAGTCCGATCGATCGACTCTGCGCGACTCCTGCAGCGAGTGGTTTCAGAAAACTGAACTGCACGTTCCACGAGAGAAGCTCAAGTACCTGCGTGAGATCGGTCATGGATGGTTTGGCAAAGTCGTGGAAGGTTGCGCCGAGCTCCAGAGCACTAATTTGGTAAGGGGAATTCTATAGAGTAGGTTTACCGACGGTTTCGAAGAAACGGAAGTGTGTGTTGTTTGTGATACACCTCAGTGATGTGTAATTTTAAAAATGATTAGAACAAGTATAGCTTTAAATTAGTAATGTTTATTTACACAAAAACTTAATTACAAATATTTTATCTAAATCAGGCCAAGTCGAATGTAAAGAGCGGAAATGTGGTGGTGAGGATACTCACAGAAGAAGCGACGGCCAAAGAGAAAGCTTGGTTCCTGGGCGAAGCGACGCCTTATTTCAAGCTTCGCCACCGCAACATCCTGACACTCTATGGCTCCTGTCTGGAAGCTGATCCGTACCTGCTGCTCTTCGAATCATGTCCGTTGGGCGATCTCAAAGGCTTCCTCGGCTCGAATCGCGATTCGCAGTCGCGAATGGCACTGGTGAAAGAGAACATGCCCACGCGCATAGCTATCGAAATAGGCGCCGGCCTGCGGCACATGCACGAACACGGGCTCGCCCACACGGATCTCGCGGCAAGGAACTGTCTCGTTGCCTCGGATCTCTCCATAAAGCTTGGCGATTACGGGACCGGCGTTGAAAAGTACCCTGGAGATTATTACGTTTTAGGTGGGTCAATTTATTCATTTTGAAAAAATGATTTTCACGGTATTATTGTAATACTGAAATGGTGACAATGTTTAATCTTAGGTGACCGAGCCTTGCCCATAAGATGGTCAGCTCCGGAATCCGTTGAGTGTACAGAAACCACGATAGAAACGCGCGAGATAACTCCACGTGCCAATTTGTGGAGTTACGCTGTTTTGTTGTGGGAAATTGCAATGTGGGGCGAGAGGCCATATGACGATTTGGGCGATGAAAAAGTCATCGAAATGTTATTGTCATCCAAGTCTGGAATGAAGTCAGTTGGTTCACAATTGCTTTTTCGAAACAGTGACGACTGTGCTTCCAATTTACTGGAGGCGATTAAATGTTGTCTAGTACTGGAACCTGAAAAACGTTTAACGTTGGAAAAGGTGAATATATAATAATTTGTCCTCATATTCAATTATAAATTTATATTATATTTTTCATAGAACTAAAATAATCGTTTCATCTTAGATAAGACACGTTCTCTTAAAAGAACAATTAGAAGCTGAAACTTCGGACTTTGAACAACGTTGGGAAAATCTACGGCCAAATCACTCGAGGGATCAGACGAGGAGTGCCAGTTTACAGGACTTACGCGGTAGCCTTGACTCGGAATTGTGGCAAACCCTAACGCAAACTTCGTTCCGCCTTGGCCCTGAAGAGCCCGTGAAAAATGCACCTGGTGATATTATACGCGGTAGATACCCCTTCAATAATTCTGATTCGGAAACCGAAGAAGAAAGTTGGCGGGGTAGAGTTGAACGTGGAGCCTACACGGAAAAGGTGAAGCAAAAGTCTAAATCAGTTGCGGATCTAATGGTTTTGGTACATATCGAACCGGAATCGGATGCTGACCTTTCTTTAGGACCTCAGGTAATATAAAAACGTTGAACTCGATGAATATCGGCTAGACTAAATTACGGAGATTTACATAGATTAAATATGGTTATCGTGAATTTTATGATAAATAACAACTACGCCAGTCATTGAAAAATCACCGAATTAGTAACAACTCATTCAATATTACTTTTTTTCTTTTGTAATGAGATTATGTACAGTTGAATGGCAAAATAACAATTTAAGTTAAAGTAAAGATATATTTATACAACAAATAAAATGTTTGAATATTTTTAATAATATTATATTATACACAGATGCCAATGACTGACAAGTCTTTAATGAAGAAAAGGTTACCAGCTACTGGAAGTGACGGTGACTTACCAAGTGCCGTTTTCGACGATCAGTTCGATTTGGCACTAAGAAAACTTAGGGATCCCTTGATACCTGGCAATAGTTTACGAGGGCCAAAAACAGCTAATTCCATGCTTAACGCGGAAAGGCCGAAACTGTTGACTTTAACAACAGATTATGGACAAACTCCGATCTTAAGATTAGCATTAGATACCAAAGGAGAACCTCTTGCGAATGAGAACATTATTGAGAAGAAAGTTGTAGAATCTGTAAATAGAGAAGCTATGTCAAGTAAGTTAATTTTACAATAGAGATTATATATTGAAGTTAATTTATATATTATAAAAATTTATAACTATAAATTCGTAGCTAAGTCAGTAAATGTTTTTATGAAATGAATAATGCTATTTAAGCAGTTGCACGTAACTAAAACATTTTCCCGGGTTAGTGAAAGTTTGAGCGAGAATTTTTTGTATATAAAACAGATCGCTTTCGCTAAGAAAGTAATAAACAGTAAATTACGAAATATCATATTTGATTAGACGTAAACATAATTTTAAAAAATCATACTAAATCTTCTTAATATTTCTTTTAATAAATTTATAAATATATTATTAATAATAATTTAATAAATTTTTCTGATACCATGTGCACATTACTGAGAATCCGTGCAAATAGTCTACATGAAGTATTTTAATATGTTTAAAAATCTTTTTTTTTTTAAACCAAAGCAATTAGAACTCTTCCTTTCGTAAATAAATTATACTTGACGTTATAATTATATCATAACAATAATACAAAACTCTTTTAAAAAAATATGTTGTTTTTTGGTTTTATAGATATTCAACTTAATACTGAACACGTACTGAGACTGTCGAAGGGCGACTTGAATCAGTCAGTGTTACGATACGATGGTGACGTTCTCGAATCTAGTACCGCTACGAGTGCGAAAGTGTCACCGGAACCCGAAAACATTGTGGCTGTGAACGAGGACAGAGCAGTACCTTCTTGTTTTTCAAATAATTTTCAAGTAACAGACTTGGATGAGGGTGCTACTGGTAACATTATCGACGTTAACTCGTGGAACAATGCACTAGACTCTGCTCTTAAGAAAAAAACGGCAGATTTCAATGAGTTTGCAACTCCCTCGCCCGTGCACAAAATCGAGGGAACCAACGAAGATGGAATCACACCGTCGCCACAATCACGTGCTGAATATTCTGCGGAGGATGCTGAGGACGAATTCTCCAATGCCGATGATCTTCCAGGTTAGTAAAAAATAGACGCACGCATATAAGAATTAAGAGTGAATAAATTTAATAATTATCTAAATGCATTATTCATCAGGTTTGTCAAAGCGACATTTGTCGATGGATGATGAAGATGACAGAAAGCGAATGTCAACACCCGATGACGAACGAAGTTCTGATTCAGGTTTTCGCGATAAAGAGTCTTGTGAAGAGGAGGAAAGTCCATTACCTGGGCCATTGCCAAATCTTATCGCTTCACAATCTAATACGCCAAAATCGACGGCGACGACTCACGACAGTGCAGAAGAGGAGCAATTACGCATTCTCTTCGAGTTAGATACTATTCTCGATGCGGAATGTTATGGAACGCTCACTGAGTCATTAGATCCGAACATCAATAAAGCGGCACAAGAGCATGAGACCGACAGTTCGGTTTCAACCATTGCACAGAAAGATACCGACTTGGAGGGCGAGATTTCAGAAACCGTTCAATCGTCGAGCGAGACAACTGGCGAAACGGAAAAAGAAGTTATGCCGATTGACAAGTCAAGTAGCGACGAGGCAAACTTAAGTTGTAGCGCAATCCTCGATTCTCAACCTTTGGAGTCAGAAATAGCTCCGGTCGATTTAGAGCATCGAGGTGCGTTAGCCCTCGAAGAAGTAAATATGAATGACAGCCTCGGAGGTGGTGAAAGTAGCAGTTGGCCCTGCCTGGGACCTGGAGATAATAACGAAGATGAAGACAGTTCGACGATGTCGTTGCGTAGTGACAACTCGTATGTGTCCTTTGGCATGGACGAAGAATTCGTTACTGCGATTAGGAATGAGCTGCGAGAAAAGTTGCCGCACGCTCAGATGTCTGTAGTCGAAGCACAGGAGCCTCACGATGATGACGAGCCTTCACTAGTTAGCGATGTAGATAGCAAAAATTGGGATGACGAAGTTGATGAAGACGAGCTAGCCGACCGTAGCGGCGTTGTTGATATATCTATTAGGTAAGTTATTTTCAAAGAAACTGGAGTAATAAAATTCATATTTTGTTTTCTACTTGTATATATAATTTGAATTGAAGGACAAATTTCATTTTAAGGTGATGTGATACCCACACTATTACTCAATTCTGGGCTCCCGTTTTTCTCCTTTAATTTTAAACTTTTTGAAAAAAAACTCTTTGACACGTTTTAAGTTTAATAAAGAACTATAAGGTATCAAAGAGTTTTTTCCTTAAAATTAAAAATTGAATGAGAAAAAAGGGAACCCAATTTTGAGTAATAGCGTGGGTATCGCATCACCTTAAGTATTAATAAATTTATAGGTATAATACTTACGGTACACCGTTGAGCCCGATACTGGAAGAGCGTGAAAGTGCTGGAAACTCAGAATCACTAAATCTAACGAGAGATGATTCGCGGGACGTATCGATAGCATCTAAAGGTGGCAGTAATTCTCTCTCCGAAGACGACGTACTTCTTATTGACACGCAAACAAACCGGGCCACTCTCGTTGAAGGTGTATCTTCCCACTCTCAGGAATCTCAAGTAAGATATAATTTAATTCAATTTTTCCAACTTAAAAATTTCAAATTAATTCAAGAAATGAAAAGTATTTTTGACTATAATGTGCAAACAACGATAATTTTGTAAATATTAGGGAAATTCTATTTGAATGCTTTTCATTAGCTTAATATTACAATTTTTTTGTTTAACAAAGGATTTATCTAATCACGATCAAATGGATAATGATAATCGTTTTGCCGCTATGCATCAACAGCACATGAGACCTGCGTATCCAATGGAAAAACGGTTTGGCGGTATCCTAACGGGCGGTGCTGGCGCACCACTGCCTAGTCCTGAAGAGGAGGCCTGCAAATGGCAGCAACAAATGTCTGTCTTTCCAATGCTTCCTCCTCAGCTCCAAGATAATCTAATGTCGACGAGTTTCGCGAGTGAGCAAGACTGGAATAGTGACGATGAAGATGATGAAGATGGGCCAAGTGAATCGATCGAAAATGAGGTTGATGAAGAGGATGAAGATGAAGACGATGACGAGGGCGAAGACGGTGTTGTTGATGAGGATGACGACGACGATGATGATGACGAGGAAAATAGCTCGAGTTCTGGGGAGTTTGTGTGGCAGGTAAGTTTTAAAAATAAACTTTTTTCTTTATCAGACAACTAAAATAATAATAAAATCCAACATCATGGTATTTTAACTATACATAAGATTTCTTTTAAAGTATATTATATTTATGTAAAAATATTTTATAATCATCGAATTTAATATTTTTACAATAATTTTATCAAGGAGCGCGGGAGCGCTCCGAAGGCAAGTATAGAAGAAGCCTAAAGGAGCGACCCGTGCTACATATACATTGAAATGGGTCTACGAAAAATTCAATGCGCTTTTACGTATATTGCGTTAGTTTTTACTATATTTATAATACAACAAAAATAGATTGTTATAAACACTTTTATCCGTTAACGAAAGGATTGTGTAAATTGTTTATGAGCAAACTTGTTATTACGACATAGATATATTGCCGCGCTTGGAAAAAATTTCCACCAAGTTACAATCACTATTCAATTGATGAGTGTAATTAAACAACTATAGGAATGTTGGTAAAAAATAGCTATTAATTTTACTCCATACTTACAAGCTATTGTCTTTATAAAACGGTGAATTCTTATAAAATATTTTTTTTTACTATACCTAATTGATTCAATTATTAGAAAAGTTTTTATAAATTTGACTATATCAAATTAATCAGGATTGTCTGCGAATTTTGTAAAAATTTCAAAAAATTACATATACATTTTATTTGCAGCAATATGGAGCAACGCAATTGGAGAGTCATGAGACTGAAAATTCTAAAAAGGAAGACGCTGACGAGGTAGATGACGCAGAAAACGATGCGGGCGAGGATTTTGACACCGAAGATGAAGAGGAAGAAGAGTTCACGCCTTCAGCTTGGGATGCTACCTTGGCACCACATAGGTCGGCGCTTAGGTCACCAGAAAAAACAATTAAATCAGGGGTAAGTTTAGCCATATAATGTAGATTACAAAGACATTTTATAACCAAATTTAGTTTCTTGTAAATGATCGATATTTTCGTATTTGATTATGCGCTCTCTTGCTGCTAGGATGAAGTGGTAGGTGTGCTATTTTCCCAACTAGATAAACCCAGCTAGATAACTTAATGATTAAGATAGAGATATAACTATGCATTTACTCCTGTAAATTTTTGAACGTTTAATCGCTTTTTTCACCTCTATGTACATTTCAATACCTTGCATCTATACACATACTATTAACTACCTAAACTTGGTAAACGTAGATACGTAGTTTGTATATTATCAAATGAACAAAGTTAGTTCGACATGGTATAAAATTTGTACAGGATCAGAAAAAGAGCGTCTGGTTTAAAAAGCAGCGGTACCATTGCGTGTATGAATATCCCAAAGAGACACCGCCAATGGAACATCCCAGTCCTACGGTATCAGCTTGGGAACCTACGTCGTATACAGGTTTGTCGTCTTTTACGTTCGGAGCTTTTTGGTTTTTTTATTTACAACATTGAGTTAACTATTTTATTTTTTGTATAGACTGGGAAGAGATGATCGATAACATCGATAGATTGAATTTCCAACCAATGGATTATTTTGAAAGTAATAATACCAGTAAGTTTGTAAACAATATTGAAATGTCAATAAACTTTCTGGAAAATTAGTTTGTTACGTAAAATATGTTTATAAAAAGTTTAGTTAAAATTAACATGCAAATAGCTAAATTTAAATACTGAAAATGTTAACTATCAAACAATTTACAATATAACTGATTATTATTCTTATGCATAAAGTAGAAAAAATTACTTATAAAGAATCCCGTTGGAACTAAATATTATTACTTAGAAGTAAACGAGGTTTACAAATGCAATAAAACTCTTCCCTACTGTGTACTTTATCTTATTTTTACTTTTTTTAATTACAACATAATATAAAATGTTTATCGTTTTTAAACAATTTGAATTACTTATTAATTTTTAGGGGGAGACGAGGAATTCTTCGTAAGCAGTTCGAACCGTCCGTTCCAGTTCCAGGCGGGAAATGGAAAATATGTTAGTCAATTCTTTCCTGGCTCAAGTGGTGCTGGTGGAATGCCTCAAGAAGGTCCGAGCCAAGAGTCCCAGAATCAGCAAAGCGAGGAGTCGACTTCGACGCAGCAGCAATCTTTTAGTGATCGTCAGCAGTTAGGTGAGCTAAGACATACGCGCGATCGTCTTAAGTTGAATTTGGTAGCGTCATCGTCGCCAAACGGTAGCGGTAACAAATTGGCGCAGTTGTGTAATCCGGTGAAGCAGGGTATGAACGTGGACGTAGAAGATGAAACGGATGATGACGAGGACGAAATCGATAATAAGAGAGATGAGGAGAGCAAGTCGGAGAGTAAGTCGGAGAGCAAATTGAAAGGCAATTCGGATACGATACCGGAAAGCAAAACGGAAAGCAATACAGAAAGTAGGTTGGAAAGCAAAACGGAAGGCAAGTTAGAAAGCAAGCTGGAAACCAAAATGGACTCATCGCAGAATGAATCTTGTAAAGATGAGCCCTCCACTGTTCAACAACATTTGGCTTCCGTTAAAACGTCGCCGTCCGACGGCCAATGCAGTAGTAGTAGTCTCGAGTCGAAAAGCAACCACAGTGAACTCGACCTTGATTAATGTAGGAAGTTATTTGTGTTCGGCACGCGTGAAGGGGAATTTCGTAATTTTTGTCGTGGTAACAAAGGTGGAAACGTGAGATATTGGAATAGTCTTGTAATACTTTTTTACAAGTGATATTTTATAATACTTCCACTTGTAGTATAGTTAAAGTATGTGTGTTAAAAATTAATAATGTGGATGATATTAGCGCTTATTACTTATGCAGATTTTGCAAATCAAAAAGTAGCACAACGATATTAATACAAAAATAAATGAAATTTTATTTTACTTGATATTTGATTAACTGAAACTTGAATTCTCGAAACATAGACTAATAATGACATTGTTATACGTTTTATACTATAATGCGATAAATCAAAAAGCAATCAATTGTGACGCATTTTTCCTAGAAGGAAAACACTCTAAAATATTGACTGTAATAATTACAATACTCACGTTTTCAATGGAGGAAATTGCAGTATTTTCCCCGTATAGGAAAAGACTTGGAGTTAAAAGTTTTCGTCCAAGTAAAAAAATCTGATTGGCCAAAGTCCGTCCGAAAGAATCTCTGCAGGTTTCTTTTGTACATAGTGGAGTGCGATTCGATCGAAACAGCCAAATCGGATATGTCCACGTGGTGATAAAGTTAAACTTAGGATCACGTCGCACTGAATAATTTGCATATAGATTTGTACATATAGAATATTTACTTTTACCACAGACGCGGTTCATTACTTGCACTGAGAAAAATGGTAGTGCCTGGATCATCGAAATATCGTAATTTTCATTGATATTTACCCGTTGTTATATTGTTCGCGTACGTCGGACAAACTTTATACTTCGGAACGTTTTTTTGTTAATTTTTATGGATTTAATAATCGTGTTTTACAATTTAAAATAGCTCTCTACTGTACGAGTATTAATTGGGGCTCGCAAGGTTTGGATAAATTGTACAGCTTAATACGTCTCTTCTTGCGAAGTACCCTTTTTTCCGTACACCGATATAAATCTTGTTTATAGTAATCGCTCGAATTAGTTTTTATTAAGCTGTGCGCAGCATATCGAACTCTCATTTTTAAATAGATTATATATATTTATAACAACGGAAGATGGGTCCACCGATTTCGTAGCTTCGCAATATTTGCGAAGGGCAACTTTTAAATAATTAACTTTAATCTCCTTTATTATGTAATTTCATTCGAATCATGGGCCTAGACAGGAAGCGAAAGCGCAGAAAAACATTTTTTTTAAAAGACTATGAATTGTAACGAAAATACATCGTCATCAATTTCTCAAAGATTACGAAAGTTACCGTATTAATGATTTGTCTTAATCGATTGTATCTTCTACATTATTACAACTACTCTAGTACTCACTGCAATCATTATTCATCGTCATTACGATCTATAGTATACTATTTGAATAGAGGACAATTAATATATTGTTATATATAAATGTTTACTGGTTTTTAATATGTTTACCTTGACCTTCCTTTCTAAACGTACAATTTTATTTAATATGAGGTATTTAACCATCAAGTATATTTTCTTTTCCTCACACCGGGTCGAAAGTGCCTCATTCCCGCCCGGCTCCGAAACGGAAATATGGCATTTTCGGCCTCGATATGAGGAAAAATAGCCTTCGGCCCAGGTGACAATTTACACGAGCTGTGGACTGTCCAAGTTTTTTCCTCCCATGGTGCGTAATATACTATTATCTACTTACTTGAAGAATGAATAAGGTGCTGTAGTAAATGAAAAATCAATAATTAAAAAAATGTTCAAATATGTTTATTAATGAAATACATTCGCATAAATATTAAAAAAAATCAGTCGATTTTTTTTTATAAATTTCAGAATTTTTTTTAATTGTACAGGTAAAAATATAAAATCTTATATATTATTATTTATATTTATGAGACATATTGTAATATCAAAATATAAAATACATCTTAATTAAATACAGTACAATACATATTATCAAAAGCATTCACGATAATTACTCTTTAAATAAATTTTCTTAAAAGTATAGAACATTTTTGTTTTTAAAAATACCAGTTGATTTTATGCACAGAAAAGTTCTGATATCTTTGTAAAGTACCTCTGCAACGGCTTGCATTAGTAAGTTAGTAAAAAGTTATATCTTAAAGTTAAAATTAATCACAGAACAACTAAGTTACAGTGCAGGTATTATCAATATAACTTGACTATCACATCTTTAAGATAAGAAGACATAACATAAAATAATATACAGCATCAACTTATAAATATCCTTAAAACATAAAATGACTTTGGAATGCAGTATACGCATACTGTTACCGATTTACGCGTGGAAGTGCTTAGGGTGATATTTCACGCTTTAAACGATCAGTTACTTGTTCCTGGCTCTCTCGACGCCAGTAAAGTGACCTGAAAGAAGAAAAGAAATTTGAATCTGGAAGCCATAGAAATTGTAATTCGAGATAATCTCACACTTCAGTTTCAATACAGTAAAAGTCTTTAAAAAACTTTACAAAATTACTTATTTATTACAAAGGTAAATAGTTATATTTTCTGAGCAGCATAAATACGTATACGCAGGACAAACAACTATATGTTTAAGAAAAACAAAAAAATTAAAACGTTAACAGCGCCGTATAAGCTTTCGGAATACTGATAGAAAACGTTATCTCCGCAATCGCGTGCCTATATACCTTATACACCCACCTTTTCCTCAGCGGTCAAAGCTCCTTCGGGCATCGCGACTACGACAGCAGCTGCCTCGGTTTTCTGCGCGCCTTTGCAATTCAAAGTGCGCGCGTTCCCTTCTTCGCCTTCCTCGCCGCCGTCCTTTCCCCTCGGCAAGTCAACGACGATCTTCTTGTCGTCGTCGTCGTCGTCGATCCGGGCCTCCCTGTAGCTGTCCTTGGATTTGAGAATGGGCAGGTTGCGCGCGAAAAAGTCGCAGTAGAGAACGAGCTGGACGATGCCGCTCGAGATGGCGATGCGCTCGAGCTCGGTGCCCCGCTTGAAGTACGCGTACAGCCAGTGCATGAGGTAACAGCCCCGGTAGAGGCCCAGGCACGCCACGTACGAGACGATCGTCGACTCGACGCGCTTCGACTTGGAGACGAAGTAGACTTGGGGCACGATCGCTACGGCCTCGAGGTACACGCTAAACGACCAGAGGACCTCCAGCGCCTCGAAGCGGTGGTTGATGAAGAGAGCGAAGATCGCGCATGGTAAGATCAGAAGGTCGATTCTGGAAGGAGCGACAGATTGCGGGTTTTTTTATTATAATAATTTTTTTGCATTTACTACCTGCGGGTCGAGGATTTCGATCAAATTTTAGGATATGTTTTTCCGGACGTGAAATTATGAAGAAAGACGCAGTAGTGGACCTCAACGCTCTAAAAGACGCAGTAGTCGTGCTTTAAGAAAATATTGAAAAACAAACTCGCATGTACAACTTTAAAAATAGAAATCTAAAGCAAAAATATCCATAACTCAAGTTTTTTTAGAGCGTTGGGGTCTACTATTGTGGCTTTTTCTTCATATTATTACGTCCGAAAACGTATCCTAAAGTTTCAGCGAAATCCCTACCTGCAGGGTCCCCTGAGTAAAAGATACGAGAGTCTCTGATGATCACTAAACCGGAATTCACTGCATTCTTTTTACTAAAAAAATGCATGTATTATGATATAATTTCATTCTAATATGATATAAAAGCACTGTGTTTTAATATACTTTGCATTTTCTGTACGTTTTAATTCCTACTCTTAATAAAAACGTCAGTTATTTTGGGAAATCGAAATTATAAATTCATCGAAACAATTTTATATTTCTATGTTATGACGTTTTATCCACGATATTTTCGTGAAAAGAATTTCTATAAATAGCATACAAATGGGTATCAAAAAGTCGAGGTTGAAATAACCTGTTGGGTAAGGATCTGTAATAATAGACAATATTTACCTCTTTTTAAGTGCTAAAAATGTTAACCCATGTCAAATAATATTATCTAAACTCAAGCGCACAAATGAATGAAGTCTTAATCTGTTAGTCACACTGTTGTGTAAATTATCGGTTGTATGTCCTCACTGCAATGATTATTGCTTATCTGTGAAGACACAAGCTTAAGAATATACAGGCTTAAGATTTCCAAATCTTTGAAAAATATTCGGTCTTTATCAAACTGGTATAAGTAAAGTTACGTGACCACGTGTGTTTCCTAAACTTGCTTTAATAAACATATATATTAATTTTCTAATGTGAAATACTTTTGTGAACATGCAGCGTGGAAACGACAATGTTACTAACGAGCATAAATAAAATATTTAATTTTTTTTTTATAATTAATTCTAGAAACATCAGTACGGGCAAGACTGAACGTTAAACAATACTGTCATAAACCATGGTGTTATTTTACCATTATTAATGTTGTCACAGTAATAACGTTTGTTTACTGCATATTGCATCCCCGAGGGAAAAACGAATTTCATCATAAGCGTCCATTGGCAAAGCTTCTCAGCATTAACATACAGTTTACAATAAATTCTACACATTATAACACAAAGCCCGCACAGATAAAAGTTCGCGCGAAAATACATTCGCGCATTGACTTACCTGAAGCCGTCGTGCTTGTGGTCGTAAGTCTTCCTGAAGAAGAGGAATATCGATAATACTGTACAATACGATACGCTCGTGTATATTATCTTCAAAAGGGTATTGTACAGGGAGACATATCTGACCGTCAAATCCGCGTAGCGCGCCGTGAAAATCACGGCGTACAGGAATTGCGTTTTGCCACTCACGCCTGCAAGAATAGAGAAAGATAATTTTATCAGTTGTCTTGTACGTGAGTAACCGTTTTTCTATGTCCGGTGAGTTCGTTTGAAATAGTTTAGGATCATCTTTAAATATAACTCTTTGTCTTCACTTCAAAATGATAATATTTTATTTTATTTTATTTTTCCAGGAAAAATGGCGATTTTTTCTAAAATTTCATTGTTTCTTAATAAAAATGGATGGTAAGAAGTTTTTTAAGATATTATTTTCTTCCGCGTCTCTAAATAATTCATTTGAGGCTTGATAACTTTAATGCCAGATCTCCCGATCGGGTGTATATGTAACAGCTTTGAATTCATAATCTGCGATGCACATCACGTTTTTACATAATTGAGATGAATATAGATATAGACGCGGTAAACATTCATTTAGTTCACACATGAACGGTTTCCTTTCATGGTCAAAATCTGTTTTATAGCTATTCAAGGCTGCACTAGGAAATTCATTTATGCATTCGCGAATTTAACAAGTGGCTTGAAAGAATGACACAATGAAATTAGAATTTATATCTTATAAGTGTTAGTTTGATTGTTTCAGGCACTTTGCAAACTGTTTGTTTTACAATGTGCATAAAATACACGTTCTTATCTAAATTAATTACAATGAATCTGTATAATGCAGCACAATTTAATTTCGCGGATGTGAAGAAAAAATAGGACAGACATGTCATTGTAAGATGCAAATTTGAACATAATAACGTCCTTTTAAAGAAACTTCTTTCAGGATGAAAATATCACATGATAAAATTGCGCATTGTATAAGAAAATTGTTCTACGCTATGAATTAAAGTGAAAAACGCGATTGTGACCGCAAACTGAAATCATTTATATTGTGTAAAATAATTACACTACAAAAATAGAATGATTGCTTATTTCTGTGATCTGCGTCGAACGAATATGTTCACTTTTATTACAATTTATTTAGGCATAAAATTCCAAATTAATTACGAAACGTTTACATCGATTATATATGCGAAACTGAAAAAATCTTTAATTCTTCTCACCTACATAATAAATTCACAAGTAATCGTTCATTGGTATTCAGTTTGCGTTAAACCGTTTAAATTCATGCGGTGTAATGTCATTTAGTATCATGTATCTATAACGGTCAATTCATAAATTATGACTCACAAGCAAGTATTTCTCAAAACTATATTGAATTATTAAATATCTAAAACAATTACGCATTAATCAATTATACACTAGTTCCTTATATAATTAACCATTAACTATCTGGAGTAATCGGTAATTAATCTATTAAAGGAAGTAATTACATTTTTTTTTCGATAATTTTTGATGAATTGTCGATTTCTTATACTTGACAAAATTGCACGCCCGGGTCGTTTTGTCGGTGTTCTTATCAATATGACCATATACGAAAAATGTATTCAAAGCAACTTTCAAATCACATTTGCGCAGCTCTTTTCCAATCGTATGCAGTATTTCTAGTCCTAAAAAACTTAATGTTCACTTGGCTCGAATATTATTGCGAAATGCATTTCCGATTCAATTTAAAAATCCACTCTGTATACGATAACAGAGAGATCGTTATTCCAAATTATTTACGACGATAAAATTTTCATTTAAAATTTTCCATAAACATCACTTATAAGATCAGCACTATTGATTTTCGGTTTATATCTTACTCCAATACTTATAAAGGAAAAAAAAAAGAAATTAAAGATCTATCAAGAACTAAAAAGACATAAACAACGCATCCTCGATGTAAGACATCCGATACTTCCCCTTTGTCGACTCGAATTTAACGACCGGCGCGCGTACAGCCACCTTCCCAATGCTATAGGTAAATATTTAAAAACCTGCAGTACGCCATGCTCCGATTCAGCGCTCGGCGCGCTTATAAACAAAAGCTCACAATTACCCACACGCGTACACATACACGCGACAACTCACCGGCACAGTTCTTCGTCAGGCAGAGCTTGGTTGCAAGTATGATCATGCCCAGTAGCTGTATGTAGTCGCCGAAAATCTGCATGATATCCATCCTCGGCTGCTGCTCGCCCATCGGCCCGATTATATTTATCACAATACCTCCGGTCCTCCAATCTGAACAACAACAACAAGAGCGCTGTCGGAGCGGATTGCCGATGGGTGTGGATCGCCGCGCGTTGCTCCTGCACTCGGCGACGCAGTTCGCATGCGAGACGAGCAGGAGGACGTCGGCGACCGGCGCATTAGACTCTCGCGCGCCGGGAATGCGTAAGAACACTGTACGTAGGCGCACGCTGTACTCAGTGCACACTCTCTTAGAATATGTATATAGCTGCGGGGGCACGCACAGGACGACGGCGAGCGCAGGACTGCGTGTCCGATGACGTGCCGAGCGCGCGGTACCTATATAAGTGTGTATACGAGCAACAACGGGGGGATTGGATTTTTCTCTCCTCTCTCTCTTTCGCTCGCCCGCTCTCGCATGCCGGTTTATACGGCGTTCCCCACTATTCGTCCCCCTCTAATAGAGATAGAGAGAGAGAGAGAGAGAGAGAGACAGTGCCATTGGGTCCGCATATATACACACACGCAAGTGTGCACGCACTCATGGGCTCTCGTAAAGCACGAACGAGTGCACGTGCACGCGCCGCGTGTATAAGCTGTATGTATGTGTATAATGTACAACTTGGCGAGATGGAAGAACTTGTATATTTGTAGTATACAGACACTACGATATCGAAAATTCGCGAAGGGCTCGAGAGTTTATTGGCATACGGGCGCAAGAGACGAGTAAAATAAATTGCTGCGAGTCCAGCGTCGTTAGTGCGTATGGAGGGAATTGGCGGGGCGGCTGCGTCGATGCGGGATTTTATGCCGAAAGCTCGGCGGTATATAGCGTAGTATGTCTTTTTTAGCCCCACGCGGTGTGCAAGTAGGGTGCAAGAAGGGTGTGCCGACTCGCTTTAAGCGAAGAGAAAGTACTGCCGCCCTTCGCGTATGTGTATGCGCGTGATTCAATATTTGGGAAGACTGTAGAGTTTAATTTAAAGGCGCGTTTATGTGTATAAAGCCACAAAAGTTTATTATATCGGTAAAAATTTGGGGTATATATACCTTCCGGACTTGATTTTTCTACTTCTATATATAAAAATTCTATATCATTGAAAAAGATTGTATATTGTAGTGCTTTTAGCATAGACGTAACTATTAAAAGTGATTTTAAAGCTTCTACTTGAAACATGAATCATTCGAATAAAAGGTTGTGTGTACATTTAAAAAGAAAATAAATCAAAAGAAAAGAAGCTTTTATTTTCATTTCACAAATTACGTTAGTTTAAAGTTGGACGCAAGATATCCAAATCGTCCGAAAAATTCAGACGTCCGAATTTCCGTCAGCTATTATAATGTATTTTACGTCAAACTATACTCTCTAAAGTTGAATTAGTGAAAAAACCACTAAACATTAGTGCAAATTGATCCACCGTAGAATATAGTGAATATTCACTAAACATTAGTGAAAATTGCTCCACCGTAGAATTAGTGAATATTCACTATCTACGATGGAGCAATTTGCACTAATGTTTAGTGGTTTTTTCACTAATTCAACTTTAGAGTAAAGAAACATAACTTTCATAGAAATCAACATTTATAATATCAAAAAATTAAATGAAAGCTGGTTCTCTGCAATTTTATTTCCTTTTTCAAAGTTTACGTGCAGTGATTCCTATAACAAAATTAATTCGCATTTAAAGAAGGAGCTTAATAGTTATATTTATGTCACAATGCTGGGTCAAACATTTTTTTAATGTTTGAACATTTATAGTTAAAGTAAAAAAATCAAATCCGAAGGCTGTGCCTAAAAATATTTTTACAGATTTCTTCTTACGGAAATTTCTTAAATTTTTGCGTTTATGTGCACGGTTTATAATTAGTTAGAATCATATTTAACAAAGTTTATATTATCAGTTTGAGATATTTGTCGGAATAGAATTTTTTTATTAATTCAAACGTTTAAGCGAAAATCGTTAATCCGTTTATCACCTTTATCTGGCCCATAAAAATCTAGTTTGATTTTGGCAAGAATTTCAGCGCGACAATTCAGAATTTTTTTTAATTGAGCTTTATTGTTTTTAGATAATTGATTTGCATAATTTAATCAAAACAACATGTTTAATATAAAATAACATTATTTAATTATCACTGTAACAAAATATTATTTACTAAAAGTGTTTGCCTGAGCTTGTGAGTAAGTTTTCTTATTACGAAAATACGTTCCAAGATGTAAATTTTACCTTTGAACATTTATCTTACAAAGTTATGTACATTTCAATTAACAGCGATATATTTTCTCAAATACTTTGTTTTGTCTTCGAGGAAATTCCTTACAACAATCTGCCTTCCATACCTATGTATATAAAAAATTTCTAAAAAGTAATAAAAGTGTCTTCAACGTTTTCATAAAAAGTGGTAAAATATAAGCATGACTAAAGTAACAGTAGTAAGGGCTTTCTCATGCTGAACGGTCGACTGTTGAATCGAGGCACTATATAAGCTTTTTAAAATCGACACCACTTGGAGAGCGAGTCGAATGTGATATATTGATGTTTTTCCATAAAACTACGCCTGGGAACCCATCTGGAAGAGAAAAACAATGATTTTCCAGTGTTTCGGGCTCTGAGTCGTACGAAAAGCACGCAAGGATAAAACGACATAGCGAGGCATTTCATAACAAACCTCGTTCCTTATGTGATTTACAGAGACGTGGGCGTTATAATACACGCTATGGGCCCCTGCCTCGTCGAGCTCGGCTGCGATTGCTCATTATTACTGCATCTCGAGTTTTTGCCTCCCTCTTCGATGTTGATCTTGGAAAGGTTATTTTTCGACTTTGATAGCGAGATGTTGTTGATGATGAAGTCGCCGTAGAAAATTAATTGGACGAGACCGGCGGCAAAGGCGATTTGATCGAACTGATAGCCCATATGATACGTGACAATCCAATTCACCATCTGGGCAATTTTGTATAGGCCTAAGAGACCAACGTAATAGAGAATAATGTTCTCGGTGTACTTTGCTTTGGATGCCAAATGCGCTTGCGGAAGGATAGCTACGGCTTCCAGGTAAAAGGTGAACCTCCAGAGCAGTTCTGCAGCTTCAAATTTTAAATTGACTAGCAACGCCAAGGCGGCTGAGCACCATATTAACACGTCGCTTCTGCAATTGTGAACAATATGCTCTTGAAAAAAGTATGCTTAATGTGTGTGGAGAAAAATAGTAATGAAAGCGGATGCCCACGGGTGGATATAGAATTTAGGGGAATGTGGTGGGACTAACAATGTTAATACTATCACTGTAAAAAGTCTGAATTCAAAATTAATAGCAGATGGTAAAATTGCATTAATGATTTACTAGTTTGGGTATATGAATATTATTGGACGAATGGAGCAGTTTAAATGTACATTCTGCGCGTCAATTTACTAGCTAAATAACAAAATTGCTAGTGTCAAACTGGGTAATAATCCGACCTACGCTCAGCACATTTATTTTACTAATCAGTGTATAATTAATATTTGTTATTAAATTAATAAGAAAATAATATAAATACTACCGAGTTAGTGATTTTAAAAAGAAATATTTTACCAAAGTAATCATTTTAATATTTACTGTGAAATTGCAAACGCCCTTTGATTTTAATGGAAAACTTAGCTATAGTCCTCTCCTCCTGTTCTCACGAATGGCGCTTAGCGGTTATTCTACGGAAAAGTAACTATTCGTGTAGTTCATCGCATAAAATTACTCCAATTTTAATACTTTGCGACCAAATTATATTATACATTTCTAACCTTTTTTATCTTTAGTCAATTGTAGTTTTACAACGAAAGCTAGCAAATTAACTAGATTCAGCCTAGGTCGGATTTTTACGTAGTCGAAGCCTAGTAATTTTACATTGATACTTTTTACAGTGTATAGCGTTTAGAGCTTATCAAAATATAAAATTTAATTAAAATTTCGATTGGAAAAAATTTAGGGCAAACATAACGGTGAAATTTCATAAAATCAGTAGAAAAATCGTTATTTTATCCTGCATTTAGTTTCTATTACACAATGCTCAAGTTATTATGGATTTTTTATGATCATATAAATTTTAGCTTGAAAAATGGTTGAAAAAAAGTGACAAAAGTTTGGACTAAAAATGTTTGTGTTAGGGAAAATATAGGAACAAATCTTGAATTTTTCCTATAAGTTCTCTATTTGTCCTGTAACTTATTTATCAATACTGTTTTGTATTTAAATTTGAGAAAATTTCGTTAATATCTTTGATTAAGCCCAGATTATTTTTCTAAATTTTTTTCAATTTAGAATGCGTGAAATCTTGTCCAAAATATGGAATAAATATTTAAATTTCCCTCGACTATATCGGGAAAATGGATTGTTTGGAATCGAGCTAAATGAATCACCGTAATACGAGATTTCGTAGTACAAATTTTGTTCAAATACTTTTCAACGAATAATGAAATGCATTTGAAATTAAGTATATCATGTTAATAACTTTACAGTAATTTTATAAAGTGCATTGTAAAATAAATCCAAGCGAATACTATTTTCAAATTATATTAACTAAGAGTGTGCGACAGACATGAGGGGAGCTGATTATAAACAACCTTTCAGACGTATTTTCTGGAATAAAAAATAAAATCCGGTATCCGGAACTTGTTCCAATAGGCCCTTCCGTTATTCCGTGATGATGCAAGTCATTCAATCATAAACTTGCGTTATTTTGATAAAAATGATGTCTCTATTTTTACAATTACAACTTCATAATTATTCGATGGTATGTATATATAATCACGGATGAAAAAAATGTTGAAAATCTAGTTGCGATTAAACGATATCAGTTTTATCGAAATAATAACTCATGTTTAAGATTATTTTGCTGATATTTACCTAGGAAAAAGACCATTAGAACAAATTATGGACTTTGGAATGTATATTCACGCACTGTTATAATCATTAATTCTTCTAAAAGTTTGTTAAAATCCATTTTATACATGTCTGACATTTTTAATGTCCTTGAAATATATCGAAACCGTCAATATCGTGAAACGTTCTTATAAAATTCCAAATAAGTAAAATAAATGTTGAATATTATTACCTGAAGGTATCAAACTTCCGGCTTTCTTTACGTCTGAAGAACATGAACACTATTAAAAGTGTCCAATACGAAATGAAAATATGTACAATTTTGACGAAATTATACATTACAGTATATAGAGCAACCATAAATTCATTGTCTGATGTTTTGTAAGCTTTTACATAAGCTATAGCTAAATCCGTATATCGAATGGTAAAGATAATGGCAAGTAAAATTTGAGTTCGTATGCTGACACCTGTCAAAGAAAAATGTATATTTAGGGGATAAAAGTTGAACTTGATAAGATTTGTTTGCATATAATTTTACAAATCAAACGTTTATTTATATCAAATTTCCATTGCTGAGCTTACAATTATTGATAATACATATATGAATGATATCGTAGACAGATACAAATACAGTTTATATCAGATAGGTAAAAAATTGATGTCATAGTTACTTGCCAATTCCTGTGATATAATTCTAAAATTAGAAATATAAAAAAAAATTACCTCCCCGTAAGAAATCTTTAAATCTATAAGTATAGCAAAACTTATTTTTAAAAATATCGTGTTAAAATAGGATGTTATGTTTGCATCATCTCGAGTAATTATCGTAATGTTTTTATTTTTTCCCATATCTAATTTAACAGTACTTTCTTTCTTATTGTCACTCGTGGCCTCTTATCACTAAACCTCAAATTATCTACGTTGTTAATAAAAATTAAACACGAAATTGTCAGATTCCACGATTTTCCGTTAAGGTTGCTTTAAACATCCTCTCACCATTGTAAAACTTAATTACTATTCGCTCATCAACGAACGAACGCGCATTTATATATCTTATATTCTTACTTGTACAGCTTTTGTTTCGATTGATGCTCTGCAGCAAGAAGATCTGCCCCATGCAAACGAAATAGTCGCCAATGAGCTGAATGCTCAGTAATGTGTTCGAGACCAAATTCATGATTGCGAGTAAATTGTTCGGAGCACACTGCCTGCGTACACTTTGCAAACAGCAACAGCCGTTAATCGAATCTACTTACGCAAGCTAACAATGACGCGAATTATCGTCTCAACCATTCCTAAATATCATGAATTACATTATTCCTACACTCTACCCATCACCGTATACATTCATCATAAGATCTATACTGCGTTACATTTATATATCCTCGCCGCCACCACGCGCTCGTCTTATCTTTTTATTTTACGCACCTTCAGAATCGCGTTCAAATCGATTTTTTATCTCATCGCTCTTATATACCCGTACTCAGAATCGCCAATCGCATCGCACCGCAGTATAATCTACCAAACCCGCCCGGTAACTTGAAAATAAAAAGACGGCTCACTTCGCGAAGGCGCGACTAAACGAATAAGACTAATCAAATGAATCGAAGCTGATAGCTCTCTCTCTCTCCTCAGCCTTCCACCCCCCACGTACTTGCCATTCCGTCTCCTATCGCAGCTAAAACCAAACTAAACTCCCGTAATTCTTCGCGCGCCGACTACTTGAATTCTCACGTGCCGCAGCGGTACACTGCGCGCGCTGTGCGCGCGGCGCTCTTGCAATATAAAATGCTCTCTGACCCGCGCCAATCGAGAACAGCGGCGAGCGCGCGCGCGTGCGAAAAAAACAAGCGTATGTAATAATGCGCCTCGTGTGCGCGCGCGCGGGCGTATATACGACACTAATTCGACTCCGGCGCTCGGCTATCACGCTCGTTTCTTCGGCTGGACGATCGAACAAATGTCTTTTTTTTCCCCTTTTTATATACGTTCTGTTTCCGTCCGTTTTATCTCGCGGCCTTATCTTATCCGCGCGCGGATCCATGTTTGGCCGTGGCCGGCGGTGTCTATATATGATGATGGACTTTCTGTGTCTTTTCGGTGTTTGTTTATGTGTGTGTACAATATAAATATAGATTTACAAAGTAGTACCGGAAGAATTGTATTATGTATATGTATACTTGTTGGGCGGAAAAATAATGTATGTTTGATGACCGACGCGCTGGACAGCGCTGATATATAGTGGATGAGCGATTAACGCGGCGGTGGACGGGTACGAAGTGTCACGACATTAATGCGTTCAATGTATATCTATATATCGATCGGATGAAAATGTTATATTTACTGTTGCTATGTATGTGTGTTTGAATATCACACAATTATTCAAAGTACGGCGCGCGCAAACGCGGTCGCTGAATTATCACTTTGCTTGGGATTCGTATTTATATATATGTATCAACTATAGCGCGTGGTAAAACTGTATCAGTCTTAGAAGATTATTATGTGGAGTATTCGTTTTGTAAATTAACTAAGTATACTGACAAATCTTATTTTAAACGGTATAAAAGTGTAAAAAAAATTATTATCATTATCACAAAATTTCTGAATTTGTACTGTTAATGGTATACAGAGAACAATCGGATTCTTCTTTGACGAAAATGTTGTGTTTAAATAGAGTTTCTTACAGATAATTTCTATCAAAATTACAAAACCCTCATTGTACGTGATGCCACTCTGATACGTTACTGTTTTTTTTTTTTTTTTTTTTTTTTTTTTTTTTTTTTTTTTTTTTTTTTTTTAAACCCTGTAAAAATGTTTTGTTGCAATAAGACTGAGACTTCTGAAAATAGGAGAAGTTAACTCTTGAATGTATTAATTAAGCACAATCTTGCGTAAGTCGTTCCAGAAATTAGTATCGTATTTTTTCTTCCCCTTTGTTCTCCTTCTTTTCATCATTTTTAACAAGGGGCTGAAAAACAAACAAAATATATTGTTATTTATCCACATGAAATACAATTTTCGATTAATCTTAAAATTTTCAAAAATTTTTTCTATACCTAAGATACGTATAACTTTAAAGAAATAAATAAAATTACAAACACCTCTGCTATTCGTCCGTCAGATTTCTGTATTGAAAGTATATTTATATATTTGTAGATATAGTTTCTTTAGTCAAAGGTCAAAACAAATATTGAAATTTTACTACTCTGAAACAATGTACTTTAATCTGATGGACGTTTAGCAAGAGCCAATTACAAAATAATCAATATAATTCTACTTTCCAGGAAATCGATTTTGCTCAGACTTCGAAAGGTATTTTTATGCCAAATAATGAAGCTTACAGTCTTGGGTTTCATTTTGGAGTACTAGGAAAAGTCGTTCAAAGCCTGAGCAAATCCGTTAGAAATCGATCTTCTATATTATTTTTAACTTCATAGAATTGTGTACTACCAGTTTCGGGCCACAGATCCTACTGAAACTTTGGGATGTATTTATTAATGTGAAAATATGGCGGAAACCACGATAGTAAACGCTAACAATTAAAAAGACTCGCGGTTATAAGAGAGACTTTATTAGTTTTGTTTTTTTGAAATGTTGAAATAAACTTTCTTTTTGAAACTTTATCATTCAGTCTAGGTATAATAGTTTTACTTACAATTCCATGCACGTTCTTGTCAAAAGCAAATGAGAGATTGCTTCAATTCTCTAGCGTTGTTTTTGTTTTTTTAAATTGTATGTAAGACTTTTTTAGATTGAATGATTGAATATGAAAAAGTTTTCTTTTTTTTTTAAATAAAATTAAATATATCTGTATAACTATAATTCCAGCTCTTCGGAGTATTAGGGTTCGTTATTGCGGCTTTCTCCACATTTTCAAAACGGAAACCATATCGTCAAGTTTGAGCAAAATTTATGAACCGAAGGTATTATTACGCTCTCCTATAAATAATTAGGTCTATTCGGTTGCTAAAGTTATAACATTACGAGAATGTCAGCGTTCATATTTTTCATTCGTCTATACACATAAGTTAAATCTTTTCCGTTGGTTTTAAAATGCAAGGAGAGTATTATATATTTGGGTCACGTAATTGATTCAAACATTGACATATGTTTTTGGAACTATAAGAAAGTAAGGAGAATCGGAAACCTTCAGTTCAATGCGTCAAAAGTGTCTATTATTTTTACGGTTACACAAATTATTTGGTAAAATAAACTCTGCGTTAAATAAGTGTAAATACAGTATAGAAGATTGTACAGAAATTTTCAAGAGGGGTAATAAAATTAAAGAATACTGTCATTTACCTATAATCCAGAATCGAAAATTGTACAATTAAACAAACATACGTGTAAATAAAGTTCAATGATAATTATTATACTTGTAAGCTCATTCTTGCAATGAATGCATATTCTACACACAGTATTTGTAAAGCTTAAAGATTCTTTTTACCAATGTTGCTAAGCAACTGTTATTCGCTCTTCATTATTCAAAGCTTTCATTGTACTCATACACAAAGTGTATATTTATTCGTGAAGGGTATGTGTAAACTTTGAGTTAGAGAAAATCATTGATCGCTTCAAACGAGCCTACTAGTACAATTATATGATCGAACTTCACTTACAGGTAAGTTCGTTTTATCGTGTAGTTTTTTAACGATGGGCAGAATGTCGTAACATTTTATACGATTGTTTAAATTTACAGATCAAAGTCGGACTTTGTAATAATATATAATTACAAATTAAGATAATAACTTTATTAATGAATAGATCGAGATACGTTCAAGTTTTTGATCTAATCTTTAATTTCTCGAAAATGGTATTCAAATTTTTGTTTTACTTTGATAAAAATAACATCTACTAATGATGAAACATTTTCTCCGATACATCCAGCACTACGATAAAAAATGCTTTCACGATGTCTAAACTATCAATGCGTCGAGCGTTCGTAAATTAATCTTAGAATCGAATCCGAACAATTCCGCGACGTAAGAGCGAGTAACGGCCACTTAGTAACATTGGTAACAAGAATCTTCTAAGCTTTAAAAATGCTGTGACTAGATCGGGTAATTGAAATAATTACTTCAAATTGATCTCGAGACTACTTACTAGGAGAGTCTACTACCTACGGGTCAGGGATTTTGCTCAAATTTTAGGACATGTTTTCGAAAGTGAAAATATGAAGAAGCCACAATAATAGACCGTAACGTCCTTAAAAAACTCAAGTTATCGATATTTCCAGTCTTGTTTAAAAAAAAATGTTGAAAAAACAAGACTAAAAATATTCGTAACTCACGGTTTTTAGAGCGATGAGGTCCACTACTGTGATTTTCTTCATATTTTTACGTCCGAAAACATATCCTAAAATTTGAGCAAAATCCCTGACCCACAGGTAGTACACTCTCCTAGTTAGTGTAAATATCAATTTTCTGCAAAGTTAAGTATAAAATCGTTACTTCCATCTAACATCCAAATAAAAGTTTGTTTCCTCTAGCTTTATTTTCCTCTTTGAAAATAGCCGTGCGACCTTTGCAAACATAATTATTCACTTTTGATATACATTTTCAAATTATTATCTCATAATTATACTAAAATAAAACACTTCTTTAGATTTTGGTATATCTGAAATGTCCCAGAATTGAAGGCGGTTTGGTGACCCAAACATAAGCCACTCCTTGTTGGCCTATTACATTTCAATTTGCTTATCAGTAAATTATTGTAAACATTCAATAACGGTAGTCCTTAGCTACAACTAAGATTCCATAGAAAATCGTTACCTTGAATTTTCAATTTTTAAAAGTAACGTAAACAAAACTAAAGTTTCCTAAAAAGGATATAATCCCAAAGGTGAAATTACCAGTTCAGTATCCTTCATTGGGCTGCTCTGCTCGGCACCAGGCGTGCCCAGCG
This sequence comes from Torymus aiolomorphi, assembly GCA_036365515.1. NCBI lineage: Eukaryota > Metazoa > Arthropoda > Insecta > Hymenoptera > Torymidae > Torymus > Torymus aiolomorphi. The sequence continues at coordinate 33,597,506 of CM070876.1, forward strand.
CATAGACATTCGGGATCTTTTGCCCTGACTTCACGAGGCGATAATCCCGCCAGAAGAAATCGGAGTAGAGTATCAGCTGGAGCCCCGCGCCGGCCATGTCGATCTTTTCGGCGTCCGTGTAGTTGCCATCCGACCTCGCGTACAGCACCGAGACGATATGCACGATCTTGTACATGCTCATGAAGGTGAAATAGAACGTGAACGCGTTCAACGACGCGCGCGTGCCCGACATTATGTAACTCTGCGGGAGCACGGCCACCGCTTCGAGGTAGATGCTCAGGGTCCAAAGGTACGACCAGATATCCGAGCCTGTGTTGAGGAAGAGCGCGAGCACGCTGCAGGAGAAGAACATGAGGCCGACCCTGAAAAGTCCGCAGCCAGTTAGCATAATGTAGGCGATGTGTTGGGTCGGGGATGAAATTGAGTAATTTTTAATGGTATTATTATGGATATGACTTCGTTTCCAATCATTTTTTGTTTTCACTTGATAAACCGTTTGCTTTATACATTCATTAATTTGCCATACTAGCATGTTCAGGCGCGCTGCGCGCGCTCTTCCTTTACCTTGAATTATACAATTAATATTGAAATATTATATGAATTTAAGATTTATTTTACTTTTTAGCATACGAAAATTTATCCAACATTTTTTATTGAAACTTGGATTGTATTTATTTTAGTTTATTCTTGCAATACAGAAATTTGGAGGTTCGAAATTTAACTGTAATCAGAACAGTATTCATAGTTTTTCATCGTTAACTGCAGATCAGATTTTAATACTTTTTTGTTATAAAAAACCAAATTTTAGGTCATTAATACTATTTATGACTTATATTTTTAGTTTCAATACTTCATAATTCCAACTTTGGGGGTTTTATTTGAACTAATCAGTTAAGACCTTAAGCGAAAAGCTAACATCACCGTCGACCAATCACGGGCTCCTTTTAAACGGACTTGACCAATCGCAAAGGTTTTATTTCGGCTTCACATTTCCGTCATCACGTTTTTAAGAGAGGAGGATTCATCTGATACTGACATGGTTTGTTAGTATATTAAAGAGCAATTGCCGATTGCATGGCAAATACTTTACCTAAATGAATCGGTTTTGTCATTTTTCCTGAAGATGTCTAGGATAAATACCGCTGTGAAGAGTATCAAGAGATAATGGATAACTTTGAAGACGCACAAATACGCCGGAGTATGATCCCACGTCAGCGGATTGAAGTACCTTATGGCAAAGGCTACGGAGTATATAAACTGTGATTTGCCACTGTATCCTGTAAAACAAAAGGGTATAAAGTTAAACATATTCAATGTTGCATTACAGTATGTCAATGCGATACAATCATTCCAGCGAAAAGCGTCCGGATATATATATACAAGTATCCGAGCGCTTTTACCGCGCTACTTTAAACGCCAACAATCGTCAGCTATTTTGTCAACCAAAATAAAAAATGCATAAAATCCAATGATATACAATCCACCATACACGTTAATATTCATTCAGATATACATGTCCGCAACAACAACAAACAATTGCTCATCATGCTTACACGATTATACAACTGAATAGTAACCCAATTATATTATCCAACGAGAGGAGGAAAACAACTCACCGACGCTGCCCTTTGCCACCAAAATCGAGGCGAAGATGACGGTCTGCGCGACGAAGAGAACGATCAGCTCGTAAAAGTCGAAGGATGTACGCCAGCAGGAGGTCTGGCTGTCCATTTCGTGGGAACCGTCGCAGCACATGATTCTGCCTTGCGTGCGATTCGTTGTCGCGAATAAATTGAAATAAATTGGGCAAGTGATGAACGCGGAGTGCAGGTACACGAGTGCGGCTGTATTACACAGTCGCAATCGGAGCGACGCGCGGACGCAGACTGCGGCCCTTGAGTTGGCAGATCGTCATGGCCACCGCGTGCCGCTGCATGCGCGCTGTGTAGCGAGAGTGAAAGAAAAAGAGAGGGAGCGAGAGAAAGAGAGGCAGAGAATGAGCGTGAATCCCATCCATGGATGGTCTTTATTGTACGCTGCGCACGCAGCTGCTGCGTGGCAGTGGTATTTTCCAACTGACTCCGAGGTTCTCTCTCTCTCTCTCTCTCTCTCTCTCTCTCTCTCTCTCTCTCTCTCTCTCTCACACGTTTTTCCTCTCTTACGCTTTTCCTCTCTTTCGTTCTCTCCTTCTCTTTCGCTCTCTGTCTACCTCTCGGTGTCTCTATCGCTCATGGTTATCTATATATGTGTGCGGCACATCTCGTTTTCTCTGTTCGTTTTCTCGGGAAACAGGTAGGCCCTTTTTCTTTCGGCGTCTATACCTAGTTGGAAAAATCTTTCCCTGCTCACGTCGCATGGCGAAGAGGACGCACGCAAGAAGCCTCGTTAGGCGTGGGACCTCTTGTGAGCGTCTCTGGGTTTCTGAGATCGAATTCATTTTTAGTTATGTTTGGGTTGACTGTAAACAGAAACATGTGTGAAATCTGGTGGATTTTTAGCTCTGGCTTTTGTGCATATTTAAGTTATGTGAGATGATGACTCGTACGTTCCAAAGTGTAAATTTTGAAGGAGGTTGCAATAAAACGATCAACGAGGAACCAAGAAAAATTCATTTAAAACTTCGTTTATTGGCCGACGTTTCGGTACTAATGTCAATACCTTCATCAGGGCTAAGAAGGGAAAAAATACATAGTTAAATCATATATACAGATTACTTTAAGCAAAAGAACCCATTAACACTTTTTTTTGGCATTTTACTGACCTAATAAATTAACGAAAGTTTACACCATGGTTCGTAGACAAACATAGGTAACGTCGATCATGTAATGATATAGCACATAGTGCAACGTCTGTGAGCGGATTTTATTTAACTAGAACAATTTGAAAAGAATTTGAGTTTGAAAATTTGATTTAAGTTAACGAAAATTAAAATGTATACGAATATAACAATAAACAGCTAGAGCTCTTACCCATCCTGCACTATGGAGTCCCATTTTTCGACAATGAGAGAAAAGCGAAATTTCCGGAGTTTATATACCCACAGGGGGGACGTTAATTTTCGCAAATTCAAATTAAAAATTTTGAGAATGGGAGGAGAGGGAGCGCGCCAGCAAGTAGCGTACTGGAGATCGTACGACTAACAGCGTTTATTGTTATTTTCATTATTGCAGAAGTGTCTATTGGTTGTTTCAACGGATTTTTTATAAATGTACTTGAGATTCTTAGTGTCGTCCATTCAATTTAGGCTGTTATTTTGCGAGTGTATGTGCAACATTTCTGAAAAAGTGCGTTTATGGAAGTTTGTTTCGGTGTCTAGTATGTGTGTATTCTCAAAATCTATTTTATGTCCAGTTTTTTGAACGTGCTCTGAGAGTGCGGAGGTCGTTAACGATTTTGAGACCGCGTATTTGTATTCGTATACACATCTGTTTAACTTCCTTTTTGAGGTGCCTACGTAAGAGGCATCGCAATCTTTGCAGTTTATTTTGTAAACGACAGATGCAGTTTCGAGCGGATCTAGTTTATCTTTTCCGAGTCTAATAAATTTAAGCTTATTTATGTTTTTATTGATTGTTCGTAGGTTTTTGACATCTTTCATAGTGCTGCATAATTTTTTATTTAAGTCTTTTATTATAAGAGTACAGACGTTTTTTAATACATTTTTCAATGAATGTAGAAGGATAGTCGTTTTGAATAAGAAAGGATTTTATTATTTTTAAATTATCTTTATGGAAAGAGATATGTGAAATTTTAATTGCAACAGACGTTGCACTATGTGCTATATCATTACATGATCGACGTCACCTATATTTGTCTACGAACCATGGTGTAAACTTTCGTTAATTTATTAGGTCAGTAAAATGCCAAAAAAAAGTGTTAATGGGTTCTTTTGCTTCAAGTAATCTGTATATATGTTTTAACTATGTATTTTTTCCCTTCTTAGCCCTGATGAAGGTATTGACATTAGTACCGAAACGTCGGTCAATAAACGAAGTTTTAAATGAATTTTTCTTGTTAACAATACATCAAATAATAAGTAAAAGACTGGCCATTTATAAGAAGTCTATGCAGTAATACTACAGACCAATCACACAATACAATATTTTGACTGGTGTATCAGTGCGATACAAAATTGTTCATCATTTTGCCATAGAGGCGACGCAGTAGTTACCTTTTTGATAACATATTTTTATGACGAAAATTTAAGGTAATATGTAGGATACATAAATTTATAGTTTATAGATACGAAGATGCTAAGGTAATCTTATTCAGAGGACTCTAAGAACGTATAATAGTATAATTCATTGACCAGAAAGCATTGCGAAAAAAAATTTTGATTCTAATAATAATGAATAAATTATATATTAAGTTAAAAAATTATGTGGTGTGTTTTCATTTGTTTTTATTATATCTAAATAACTTTATGTACTTATTTTATATGTGAAATTTCATTATCCATACATTTAACTTTACAATTCCTAAATTATTACAAATATACAATTATAGAATCGTCGCTTACATTTTGTAATGTTTGTGAAAATATAATTTGGACTATTTTTTTACTTATCGAGAAATTCAGATCATTTAGTCCTTTAGTGCCAACTAGGGCGTATACGTCCAAGCAGTTTCAGGCTACAAAAACTGTTTATAATGAAACAAAACGGATTTGAAACTTATTCAATCGTATTATTCGACCTGAAAAAGAGTGGCTAATACAATTAAAATAAAATGATAATAATAATAATATAATAACAATAATTGTTTCTTTAATTTAAGGATTGGGTGTTCATATTTAATTCATTTTTTAATGAAATAACACGAACAAAATTTTTTTCTTGCTGGAACATATATCCTAGGCACTAATGGGTTAAAAAATTATTCGTAAACTAGTTATCCGCTTCATCCTTCGCTTTTTAAGAAAGAGATTGATAAAAATAAAGATCTATTTTATAGAAGCATCAAAAATATAATATAAAATTTGATTTCTTATTTTAAAAATATTTGATTATTTTCCACCCAGTATGTCTTTATAGTTATCTAAAAATAAATTTTTGTTATGCAGGTAAATGCAACGGGCTTATCTAAATGAAGCCACTACAGTTATATAAGACACCGTTGTCTTGATTATCTGAAAAATATTGATTGTTTAATATTCTATTTTCTGCAGTTTAGTAATGTTGTATATTGCTAAACTCTAGTAATACATACACTTCCATAATTTTCAAAATTCATAACATACAATCCTCCTGCTGTTAAACAGCATGGTTTCATACATCGAACCATCATAATTTTCATTAGTATTTTCGCCCGTTCCGATATATCGTACCACTCGTTCATGTACCTAGACAACCCGGTAAATTAATTATTTTTTTCAATGCTTAAATGTTTAAATATCTGATTTATACATACACATATAGAAAGAGTTCAGAACTTTCAGATATGACTAATTGTCCTGGCCAACTTAGATAAAATAAATGCACCGCCGTACCAAATTCAAACATGCTCATTCTTATTAAGTCCAGAATTTCACTTGCATTCTCCATTATCTAAAAATATTAGTGGTTAACGAGATAATGATTATTACATTAAAATAAACTTTCAGCATTTAAGAGTTCAATTTACTTACAGTAACCGCTGCAAACGTCAAGAAGGTTACACAAATGAAGATTAAAATGAGAAAGCAAATTTGATAAGTAGTTTCAAGCAAATCGATAAACCTATAATACGTATTATAATAATATGTAAAAATATACAAGTAGGTTAAAATTGTATTGTAACAATGAATTATTATTAGAATGATGGTGAAAAATGTTTAAACATTAATTAAATATTTGTACGCAACTGCAAAGACTCTTTATGCAATTTAATAGCTGATATAAAAGTGGTATACGCATAGTCATCTTTTGTGTGACCCCGTTGTGTTGCCAGTTTAAGTCGATATCTGCAAAACATATAGTGATAATGTATTCGTTAAAATATGAATTAAAAATTGCACTTCCCTGGTAGAATTTGTTTTCGTTAAAACTAATTATATCTAAGTGTTAGATTTTGAATAATTATTGAATAGTTGAGGACGATCTTTGGAGGCAAAATGAAATGATCTTATTTCTTTTTTGGCAACGTTTCGTTGGCTTAGTACGCCAACCTCATCAGGCCGAAATTATAACCGTATATATCCTACGTCGATCAGATGTTATTCTCGACATTTGCCTCCAAAGATCGTCCTCAACTATTCAATACAAAAATGGATGGCGTTATACCTTCAACTTTGAATAATTAGGTGGGAAAGGCTGACAAGGATAGAAACGAGAACGTATTGAGATGATATGCTTTCAAACCAAGTGGTTAAATTTTTCTCCATTTTGTTCTTCCCCGGTATCGTTGAGGTCGTTACTTCTCACTAAGTATTTGTATTCCTTCTCACTAAGTATTTGTAAAAATATGAAATTCGCGAGAGCTCCTCGAAAAATCAATTTCTCAAGAAAAATTAATATCTTCAAAACTTAATTAATTAATAGCTAACGAACAACCTTTTCAAAGGTAAAAACAAAATTAGCGAGTTTTTAGCTAGATTATAGTTAATTATAGAGTAGCTTATTTATACCTAAGAAATCTATCCAATTTATAAAAGCTCGGGCAGCGAAGCTGGTTAGTTTTCTACCAGGGTTAGTGTTCAAGTATTTTTAATTCTATAAATCTTACTTTATAACATTAAAAATTCCAAGATTTTGATGTACTACAGCCGTATACATTGTATCAATAGACATAAGTACTGTGACACTTACAACCGTAATGACACAGTATGTGAAATAAATTTCATAATAAAAATCATATGGATCCACAAAGAATTCTGCTTTTACTACTCGAAGTTTTGGCCGAGATTCATTTAGCGGAATAACGAAATCCATAAGTATGGGTAACATCCCCAATTGACTGAATGTTATTCCTGCTGCAGTCAGATATCCTGCAATCAATCATGTTTGGTTATCAAGGAGCGCGTGCACGCTCCGAAGGTATGTATGATATTTTAATCTTTGGTCACTTGGAACCGTTCGTAATTTTCTACGACAAAATAATGGTGCTATTTACAATAATTAATAGTATAAATATAACATTTTTAAGCTAATTAACTTTTTTAAAGTAAAATTGTGTATATTTCACATTATCATCACATTACTGATTACAAATTATGATTATCCGCACCAACATAGCCAACAGATTTGAAATATCCGATTTTTGCATATTCTTCCATAATGGCTTTCTCTTGGGGATCGTTTATTGTCAACCAATTTTCTGCTACTTGTTCATATACTTTAGATATCTGAGATGAAAATTTATTATAATATTATAAGAAGATTTATTGACATTCAAAATTATACTTGATGAATTATACCTTATCTTCACTGAGAATAGTGACAAAATATTTTAGAAAGACTCCCATGGCATATACAACCCCTGAAATGTTTTCAGCGCATATACCCATATGTTTGCCACACCATACTCTAATGCCATTTGCCTAAAAATTATTTCGCAATGACTTTGTTATAATGCAAAGATTAATTAGCTGTTGTATAAAAGAATTTCCTTTACTTACATGTGGCACTGAAACAACGCCTAACACAAACAATACAATGAATCGACGGATAAATTTATCAAAACGAGGCCTATACGGCCATAAACCTGTAGTTTCTTGCAATATTTTATTTATTTTAAAATATTCATTGTTGTAAACATCGAGTAATGTTTCTCTGTCCAACTTAGATTTGGTTGCCATATTTGAGACTGTATTAGTGCATAGCTTTTTCCAAATCTACACTACTTTTGTAAATATAAGCTTAAACAATGTTGTTGTCTCTGTGATATAAATTATTATCGATTTTCATTCGATTCATATTAATTAAGCATTAAAAAGCAACCAGATATAAATGTACAAAAGCATTATTTTAATATAATAAATTTCCACTATACAAAACGATTGTTAAAAATACTTTTTCAAAAATACCCGCGTAAAAAAATTTACTATGGCCCAAATATTGGACATAGTATGGGCCAACTGGGCAAGATGTGGCCTATGAGAAAAAATATATGAGCAAAATATTGGCTTTATAATGCCACGGCGCCGGAGCCACATTTGGGCAATATTTATATATACCGTGGACAACTGTTGGCTATATATCAACCATAAATGCCAAGATATGGGTAAAGTCAATGGATTACTGGACAACAGTGATCTATACATGAGATTTGTATATATCTATGTTTTTGTAATTTTAATGTTCTTTTATAGTGTGCAGGCTAAATATTTTATATAAAAATATTAAAATATATATTGTTTAATATAAAATAAAACTATAAAGTATTTCAGTATTAAAAAACAAATCTGTAAGTATAGTTATTTTGATAAAAGAACACAAGATGAAAAATAAAATAAAATTATACATGGGAAATGTAGGTTTTAGACAAAAATTAAAATACACAATTATTTTAGAAATGAATTTGTTTTATTTATTTATTTTATTTATTAATTTATTAACTTATAAAATACTGCATTTGTAGCATGCGTTATGGTAAACAGGTAGACGTCGACGTGGAGGACCTCCGATCTCGTCAAACTGGATGTGTCGGGGCTGAACCCATGCTCTTCTACAGACGGCGTGGAAGTGTGTGATATAGGTACGGTGCGACTATCTTGGACCCCACGTTCTCCCGCTAATGCGTAAACGACGACGAAAGCTATAGTTTCATGCCCACGGAAGAATGCACAAGATGGCTGGCTCTTACGGAAAGGCGGTCCAGCGCTCATTACTCGCCATGTCCCATGTTTCCCACTTTTCCCGCGCTTTCCGTAAGAGCCAGCCATCTTGTGCATTCTTCCGTGAGCATGAACCTATAGCTTTCGTCGTCGTTTGCGCATTAGCGGGGGAATGTGCGGTCCAGAATAGTCGCACCGTACCTATATCACACACTTCCACGCCGTCTGTAGAAGAGCATGGGTTCAGCGCCGACACATTCAGTTCGACGAGATCGGAGGTCCTCCACGTCGACGTCTACCTGTTTACCATAACGCATGCTACAAATGCAGTATTTTATAAGTAAATAAATTAATAAATAAAATGAATAAATAAAACAAATTCATTTCTAAAATAATTGTGTATTTTAATTTTTGTCTAAAACCTACATTTCCCATGTATAATTTTATTTTATTTTTCATCTTGTGTTCTTTTATCAAACTAACTATACTTACAGATTTGTTTTTTAATACTGAAATACTTTATAGTTTTATTTTATATTAAACAATATATATTTTAATATTTTTATATAAAATATTTAGCCTGCACACTATAAAAGAACATTAAAATTACAAAAACATAGATATATACTGTTGTGATCTAAGCAATTTCATTTATATGTATATTTATTATGTTGGCAATATGTTCATACAGTACGTTAAGTTAGGTGTACTTATTATTTGAAAGTCTCGAAAAGATAGTCAGTCGTGTACCCGCTCTCGTACACTCATGTGCGCTGCTACTTTTATACTCGCCAAATAAATCTTCTCCGATATACACTATTTATAGTTTATTACTATGATCCCTGCTTCCAGAATATTCCCAGTATCATATACAAATCTCATGTATAGATAGATCACTGTTGTCCAGTATATCGATTAATTTTACCCATATCTTGGCATTTATGGTTGATATCGACGCTCCCTACGAAAACTATCACGATTCAGATTGCCACGAAGACTAGTCCATTTCAGCGTTGGCCGCGAAGACTAGCACGCCCCATTGATTTGCGTTGAAGACTAGCCCGATCCGCTTGATTGCGGTGAAGACTAGCACATTCCACTGCCTCTTATGTAAATTAACACGGTGACGCGAAGTGGTAGTTTTCGCGGCAAGCTTGCGAATCGTCTTACTTTTCGTCGCAATCTCGCGAATCGTTCTACTTTTCGTCGCAATCTTACTAATTGTACTAGTATTCGCGGCAAAGTCGTGAATTATGCTAGTTTTCGTTGCAGTTTTCTGAAATGTGCTAGTCTTCGTGAGGAGGTCAAAAAAGGTGCTAGTTTTCGTAGGGAGCGTCGATATATAGCCAACAGTTGTCCACAGTATATATAAATATTGCCCAAATGTGGCTCCGGCGCCGTGGTATTATAAAGCCAATATTTTTCTCATATATTTTTTCTCATAGGCCACATCTTGCCCATAGTTGGCCCATACTATGTCCAATATTTGGGCCATAGTAAATTTTTTTACGCGGGTACTTATACAAAAATACTTATACAAGATAAATTAAAAGAATTAAAAATACTAATCGTAAGAAAGTGAAAAACTTTCGAATTATTATAAAAAATATCCTTCTACTATATATTTTGGAAAAATTTGAGAATTATTTACCCGCTTTAGTCCATTTTTTAAATAGAGTAAAAAGCTTCAATTGTTTTTCACAAGTTAAAATAAAGTCACCCATGGTAAAAATGGTAGAGTTTATTTCATATTCCGTTTTGACACTGCAATTAGGCACGCTGTAATTATTAAAAAAATATTATGTTCTTTCAAAATAATACTTTAAGTGTTTGGATTGGAAAGCAAGCTTGTAATTGCATGACAATTTGCATGCATAATGAATATTTGTACTCACGCTATTGTCGCTTATAGCACATCTTTTCAGACAGAATCAAAAGTGTTCGCGACTTTCAGTTATTTGAGGTTGTAGTTTGGAAATAAATGCATCTCCTAAGAATCTATGATTGACATCAATATTTCATCAATAATTGTATCTAAAATGTTTAAATTGTTCAAAAACTTAAGAGTCATGATAAAATTATAAGAGTGTCAGATATAGTTTATTCACCGATATATTTTATTCACCTCGATGAATGTTTTAACACAATTTTTATATATCAGGAAATGTGAAAGGTAATAATTGTTAGAAATTCTATTAATTCATATTTATACTAAAAATTTTTGTTTATTTTGTGAAAAGTATTGTTAAATATCAAAAGTACCTTGGATACAGTGATAATATAGGAATTAATTAAATACCTATAAAAAATCAGGCTGCATCTATAAATATATCTTTAATACACATTTGAACTTATTTGGTCGATTGATTAAAAATAGATTTTTTCTCAACTCAGTAGGCGTGAAATAGAGCCTTTTTCACGTGTGAAAGTTATAGGAGAGAAAATTTCGCATTTCGAGCGTATTTTATGAAAGTGGTAAGGAATACCCATTTCTACCCTTAAACAGGTGAGAAATGGCTATTTCTACTCTAAAACAGGTAAGAAATGGCCATTTCTACCCTAAAACAAGTGAGAAATGAATATTATATATGTATAATATTCATTATATAATTATTATTATTTTATTATTATATTATATTTCTACCTCCCTTTAGGGAGGTATAGTTAATTGTGTATCTACATTTCAAATTATTTTAATTTCTAACTGCGTTTTGTACGACTCGAAATCCCCAATCCTCTCTCCGACTCACATACGTAAAAAAGGCTGTCATGCCTTCGTTAAAAAAAATTCGGTGTTTAACACGGGAAGAATAGCACATTACGATACGGGTGTGGAGGGTGATTATTTACCGCAGGAGACATTTTTCGCACGAGCGAAGCGATCGAGTGCGAAAAGTCGAATGCGGTAAAAATCACCTTACGCACCAATGCCGTACCGTATTTTATACCACCAGAACCGAATAATCATATTAAAGTTATGATTTTGAGGTTAGAGTGTTGTAAAAGATATTTAAGACTTGGGTGAGACGATGGCAGCACTGGTGTCTGTCTCAGGCGCATTCGGCGCCCTCGACTTCGACTCGTGCAGAGCACCTCACCCTCGCTAGAAATAGTTCATTTTCTCCCCTTGTTGTACAATGTACTATTATTCAACACTCGACCGATATGACCACTTTTTGCCTCTGAAAATCGGGGCGACAGTAGCATAATTTCCCGTAAACCGCATCTGTCGGGATAAAGTACAATTAGCGGGGCGAAAGTAAAATTAGCGATGCGAAAGTAAAATTGAAATTTCTTTTAATTTTTTTTACAGTACTATTGGGTGTTGGAATTAATTCGTAGCGTTTTTTTAATGAAAAAATATTATTTATTTCATATGAAAATCAAAAAATACATTAATTAAAGTATTGCCCATCGCTTTCTACTACTTTTGACCATCTTTCGGGCAGTGAACGAATACCGCGTCGGAAGAACTCTTCGTCTTTAGATGAAATCCACGAATCGACCCATTTTTTACAATCTTCATAAGATGTGAACTTCTGCTCACACAAGCTATGAGCCATTGATCGAAACAAGTGGTAGTCGCTAAGATCAATATCTGGAGAATACGGTGGGTGCGGTAGCACTTCCCATTTAAGTGTTTCCAGGTATGTTTTTACCGATTTTCCAACGTGTGGGCGAGCATTGCCGTGAAGCAAAATGACTTTTTCGTGTCTTTTGGAGTATTCCGACCGTTTTTCTTTCAATGCACGGCTCAAGCACATCAGTTGCAGTCTGCAGAGATCCCCAGTTACGGTTTCATGCGATTTGACCCATGGCTATTGGGCTTTGCCACTAATGTTGATGGTTCACCGGGCTTAACCCATGACTTTCTGCGCTTCGGATTGTCATAATGGATTCACTGTTCATGACCGGTAACAATTCGATGCAAAAAACCTTTTCTTTTCTGCCGTTGGAGCAGCAGTTCGCACGTGAAAAAACGTATCTCAATATCCCTTGGTTTCAATTCACGTGGGATCCAATGTCCATCCTTCTGGATCATGCCCAAACTTTTAAGACGTTTTCGCACTGCTGATAAGTCAACTCCCAATGACGTAGACAATTCTTTAAGTGTTTGACATGAGTCTTCATTGAGCAATGCCTCCAAATCATTATCTTCAAATTCTTTTGGCTGACCAGGTCACTCCTTGTCATCCAAGTCTAAATCACCAGCTTTAAAACGTGTGAACCACTTCCGACACGTTTGCTCAGTTAGAGCATGTTCACTGTACACTTCCACTAAAATACAATGAGCTTCAGCTGCACTTCTGTTCACATTAAAGTAATGAAGTGAAAACTCCCCGCAAAAACACTTTATTCGGCACAAATTTTGACATATTCAATAAATTATAAAGTGTTCCCTATTAAAAATAATCACGTGAGTACTCACGTGAGTACTCACGTGAATACTCACGTGAGAGCTCACGTGAGCTCTCACGCGAGCTCTCACGCGAATTTTTCGACCATATTCTCACGTGAGTACTCACGTGAGTACTCACGTGAGAAGTAAAAAAAAAATGGTTTAAAAAAAATTAGTAATCAATGTTTTTTTTACTAAACTATTACATAAATATTTTAACTTTAATTTTTGCATATACCTTTCAATCCTTAAATAGTATAGGAAGATATCAAAAGCGAGGCAAGCCTCGTAATTACAACTCTTTTAAAAGAGTCGCGGTATTGACTAAGTCTTATGGCTTTATGTATTCTTGCCGGTGTTCATTTGCCTATGGAAATCGAGAAAGGGGTTGCCGCCTGGCGGTTAAAAGAGTTACTAGACGTGGAGTTCAGACGGGTCCTATCAGTTCCGCCGGTGACCGCCAGGCGGCAACCCCTTTCTCGATTTCCATAGGCAAATGAACACCGGCGAGAATACATAAAGCCATAAGACTTAGTCAATATCGCGACTCTTTTAAAAGAGTTGTAATTACGAGGCTTGCCTCGCTTTTGATATCTCCCTATACTATTTAAGGATTGAAAGGTATACGCAAAAATTAAAGTTAAAATATTTATGTAATAGTTCAGTAAAAAAAACATTGATTACTAATTTTTTTTAAACTATTTTTTTCACTTCTCACGTGAGTACTCACGTGAGTACTCACGTGAGAATATGGTCAAAACCTCACGTGAGAGCTCGCGTGAGTACTCACGTGAGTACTCACGTGAGTACTCACGTGATTATTTTTAATAGGGTTGTTATTTATGATTTGAAAAAACGTTATGTACGGCAAATGGCGTCCTATGATAGCTGTTTACGATGTATACATTACTGTAGGTAACAACGAAATAGTGTACTACTTGTGCCATCTCTTGTAAAACGCTACGAATTAATTCCAATACCCAATAATAATTCACAATAAATATAAAAAAAAACGCGTCGGCCCCGCATTTCAGGGTCAAAAAGTGGCCACGGTCGAGAATGGAATAAAATACTATATGTAGCACGGAACGAAAGTAGATTTTTCCTGCGGGTGGGTTTACTGCACAAGCGAAACGAGGGCTACTTTCGTCCCTTGTTGCATAATGTACTATATTACTATTAGGACAAATATTATGTAATAGAAATATGGAATAATTTGAAATATTTTCTTTGCGATGTTGTGGTATACTTTTTTAAGTCAAGTACTTTAAGTAGTACAGTATCACCTACTTTTATAATATTTTCAATCATGTACATTCTTTATTCCCCCTACGATATTTAAACATTACACTACATTCGCCTAACATCATGCCCGTGGGATCCAGAAACTTACAGCTAACCCACATGAATCAATTTCGACAGGAAGATACTGATTGGGTATGAATAATATATACATACTACTGAAAATTTAGTCTGAATGTCCATGAAAACATACAGATAAGAAATATTTTCTTGTAATACATGCACGATTTTTACCGTTTTTCGGCCTAAAAAGAGGTCCTAAAGTGAGTTTTCTTTATTGATGGAAAAAAAATACTTTTTTAATGTTACATAGTTACATTAATTGAACTTACGCATTCGTTCTCAATTTCTGTTTTTAAAATATTATTTTATTTAATCAATAAAATAATAACAATAACAATTAAAGTATTTAATTTCGAAAAGAAGCTACGACGGTTATATATGACATTGTGCTTTTGATTATCTGAAACAAAAATTAAACTGATATAGATGAAATACATTCAAAAAATACCTTAATTTAAGTCCCTAGTGGAAATTTAATTTGCTCAAAATAGTTTAAAACAATTCGTCACTGTTCAAATCTTTTTAAAATTGTTTAAAACTGTTCAAAACCGTTTAAAACTGTTTATTAGTGTGAATTTTTGGACGTTTAAAACAGTTCTAAACAGTTATGAACAGTTTTAAACAGTTTTGAACACTTTTGAACTTTTTTAAACATTTACGAACAATTTAAAACTGTTTTGAACTTTTGTATTAAAATATTATTAATTAATAAGAATTTATTTAAAACAGTTTAAAATAATTTTGTACAGTTATGAACTGTTTTAAACAGTTTTAAATGGTTTTGAACATTTATGAATGGTTTCAAACAATTTTGAACAGTTTTAATCCGTTCTGAACTTTCGTTTGAACAATATGAATTTGTTTAGAATAGTTTTGAACAGTTTTGAACAGTTATTAATGTCGCCGTCGTCGCAGATACGACGAAAAGTCGCTTCCTTACTGGAAACTTAATTTGCTCAAAACTGCTGTAAACTGTTCAAAACTGTTTTAAACTATTTCAAATAATTTCCTGATGATCAGTACATTTTCAATACAATAATTCTGAATTGTTTAAAACTGCTTAAAATTGTTCATAACTATTTAAGACTGTTTTAAACTGATCAAATAAATGTCTGATCAGTACATTTTCAATACAAAAATTCAAAATTGTTCAAAACTGTTCAAAATTGTTCATAACTGTTTAGAATTGTTTTAAACGTCCAAAAATTCACACTAATAAACAGTTTTAAACAGATTTGAACAGTTACGAATTGTTTTAAACCGTTTTGCCCAAATTAAATTTCCACTAGGGGTATGCATAAAATCAGTTTTTACGCTTCCATAATTTTCGAAATTCATCACGTACAGCCCAGCCGCTGTTAAGACACACGGTTTCATACAACGTATCATCATAATCTTAAGTAAAGTTTTCGATCGTTCCGATGCAGTGTACCATTCGTTTAAGTACCTTGCAATGATAAAATTATATCAAATAGCGCAGAAGCTACTTATTTTCATGTATATGGTTTAAGCAGTTTTAATAATGTAATGGTAGAAACAGTTTTAAACTTACGTATATGTAAATATGTCCAAACACTCCGTTATGACTAACTGTCCTGGCCAACTTAAGTAAAACAGATTTATCATAACGCCAAATTCAATCATGCTTAATCTTATAAAGTCCAATGGTACATCAAATCTCTCCATAATCTAAAAATTCACAATTAAATTACTTAGAAATAGTATGGTTCGTGTTTCTTTTTATATGCAGCGGACCTACAGTTATTGCTCCAAATGTAAGGAAAAGTACATTTATACATATCAGTATAAGAAAGCAGATATCATAAGTAGACTCAATCATATCTATAAACCTTTATTTGCAAATCATATACTTGTTTAGATTTCAGATTTTACATGTTTAGTTCATTGAAAGTATAAAAATTAATTTGTTCTATGTAATGAAAATACTAACCGTATTGATTCCTTATGTAAACGTATTATAGAAACAAGAAGATCGTACGAAATATCTTTATGTTCATTGCCAAGTTTTGTTAATTTTTTCAGTCTATATCTGAAACCATATCGCCCTTTTCAATTTATAATCATTATAAATTTTAAAAGAGTTATAAATTTGAGTTAAATTTTAAGATATTTTATGTTATTAAATGTGTTGTTCAAATAAAAAATGTATTAATCTTACTTAATAACATTAAAAATACCAAGATTTTGATGTACAACTGCTGTATATGTCGTGTCAATTGACATTAGTGCTAATACACTTACGACAGTGAGTACACAATAAAGAACATAAATATAATAGTAATATTCCCATGGATCTACAAAAAATTCAGCTTGAACAGGTAATATCTTTTGACGGGATCCATTCAAAGGTATAATGACATCGAGCAAAACAGGTAACATTCCCAGTTGACTAAAACATATTGCTGCCACTGTTAAGTATCCTATAGGTATAAATAACAATTGAAAATTGTTGAAATACTCAAGATAAAATTTTAAATTCAAAATAAAATTTAAAAACAATGTTTTTACCAACATAACCGTACGTTTTCAATCTGCCTAATCTCGCATATTTTAGCATAATTTCTCTTTCGTCTGGATCTGATATTGCGATCCAGTTTTCCGCAACTTGTGTGTACACTTTTGACATCTACAAAAGTTAAATGTTGTTGAAAATAAATTTTCTTTTCTAAAAAAAATACATAGCGGTGTTATAAATTCTTCAAAGTTTGGATTTTCCAAATCCCTTATATGTCATTATAGTTAACAGTATTAAATGAAAAATAAACAATGTATGTCCTTATAAGCTATCCCTTGATATATATATTCAACATACTGTTTCTTTAAGTGTATTTTGTATTTTTCTACGTATACTCAAATATACTTACAAGGAGAGTGCGTAACCTTTGGGTCACGGACTTGTACCAAATTAAAATATCTTGTTTTAGAGTAAAAAAATATTAAAAGCCTGTTCCAGGATTTATTCTCATAGGCCTTTTTTCTCGAGAGATGTGCCATGTTATCTTAAAAATGAGTTATTTTGCTAAAACATGATATCTCTTCTATTGTACGTAACTCTGCAAGTATTCCCGTTACGAAAATGAGCGACAAAAATTATAAAAGTAGGCAAAACAAACTTTATTTTAAGCACTGTTTCGACTAAAAATATCGATTTTTCAGAAAGTTATGAGTAATCGAAGATAGCGTCAAAAATTGATTGAAAATTTCTCCTTTTGCTTCCTCCTAGAGGAAGCTTTGTGATAGTAAATTTTTGAGTTGTTGTAAAAACATGTTATAATTGTGTTCCGAGGTGTTAAGAATCAAAATACATGGTTTTTGAAAAATGTCTGTATGGATGTGTGTGTCTGTGTGTGTGTGTGTGTGTGTGTGTGTGTGTGTGTGTGTGTGTGTGTGTGTGTGTGTGTGTGTGTGTGTGTGTGTGTGTGTGTGTGTGTGTGTGTGTGTGTGTGTGTGTGTGTGTGTGTGTGTGTGTGTGTGTGTGTGTGTGTGTGTACGTCTGGATCTCAGCTTCTACTCGGTCGATTTTGACCGGACAGGTCTCATTTTTTTTGTTTTTTTTTTGCGTGACGGCGGGTCAAAAATCCGTTTTTTGATTGGGGCGATGCGTTTTTGTTTTTTTTTCAAATTTTAGATTTTCTCAAAACTGTTTTTTGATTTTTTTAAATGATAGGATCGAGTTATTCGAATCTGATGGGTAGCGTTCGAAAGAGAATTAAAATACCTATATTTTCTAAACAAAAAAAAAATTTCTAGCTATCACGGTTCTTTTGTTATTAACAAAACCGTGTTTTTTTTTAGAAGCTTATAACTCCTTAACTTAACGGTCAATTTTTTTGAGAAAAATTATGATAATACAGAATATAAATAGCTATAATCTGTTAAAATTTGAATACATTCTGTAGGCTAGATTTTGAGTAAAAAATTGAAAAATGAAAAAAATCAGTTTTGTATGTCCAACGATTACAAGAGTAAAATTGACTTAATGGCTTCAAAATTCCTTTTAGAGGTAGATTTTTTATAGTTCTCGGTCGAGTTCTTTGGGCAAAATGATTGGTCCATAAACTTCAGAGATATTTGAGGTTAAAAATTTTTTGACATTTTTTAAAATTGTAATTTCTCGAGAACGGCTCAATGTATCTGAATGGGTGGGTGGCATTCGAAAGAGAATTAAAATACCTATATTTCCTAAAAAAAGTTAATTTTCTATCTATCACGGTTCTTTAGTTATCATCAAAAACAAAAACGTGTTTTTTTTTTAAACTCATAACTCAAATGATGTGTAACAAAATGAATTAAAATGTTTAAAAATTATATCTAATATAATCTATTATAATTATGAATTATACATTATGAATGCATTATATTCTGTATTATAATAATTTATTTGTGAGTTATGAACTTTTTTAAAGAAACACGTTTTTGTTAATAACAAAAGAACAATGATAGCTATAAATTTTTTTTTTCTTAAAAAATATGAATTATGAAATATAAAAAAAAACACGTTTTTGTTAATAACAAAACAACCGTGATAGCTATTTGTTTTATTATAAAATATAGATATTTTACTTCTATTTCAAATGACAACTTTATTTATCAGCTCGAAATTTATATAAATTTGATATTAATAAATAATAAATAAATAAATAAATTTAAAAATTAACAATTTTTAATATTCATAAATGAATTTAATTATAATTACGCAATAAATTTTTTAAAAAATTATAAGTTTTGTTATTAAAAATTAATTAAAGGAATCAACAAATTACGGTTGAGGAAGCTACGGGCCAATGAATTGGCAGCGGTTTTTTTTTCTATCTATTTTATAGCTACAATTTTATTAAAGTAAAATTTCTTTTTTTTTAGTTGGATTAAATAAAGTGTAAATAAATTAAAATAAAATAATTAACTTCTTTAGTAAGGTCGTATTTCAGAAAGAAGTTTATATATATCGCTGTTGATATATATTTTTTTTTTTTTTTAATATATCAGTAATTTTATTTCAGGTGGGGAGGCTTCGCCCCCCACACCCCTCTGAGTGGGGGCTTCGCCCCCTACACCCCCACCAGGGGCTCCGCCCCTGGACCCTGCCCTGCGCCCCACATCAAACCCGCCATACCTCATTACCTACCAACAACAAACTTTATTGTTTCTTTTATTTTGTTTTATTTAGATGGGACATTTCAACATAATAACTATATCCTCAAGGATTTTCATTCATGGTCACAAAATGATTTCGTAGATTCATTCGTCATCGAATATCATTTAATGTGTGATATCAGGAATATGGTTACGAATCGTGAGGATGGAATATTATATTTGCTTATTCTTTGGCTCAATTTTATATTTAATCAAAAATTTAATCTTTGTTTTTTAATTTTATTTTTAAGGTTTAAACTTGAAGAACTTCTATTAATCACATTGTTAATAGAAGATTAGATTATATACAATATTAGCTGCCTGTCTACGACCAAGTTTTAGAAAAAAATAATTTGTTTCTTGGACCAACTTAGAATAATTTTAAGTAAAAAAACATTTAGGGATTTAATCTTTTAATTTTTGTTACTTCAACATCAATTTATATTTCTTATTATATATTTTTATTAGTGTTTTAGTTTACATAATATTTGGCATTTTGTAAACAATAGATATTTCTTTTTTTTAAATTATGTTTTCAATGTGTTTATCTCATT
Organism: Torymus aiolomorphi; assembly: GCA_036365515.1. NCBI lineage: Eukaryota > Metazoa > Arthropoda > Insecta > Hymenoptera > Torymidae > Torymus > Torymus aiolomorphi. The sequence continues at coordinate 33,617,730 of CM070876.1, forward strand.
TTATAGCACAGTGTGACCTAAGTCCGCACTTAAGTTACGCCTACCCGTGACTTAAGTAGTCGATTATTGCACCGTGAGGTTAGCGCGCGAACGTAGCGAGTGGACTGATTAAGGTACGGATAGGCGTGACAGCGGATTTAGGTAAACGTGCTATAAAATATCGTACGATACATGTGACTTCAGTGGCAGTATCGTAATGTACTATTTTAACATTGTAATTAAATGTAATTTTATATCTCATGATTATATTTTTATAATTATATGATCTTTCGAATGTTATATTGATTTTTCCGATATTATTTAAAGCTATTGCATTGAATAATTCTTTGTCAAATCGAATCATGTTAAATAAGCGAAAATTGAATATGTAAAGTGTCGTATTTATAGGTTTAGATAATCAGGATTGATTGTACATTAAAATATTAATTGGGGAAAAGTTTTGTTTAGATGTTATCCATAAGTATATCTTTTGCATTCAATATTTTTGTGTAAAGTCAAATCGTTGAAATAAGCGAAAATCGTCCATTTTATGTATGTTTTGGCGTTAAAAATTGTTTGTTTGGATTTAACTCGTCGGGAATTGATTGTACAAAAAAATGTTTAATAGGAAAAATTTATTTTTAATATTATCTATAACTTTTACGTTCAACATTTTTGTGTAAAGTCAAATTCTGCTCAGTTATAAACGAAAATCAGCCATTTTATGTACATTTAGGCGTTAAAACCCGTTTTTTTGGATTTAACTCATCAGGAATTGATCGTACAAAAAAATGTCGAATAGGAAAAAGTTTTGTTTCAATATTATCTATAACTTTTGTATTTAACATTTTTGTGTAAATTCAAATTCTGTAAAGTAATAGCAAAAAAACGACTATTTTTGATGATTTTAGCGATTTTTTCGCTATTACATTGTTAAATATTGTTCATAGAAAAAAATGTTCAATGTAAAAAAGACGTCTTTTAATTAGTTTTAGCAGATGCATTTGTTTTTTTTGACTTAAATTTAATTTTGTTCACCGTATGCTCAAAAATCGATTTTTTCAAATTTTTATTTGCTCTGGCGTTTTTTTATTTGTCGATCGATTTGGCTCGGTAGAGAACTGTCAGTTACTTATAATTAGACGAGTATATTCCCCAAAGCCCGTTTGGATCCGTCGAAATTTCGCTGAGATAATCGGGTTACTTGATCACATACATACGTACAGCATACATACATCTCTGAAAACGCTTAAAATGTACTTCTTTTGGGTGGAAAATAGTTTTTATGTTGTAAATTTTCAGAATTTGAAGTGTTACAATTTTCGCCCTGACGAAAATATAAGGCTCTCCCGAGAAGCGGTCGTGCCTAATAAAAATTAACAATTTTTAATATTCCTAAATAAATTTAATTATAATTATGCAATAAATTTTTTAAAAAATTATAAATTTTGTTATTAAAAATTAATTAAAGGAATCAACAAATTACGGTTGAAGAAGCTACGGGCCAATGAATTGGCAGCGGTTTTTTAATAGTACATTTCGACACGGGTGGGGGTTATTTTGCACGAGCGAAGCGAGTGCGAAAAAGTCACACCACCTAAATAATCGACTTACGCACTAGTTTCGAACGGTATTTTATACCACGAGCGCCGAAAAATCATATCAAAGTTGTGATTTTGAGGTTAAAGTGGCATAAAGGATTTTAAAGATGCTATTTTCAATCCTTTTTTACACTATCTTTGATTTCTCATAACTTTCTGAAAAATCGATATTTTTAGTCGAAACAGTGCTTAAAATAAAGCTTGTTTTGCCTACTTTTATAATTTTTGTCGCTCATATTAGTAGCGAGAATACTTGCAAAGTTTCATACAATAGAAGAGACATCATTTTTTTAGAAAAATAACGCATTTTTAAGATAACATGGCACAGATCTCGAGAAAAAAGGCCTATGAGAATAAATACTGGACCAGGGGTTCAATATTTTTTTACTCTAAAACAAGATATTTAATTTGGTAAAAATCCGTGACCCAAAGATTACGCACTCTCCTTGTTAGTAAACGTATTAAATGCCATTAGAAATACCTGATGCAGTTATCTTTATTATTAAATGCATTGGATACGCTAGAATCTTGATCATATCTAGCTGCTCGATGTGATCAAATTCGTCAATTGCATCAATATTAAATAAAACATGAGGTACCCTGGTAGAAATTTGTCCATTAAAAATTGGCAGAAATACAGAAACTGGCCATTAGAAATGGCTAGTTACTAGACACAAGTGTAAGTAACGCTTTTTTCAGTCAAGTTCTCGTATTTTACGGAATGACCCTCTTTTATGGAGTAACCTTAAAATCTTCACATTATAATTTAATAGTAATATTTAATCATATAGTGTTGAAAAACTTATATTTCAAAATCGTTATTTTGTAATTTATCTCTATCTCTTTTACTGATCGCCATAACAAATAGGTTACTAAATTTTGAATGACTTCGTCGATTTGCTATTAAAATGCCGAATTCATATAGGTGGTACAAAATTGAGACCATTTTTGCGGCCAATAAATGTGAAAAATAGGTTGAAAAATTTATGGTAGAAAACTGGAGTCCATTTTTTTACCATTGTGGTTCAAATTAGCCATTTACTATCCAAAAATGATTTCAATTTCTACCAGGGTATGGGCATATATTTTATAACGAATATATGAATTTTCTACTCGATTTCCTTGGTAGAAAATAAACCAGCTTTTCTGCCTAAACTGTTATAAATTAGCTAGATTTCTTAGCTATAAATAAGCTGCTCTGTTAACTATAATCTAGCTAAAAACCAGTTAATTTTTGGTTAAGGGGGCAAGTCTGGGTTAAAGCCGGAAAAAATAGATTTTAGTATAATTAGTCAGGTTGAGATTTTTCCCGGTCTATCCAGCATGCACAATGGGCGATAGGATGAAGGGTCATCCGGCGGCTTGTTGTTCTTGGGCAAGAGCACGAGTCTTTGCCGCTTCCATCGCTCTGGAAAAATTCCCTCTGCAAGGCAGGTATTGTATATATCCAGAAACATATCGGGAGCTGCCTTTATTGCCGTCTTCCGCACCACGTTGGGGATGTTGTCCATCCCCGATGCCTTGTTGTTTCCGACTCTGTTATTCGCTCGAAGTAGCTCCTTCGGACTGATCGGAGGAATGTCTTCATCTTGTTGCTCCACCTGATAGACGAAGGGCTCCTGTTTTGGAAACTGTGTGCTCACGATCTTTTCGAGTTGCTCGAGGCATGTGGGTTGCTGCCGTGACTGGCTCTTGAGACGAGTCATGACGACCTTATACAGTTTTCCCCACGGATCTTCATCAACTATCTCTAGTAACTCAGTCCAACATTGCCTTTTGCTACGCTTGATAGCTTTGGTAAGCTTGGACCGTACCAACTTGAACGTTTTCTACAATTCAGGGAAGGTGGGTTTCCCTTTAGCCCGCTGTGATAGCCTCCTGGTCTTGTGGCACTCCGCACGGAGCTGCGTGATTTTGTCGCTCCACCAGTGGACAGGCGTTTTGGTTTTGTTTTGGTGATTTAGTGTGCTAATAATGTCATTTTTTAAAAGCTGGAGTAAAACTTATATCTCGTTGCTGTTGCTCGGAGCTGGTCGGAGTACTTGTCAAGGTTGGTGGTGTACGATGGTTGGCTGTGGTGTAGTTTAAGGTGGTCTCTGGGTCTAGTGCTCACTGGGCGTCGCTGTTATGTTGGTGTATGAGTGGCTTTTGGCGTGTACCGAGATGGCCAGCGTTGAGTTTCTGTGGGTAGTTTTGTTGCTGTTATTCACTTGTTGTGCCAGTTTGTGGTAAGGGCATCCTCGGAAGTTCGCCGGATGGTCTCTCTTTGCAGTTAACACATGTGGGTGGTTCTTTGTTTTCATTGATTCCTGCATTGCGGGGACAGTGTCCTAGTTCGTGTTCGCCTGTGCATTTTACGCACCTGTAGCCTAGGTTGCAGTTGGCGCTTGAATGGCCATGGCAACTCTTTGGCATTTAAAACATTGAAAAACTTTGTTTTTGCGATAGGGTTCCCATCTTACTACTTCGTGGGCAATTTTTTTTAGTGAGGTTATGTTCTGTGTTTTGCTATCCGGCGAGAGTTATATTAAGTAATAGAATTTGTCTGGGATGTTTTTGTTAAAAAAGAATTTGTCTATTTTTTCTATTTTTACCTCGGATAATTTTAGTTTTGCCAGTTTTTTTTTTATTTCATCTGTGCTGAATTCACATGTTTAAGCCTTTAAAACTAGGATTTTTTGCTGCTAAGCGGCGTATATATGAAGAAAGCTATTTTTGACTCTAGTAGAAATGACGTAGCAATTTCATAGTCACTTATGTTGTACGTGTAGATAATCGGCTCGTTAGAGTTGTTGTGGTTTACATGGAAGTCGGCGATGTCTGTTTTTGTTTTCAAGTCTGCACTGAACAAAAATGGCTTTGATGTATGTGGAATCATGGGAGTTTCGGATATGGGGCTGTAGCAGTGCCACGCGTGGATGGAGATTAGGGCCTATTATATTCCTCCTATGGTGCGCTACTAGTCACATAAGGCAATAGGCCCCATTGCCGAGAGGCTAGCAGGGAGCATTGATTCTCGAAGTTCATTTGTTTTTCAACTGTTTGAACGTGAACAGAGTCGGGATAGCTCTACACGTGGCACTACAACGGCCCTACGCCCGAACTTCCACGCTACTACATATATGGAGCTGATCCCGTTCTAAAATTGGTAATCTCGTACTACCATTTTCCTTTTAGTGTGTGATTAGTGTCTTGATTCAGTTGTGCTTGGAGTAAATAGGTGGGATCCTTTTATTTTTTCCTGATGCGGTTGATTGACTGTTGCTTATGTCGTGAGAATTTGGCTAGTTTCTGGTGGCATTTGGCAGCGGTGTGCTTTGTGTTAGATTCTCTAGTAGTATTTTTTGTTTTTTTTTTTTATTCCATATTCCTACCCGTATATCACTATGCAGGGTTTCCACGGGTCGCTCCCACCGCCTTGGCGTGGGTGCGTTTGATCCCAACGCCCTTCTCTATACGTTGACTCCACTAAATATGAATTATTACTTTTAGTTCAGCTATACATAACCTTAACCAAATCAACAATTGTTATCATGACCGGTGATCGTTGAACATTCACTTGAACATGTAATAATATAGTAAAAATCAAAAGAAATAATATAGATTTTTGCAAAATCCCATTTTTATTATATTACCATTGATTCGCTCCTCATAGTAGCTAAATATTTAAATAAAACACCTGCAATATAAACTAAACTTGCAGTATTTTCAGAACATAAACCCAGTTCCGTTCCACACCATATTCTGATTCCATTAGCCTAAAGGTTGAAAGTTATTTATTATTATCATAATACATTCTAATAAAGTTGATTTAAAAATTTTTGTAGTACGGAAATTGGAAATCATGTCTGAAAGTCAATTCTTCTTTTATGCATAATCGAAATACACGTAATACTTACATGCGGTATGGTGGCGACTGCCAAAACACAAGCAATCCATAATCTCACAAGTATCCTAAACGTACCAATGTTATAAGGCCACAATCCAGTGCTTAAGTTTAGTATTTTGTTTATTCTAAAATATTCATTGTCATATACTTTGTCAACTTCTGCACTTTCCATTTTTATATATTTTCAACACAGATACAAGATAAAATTTCAGCGATTTTTTATATATTCTGACTTTGGTAAGGTTCGTATATTTAATTTATATACGATCGGTGTTTTGATAATTCCATCCTGTCTGTAAGTAGTTTTTCAAATCATGAAATGTAATTTAAATACTTCATTAAAATAGCATTTATGACAATTGAAATATAAGAACAATTTTAATACATAAGTAAACAACATTTTGTATAATTTTTAACAAGTGTTTTATAAACTTTATATTAAAAGAAGTTATTATCCAATGCAAAACTATTCTGAATAATATTCTTGTCGTTACTAATAGAATCTACCAAACATTCTACTCTCAATTTCAAAAATTTAAATTATTTGTGAGAATAAATTTACTCACTTTAGCTTCAGATAAAAAATTTATGGAATATATGAAAAGGTTAAATTAAAATTAATTATAAAGATAATATTAACTATAACGTTTATATAATAATACATTTCTTTCTTTGGTGTAAAAAATACCATTTCCCAAGATTTTTTAAATTTACGCAGACAGACTTAATATTATTTTAAAGCTAATCAATAAAATGCTTTTCACAGTATTTAATATATAAAATACGAAGAAACCTACTATAGTAAGATATATACCATAACAGCTATTATTTCACAGACTGGCACTCGAGACTTGGCGCTAGTGTCTGACTTGAAAAACAGAGAACTTGGGGGGAATCCTAAGCTTGCTATTTTTTAGACACAACAGTATATATACCCTTAATTAAAAAAGAGGTTTTAATTGCCAGGCAATTTGCAAACGTAATTAAAAGAAATTGGCGTACACAAATAGCCGACAACATACACCTCCCTATATTTATAAAATTATTGTTTGTTTTTCACATGCATACACAATTGTACATTTCATGGCAATATAAAAAACTAATAGTAAAAGTGGTATTTTGTAAGAAATATATTAAGTTTAACAGAAATTTGATAATATATTTAAAATGATAGACGTATCTAATAAGTAACAAATAAATTTCTATGCTGATCGAACTATATTCATGAATGTTATACGTAACTTTTTAATTAAATCCTACTTGACAGCTTTAAATTGGTAGTTATCAAGCAGTCTATTTTTTGAAAAACAAACATATTTGGTGATTGAAAAATGAGAAATAAATCAGCTTATCAAATTTTCTAATAAAACTTTCTTAAGTTTTTTTATTCAATTTCAAGTTTTAGGGCTGAAAGAAAGGTACTATTTTTTTATTATTAAATATTTATTTACAAAAATAAAAGCAGTGTATAAGATACCTTTAACAAATCGCTATTTTTATTCAAAATATAATAACCGTGACTTATTAATATAATTATTAATAATCAGTGACTTCGAATGGTATAGATTAGCTGCAGACAGACATTGCAAGACATTTTTTCTCGGCAAGCTGTGCAGTTAATCATTGGAAAAGAAAATTTTTCGATATGTTTAAATATCATCACTACTCGTGCGAAATAATCACAATAAAAATAAAACTGAATTACACCTGTAGCGAAAGCAATCTTGTCATACTCGTCTTTGAAGTATAAAATATAAGCCCAGTGAACTACATAGAAAGCTTTGTAAAAAGCCAGCATACCAATATAAAAAAAAAGTGTTTTCTCTACATAATTGTTCTTAATAGTTAGACAATACTGTGGCAATATAGCAACTGCCTCAAGAAATACACTGTATGTCCAGAAAACTTCATAAGTTTCCGTATAGTCACTCAGTAAAAACGCCAAAATTGCACAGGGAATTACTAATAATTCTATCCTGTAACAAATATTAAAAAGACATTAGAGAAACGTCATAAAGCAATAAACAGTTTCAATGAGATGTGCACACATAGGACGAAATTTTCAAGAGTTATTAAAGTTGCATTTAATTATTCTATTATTCATTTAAATCTATGTTAAGAAGGGTCTTTAGCAAAATCAAAACCAATATTTTTAAATAAAATTGAAATATGTGATAAATAATGATTATTACAATCTCTGTGCGAAATTTCAACGTAGCTCGACAAAGAAAAAACATGAGTATATAAAAATTGAGTTTTGAGATACACTGCCTTATGGAATAACGTGATTTTATTTTGTGTGTTTGCATAATTTTTATACTTCCAGCCTACTTTAGCCAGTAAGAAAATGTATATAAATTCTAGAAACACCAGAAAAAGAATCAATGAAAAAATATATGGGTCAACGAAGGTTTGGCAAAGTTATTTAATATTAATCACGAAAATTTAAGCAAAATGCGTGACATACAGCTTTTTAAATTTCATAAAATTTTTGAATTTATTGTGTAAGCAAATTTTATAGATTTTTTACCTATAAATCGATTAGTTCACCTTTAATTTAGAAAATATTGGGATCCTTCTTAATGATTTCTAATTGTTTAAAATTATTGAAATTTTGGTAGGTACTTCATATTACCTGAAATCATCCTTTTCGATACCGTACGTCTTTCTGTAGAAATAAAATACTGATAGTGCAATCCAGTATACTAATACTAGATGCAGCCCTTTTAAACAAGTTTCAACCCATGAGTTGTAAACCACTATATCGAGGAACCGTGTTGTAAAAATAATCCTACTGAAAAAACTCACGTGAGATCTCAGATGAGAACTCACATGAGATCTCACGTAAGAGCTCACGCCAAAATCTCATCTGAAATTCTGGACCGCGAGCTGCTAAAATTCCTTCAATGATAAAAAATCAGTTTCTGGGAAATAGAAGTCACCTGTTAGGTTACGCCACCCCCCAGATAAGGTCAAAACTCTACGTTTTGAAGTGTTTTAGCCATTTTTTACATTTTTAGAAATTTTACACGTGAGATCTCACGTGGAATCTCATGTTTCAAATTTCTTACGTGAAATCTCACGTGAGATTTTTCAGTAGGGAACAGCATGGAGAAATTGCATTTTGCCACTGATACCTGTACAGAAAATAATTTTTAAGTTATTCGCTTGAAAAATTCAATTACCATAGTAATTGTTAATTGGTTATATAGCTTAACAAACTGATATTTTTAATTTCAGAGATGAAATAACGACTTACCAAAACACTCTTTTGTGACTACGAGCTTTAAAAGCAATATGCACAGTGCCAACAAGTACAGAAACGTTCCAACGTGAAACAAATTATTCTCCATCGCTTCCAGGTGACGTCTTTTATTAAGCTCGAATGGGAATACACTCCAACATGGATGAAAAGACTGGTCGAGTGGAGCTCGACTGACTGACTATCTACGTATATATTCTACGAGAATGAATTTTGAAGCGTCCTTTTTCTTGTTTTCATCTTTTCTTGCTAGGTTTATTTATAGACATATATGTCGAATTCTACAGAAAATTATCCCTAACTGTGGTCGAAAAATCGTAAAAATTAAAAGTTGAAGCACACCTCCAACAACTGGTTTTTCCTATTCTGTAGCAAAAATAATGCACGACAAGTGTATCGAACCAAGGAAATCGGAATAGTGTTTTTCAAGAAACTACATTTAATTTTTCTTATGGAAATTTAACATGGGAAAAATATACGAAAAGTAGTCATTGATGAGTAACCAATAGCAAGCTACTGAAGAGGCAAAAACTAAATTAAATTTCCATAAGAAAACTTAAATGTAGCTTTCACGCTATGCCGATTACCTTAGTTCGACACGCTTTTCGTGCATTATTTTTGCTACAGAATAGGAAAAACCAGTTGTTGGAGGTGTGCTTCAACTTTGAATTTTTACGATTTTTCGACCACAGCTAGGGGTAATTTTCGACATATAAGAATTCGACATATATGTCTATTTTTATATTTCTCCACTAAAACTCATCAAGCTTTTTTCCACAGTTAAAATAAGAAATTATAGCCAATCGCGAATATTTGAATAAATATCTTTTATTTGAAAAATTAATTTTTTTAATCTCTATGGACCTTTCGCTTTTTTTTACTGTACAAGAATTTTTCATTTGCAAATGGAAAATTTTTAACCCATTAAGTCCTGAATAGAGGAATTTTCACTAAAGTTTTCAACGCTTATATTTTATGTGAAAATGAATTGTAAAAAGTATATGAATAAGCGTATTCGATGTAAAATTTGATGAACTTTTAGAATCTTTCGTTAGATTTTTCAAAAAATTAAACTGTCGAACACTGTACATGATTTTTTCCAAAAAAACATGGTTTAAAAAAAAAAAAAATTATTCATTACGATTTTTCAAATGGAATGCATTTAAGATTTAATGATCAAAATGCAGAAAACGTGGCCTCGAGACCTAAACTTGAAAATCTAACGATTTAGGTTTTGAAAAAAAATTTTAAAACACAAAATGGCGGCTGAAACGCAGAAAAATCATAAAAATCTTCTGAAATTATTTACTCGAAAAAGATAGACTTTAGAGAAAAACTTTACTGAAGAAAACGTTCTTAGAACTGATTAAAGAACACGCTGGAATTTTTTCAGAAACATAAGAAGCGTTTTTAAATTTTTCAAAATTTGAAAATTTTGAAAAATTCTGAAATTTGCCAAAAGGTTCTGGAAAAATTCCAGCATGTTCTCTGATAAATTCTAAGAACTTTTTCTTCAGTAAAGTTTTTCTCTAAAGTCCATCTTTTTCGAATAAATAATTCCAGAAGATTTTTATGATTTTTCTGCGTCTCAGCCGCCATTTTATGTGTTTTAAAATTTTTTTTCAAAACCTAAATCGTTAGATTTTCAAGTTTAGGTCTCGAGGACACGTTTTCTGCATTTTGATCATTAAATCTTAAATGCATTCCATTTGAAAAATCGTAATGAATAATTTTTTTTTTTTTTTAAACCATGTTTTTTTGGAAAAAATCATGTACAGTGTTCGACAGTTTAATTTTTTGAAAAATCTAACAAAAGATTCTGAAAGTTCATCAAATTTTACATCGAATGCGCTTATCCATATACTTTTTACAATTCATTTTCACATAAAATATAAGCGTTGAAAACTTTAGTGAAAATTTGTCCATTCAGGACTTAATGGGTTAATGCTAAAAATATATTAAATATCTTGAGAATTTGAGTATGTCCTCCGATTAGTAGAGAAAATAGTAATTTTTAATGGAAACTTTTTTTCCGTGTAGTGATAATATATTCGTTAAAACATGAATTAAAAATTGCATTTCCCTGGTAGAATTTGTTTTCGTTAAAACTAATTATATCTAAGTGTTAGATTTTGAATAATTAGGTGGGAAAGGCTGACAAGGATAGAAACGAGAACGTATTGCGATGATATGTTTTCGAACCAAGTGTTAAATTTTTCTCCATTTTGTTTTTCCCCGGTATCGTTGAGGTTGTTCCTTCTCACTAAGTATTCGTATTCCTTATAAAAATATGAAATTCGCGGGAGCTCCTTGAAAAATCAATTTCTCAAGAAAAATCAAAACTTTAAAAAATCTTCAAAACTTAATTAATTTATAGCTAACGCATAACCTTTTCAAAGGTAAAAACAAAATTAGCGAGTTTTTATCTAGATTATAGTTAATTATAGAGTAGTTTATTTATACCTAAGAAATCTATCCAATTTATAAAAGTTCGGGCAGCGAAGCTGGTGGGTTTTCTACACGGAGAGAAAAGTCTAGGAATTATCGAGTGGGATTTTGTCACGCTAATATCGCAAGAGTCGCGTAAGCTTTATTCCGCTGACTTCTCAGGATATTCGCATGAACTCTTTCCTAGCGAAAATTGCAAGAGTGCAACGAGATTTTCCCGTGAGTTTCTTGCGATTAAACGTATCAGTGGCGAGAGCGTCATAGCAGATAGCTACATTCACTCCTGCGCGCTATTAGCTTTTCTCATTGGTCATCATAGGCGAGCGCGCCGGCTCCCAACGAATGAGAGAAGCGAATGCGTCTGAATGTAGACACAACAAAGGCGTGAACGATTCCCCAACGTAATCGCAAGGAGCTCTCCGGAAAATGCCGTGGAGCTCTTGCGATTTTCGCTATAAGAACAAGTTCACGAATAACGCGAGGGGCCTTGCGAATATCGCTCGAGTTTTTTTGTAAAAATCGCAAGGTAAAACGTCCTGGCAATATAACTAAGAACGCTCTTGCTTTAATTCCTCGACTTAATTCTCTCCGTGTACCAGAGTTAGTGTTCAAGTACTTTTAATTCTATAAATTTTACTTTATAACATTAAAAATTCCAAGATTTGGATGTACTACAGCCGTGTACATTGTATCAATAGACATAAGTACCGTGACACTTACAACCGTAATGACACAGTATGTAAAATAAATTTCATAATAAAAATCATACGGATCCACAAAGAATTCTGCTTTTACTACTCGAAGTTTTAGCCGAGATTCATTTAGCGGAATAACGAAATCCATAAGTATGGGTAACATCCCTAATTGACTGAATGTTATTCCTGTTACAGTCAGATATCCTGCAATCAATCATGTTTGGTTATCAAGGAGCGCGTGCACGCTCCGAAGGCATGTATGATATTTTAATCTTTGGTCACTTGGAACCGTTCGTAATTTTCTACGACAAAATAACGGTGCTATTTACAATAATTAATAGTATAAATATAACATTTTTAAGCTAATTAACTTTTTTAAAGTAAAATTGTGTATATTTCACATTATCATCACATTACTGATTACAAATTATGATTATCCGCACCAACATAGTCAGCAGATTTAAAATATCCGATTTTTGCATATTCTCCCATAATAGCTTTCTCTTGGGGATCGTTTATTGTCAACCAATTTTCTGCTACTTGTTCGTATACTTTAGATATCTGAGATGAAAATTTATTATTATAATATTATAAGAAGATTTATTGACATTCAAAATTATATACTTGATGAATTATACCTTATCTTCACTGAGAATAGTGACAAAATATTTTAGAAAGACTCCCATGGCATATACCACCCCTGAAATGTTTTCAGCGCATACACCCATATGTTTGCCACACCATACTTTAATGCCATTTGCCTAAAAATTATTTCGCAATGATTTTGTTATAATGCAAACATTAATTAGCTCTTGTATGAAAGAATTTTCTTTACTTACATGTAGCACTGAAACAACGCTTAATACAAACAATACAATGAATCGACGGATAAATTTATCAAAACGAGGCCTAAACGGCCATAAACCTGGTGTTTCTTGCAATATTCTATTTATTTTAAAATATTCATTGTTGTAAACATCTAGTAATGTTTCTCTGTCCAACTTAGATTTGGTTTCCATATTTGATAGTGTATTAGTGCATAGCTTTTTCCAAATCTACACTACTTTTGTAAATATAAGCTTAAAAAATGTTGTTGTCTCTGTGATATAAATTATTATCGATTTTCATTCGATTCATATTAATTAAGTATTAAAAAGCAACTAAATATAAATGTACAAAAGCATTATTTTAATATAATGAATTTCTACTATACAAAACGATTGTTAAAAATACTTTTTCAAAAATACTAATACAAAAATATTTATACAAAATAAATTAAAAGAATTAAAAAAATATGAGAACATCTTTTTACATGAAACTTTTTGTGCAACATAGTATAACAAAATAGCATGTTGTTATTTTAATTTGGGTGAATATAAAAGCGATTGAAAATTGCAGTAAATATTTCAATTTCTCGGGCATCCATTTCAATGTGTATGTAGTGCGGTCGACCCTCAGGCTTCTTCTATACTTGCCTTCGGAGCGCTCCCGCGCTCCTTGATACTAATCGTAAGAAAGTGAAAAACTTCCGAATTATTATTATCAACATATAAAAAATATCCTTCTACTACATTTTTTGGAAACAATTTGAGAATTATTTAGCAGCTTTAGTCCATTTTTAAATAAAGTAAAAAGCTTCAATTGTTTTTCACAAGTTAAAATAAAATCACCCATGGTAAAAATGGTAGAGTTTATTTCATATTCCGTTTTGATACTGCAATTAGGCACACTGTAATTATTAAAAAAATATTCTGTTCTTTCAAAATAATACTTTAAGTGTTTGGATTGGAAAGCAAGCTTGTAATTGCATGCCACTTTGCATGCGTAATGAATATTTGTACTCACGCTATTGTCGCTTATAGTCTTTTCAGACAGAATCAAAAGTGTTTGCGACTCTCAGTTATTTGAGGTTGTAGTTTGGAAATAAATACATCTCCTAAGAATCTATGTTTGAGATCAATATTTCATCAATAATTGTATCTAAAATGTTCAAATTGTTCAAAAACTTAAGAGTCATGATAAAATTATAAGAGTGTCAAATATAGTATTTTTTCACCTCGATGAATGTTTTAACATAATTTTTATATATCAGGAAATTTGAAAGGTAATAATTATTAGAAATTCTATTAATTCATATTTATACTAAAAATTTTGGTTTATTTTGTGAAAAGTATTGTTAAATATCAAAATCAAAAATACCTTGGATACAGTGAAAATATAGGAAATAATTAAATACCTATAAGAAAGCAGGCTGCATCTACAAATATATCAACTCAAGCGTGAAATAGAGCCTTTTTCACGTGTGAAAGTTATAGGAGAGAAAATTTCACATTTCGAGCGTATTTTATGAAAGTGGTAAGAAATACCCATTTCTACTCTTAAACAGGTGAGCAATGGAAAACTGGTGAGAAATAGCTATTTCTACCCTAAAACAGGTCAGAAATGGCCATTTCTACCCTAAAATAGGTGAGAAATGAATATTTCTACCTCCCTTTACGGAGGTATAGTTAATTGTGTCTACATTTCAAATTATTTTAATTTCTAACTGCGTTGTGTATGACTCGAAATGCCCAATCCTCTCTCCGACTCACACACGTAAAAAGGGCCCTGTCATGCCTTCGTTAAAAAAAATACGGTGTGTAACACAGGAAGAAAAGGTATTTCAGACTCGAGTGAGGCGATGGCAGCACTGGTGTCTGTCTCAGGCGCATTCGGCGCCCTCGACTCCGACTCGTGCAGAGCACCTCACCCTCGCTAGAAATAGTTCATTTTCTCCCCTTGTTGCACAATGTACTAATTATTCAACACTCGACCGATATGACCACTTTTTGCCCCTGAAAATCGGGGCAAAAGTAGCATATATTTCCCTTAAACCGCATCTGTCGGGCGAAAGTACAATTAGCCGAGCGAAAGTAAAATTAGCGACGCGAAAGTAAAATTCCATGCCACGGTCGAGAATGGAATAATAGTATATTACGCACCATGGGAGGAAAAAACTTGGACAGTCCACAGCTCGTGGAAATTGCCATCTGAGCCGAAGGCGAGGCTGGCCAATTTTACTCCCGTGGTGTGTATACTATTTTTCCCCACATCGAGGCCGAAAATGCCATATTTCCGTTTCGGAACCGGACGAGAATGAGGCACTTTCGGCCCGGTGTGAGGAAAAATACTATATGTAGCACGGGACGAAAGTAGATTTTTCCCGCGGATGGGTTTACTGCACGAGCGAAGTGAGGGCTACTTTCGTCCCTTGTTGCATAATGTATAATATTTTCTTTGCGATGTTGTGGTTTACTTTTTTAAGTCAAGTACTTACAGTATCACCTACTTTTATAATATTTTCAATTCTGTACATTCTTTATTCCCCCTACGATATTTAAACATTACACCACATTTACCTAACATTATATCCGTGGTATCCAGAAACTCACAGCTAACCCACAGGAATCAATTTCGACAGGAAGATACTGATTCGGTATTAATAATATGTACATATTATTGAAAATTTAGTCTGAATGATCATGAAAAGATACAGATAAGAAATATTTTTTTGTAACACAAACAAAAAAAGGTCCTAAAGTGAGTATTTTTTACTGACGGAAAAAAATACTTTTATTCCCAGCTCAATAAATATGGCCACTTTTTTCCCTTCAAAGCGGAACAAAAGTTAGATTTGTTTCCCTCTTTCAACAAATTTAACGTTTGCGGGAAATATGACGATATTTCCCGCAAAAGAGAGAAATATGCCATATTTCCCGCAAAAGAGGGAAATATGGCCATATTTCCCGCTTTTGCAAAAAGTAAGTAAATTCCTTATAAACAGCGAAATATCAATAAATAATAATTTCCGTCGGTCCCACTTTCCAAATAAAAAAGTGGCCACAGTTGAGATGGGAATAAGGTACTATATGTAACTCGGGAGAAAAGTCGATGATTCCCTCGGGCAGTGAACCCACCCGCGGGTATCAAGAGCGACTTTTCTCTCTTGTTACATAATGTACTATTTTAATGTTACATAGTTACATTAATTGAACTTAAGCATTCGTTCTCAATTTCTGTTTTTAAAATATTATTTTATTTAATCAATAAAATAATAACAATAACAATTAAAGTATTTAATTTCGAAAAGAAGCTACGACGGTTATATATGACATTGTGCTTTTGATTATCTGAAAGAAAAATTAAATACTGATATAGATGAAATACATTCAAAAAATACCTTAATTTAAGTATGCATAAAATCAGTTATTACGCTTCCATAATTTTCGAAATTCATCACGTACAGCCCAGCCGCTGTTAAGACACAAGGTTTCATACAACGCATCATCATAATTTTAAGTAAAGTTTTCGATCGTTCCGATATAGTGTACCATTCGTTTAAGTACCTTGCAATGATAAAATTATATCAAGTAGCGCGGAAGCGCTCCGAATACTTATTTTCATGTATATGGTTTAAGCAGTTTTAATAATGTAATGGTAGAAACAGTTTTAAACTTACGTATATGTAAATATATCCAAACACTCCGTTATGACTAACTGTCCTGGCCAACTTAAGTAAAACAGGTGTATCATAACGCCAAATTCAATCATGCTTAATCTTATAAAGTCCAGTGGTGCATCAAATCTCTCCATAATCTAAAAATTCGCAATTAAATTACTTAGAAATAGTATGGTTCGTGTTTCTTTTTATATGCAGCGGACTTACAGTTATCGCTCCAAATGTAAGGTAAAGTACACTTATACATATCAGTATAAGAAAGCAGATATCATAAGTAGACTCAATCATATCTATAAATCTTTATTTGCAAATCATATACTTGTTTAGATTTCAGATTTTACATGTTTAGTTCATTGAAAGTATAAAAATTAATTTGTTTTATGTAATGAAAATACTAACCGTATTGACTCCTTATGTAAACGTATTATAGAAACAAGAAAATCGTACGAAATATCTTTATGTTCATTGCTAAGTTTTGTTAATTTTTTCAGTCTATATCTGAAACCATATCGCCCTTTTCAATTTATAATCATTATAAATTTTAAAAGAGTTATAAATTTGAGTTAATTTGAAGATATTTTATGTTATTAAATGTGTTGTTCAAATAAAAAATGTATTAATCTTACTTAATAACATTAAAAACCCCAAGATTTTGATGAACAACTGCTGTATATGTCGTGTCAATTGACATTAGTGCTAATACACTTACGACAGCGAGTACACAATAAAGAACGTAAATATAATAGTAATATTCCCATGGATCTACAAAAAATTCAGCTTGAACAGGTAATATCTTTTGACGGGATTCATTTAAAGGTATAATGACATCCATCAAAACAGGTAACATTCCCAGTTGACTAAAACATATTGCTGCCACTGATAAGTATCCTATAGGTATAAATAACAATTGAAAATTGTTGAAATACTCAAGATAAAATTTTAAATTCAAAATAAAATTTAAAAACAATGTTTTTACCAACATAACCGTACGTTTTCAATCTGCCTAATCTCGCATATTTTAGCATAATTTCTCTTTCGTCTGGATCTGATATTGCGATCCAGTTTTCCGCAACTTGTGTGTACACTTTTGACATCTACAACATTTAAATGTTGTTAAAAATAAAATTTTTTTTCTAAAAAAATACATAGAGGTGTTATAAATTCTTCAAAGTTCGGATTACTTTAGTTAACAGTATTAAATGAAAAATAAACTATAATGTATGTCCTTATAAGCTATCCCTTGCTATATATTCTATATACTGTTTCTTTAAGTGTATTTTGTATTTTTCTAAGTATACTCAAATTGTTGTAGATTGACGAAACACGTATATTCTCTGCGGTGAGAACAACGTCTAGAGCGGCGTCTGCGCATGCGTTTGGGAACGACAGACTCACGAGAGTGGGGATGCGAGCGACGGCGAGTGTAGAATGTGGCCCGCTGCGTCGGGCAGATAGAACGGGGAAGCCGAGCAAGCAACATTGCGAGCGTCTTTGCCAATAAAGAGTACACAAAACCTGTTAAGACTACACGTGGATTATTACTCCCCATCCTAATAAATAACACAAATATACTTACAAGGAGAGTGCGTAACCTTTGGGTCACGGATTTGTACCAAATTAAAATATCGTGTTTTAGAGTAAAAAAATATTAAAACCCTGTTCTAGGATTTATTCTCATAGGCCTTTTTTCTCGAGATATGTGCCATGTTATCTTAAAAATGAGTTATTTTGCTAAAACATGATATCTCTTCTATTGTACGTAACTCTGCAAGTATTCCCGTTACGAAAATAAGCGACTCCTGGAACCGAAATCCTGCCCTATTGAAAAATCTCAGGTGAGATCTCAGGTGATTTCTCAGGTGAGATCTCATGTAAAATCTCACGCCAAAATCTCACCTGAGATTCTGCTCCAGATGCTGCAGAAAACTTACGTTAATTAAAAATCAGCTTCTTCAGTATTGGGAATCGCCTTTTAGGATGTTTTACCCCCCAGATGAGCTCAAAAATACATGTTTAAAAGTATTTTACACAATTTTTCAATTTTTAAAATTTGATACATGAGATCTCAGGTGATTTCTCAGGTGATATATCATGTGAGATCTCAGGTGAGATATCATGTATCAATTTTTAAAAATTGAAAAATTGTGTAAAATGCTTTTAAACCTGTATTTTTGAGCTCATCTGGGGGGTAAAACATCCTAAAAGGCGATTCCCAATACTGAAGAAGCTGATTTTTAATTAACGTAAGTTTTCTGCAGCATCTGGAGCAGAATCTCAGGTGAGATTTTGGCGTGAGATTTTACATGAGATCTCACCTGAGAAATCACCTGAGATCTCACCTGAGATTTTTCAGTAGGGTGGAACAGGGGTTCAATATTTTTTTACTCTAAAACAAGATATTTAATTTGCTAAAAATCCGTGACCCAAAGATTACGCACTCTCCTTGTTAGTAAACATATTAAATGCCATTAGACATACCTGATGCAGTTATCTTTATTATTAAATGCATTGGATACGCTAGAATCTTGATCATATCTAGCTGCTCGATGTGATCAAATTCGTCAATTGCATCAATATTCAATAAAACATGAGGTACCCTGGTAGAAATTTGTCCATTAAGAATTGGCAGAAAAACAGAAACTAGCCATTAGAAATGGCTTGTTACTAGGCACAAGTGTAAGTGACACTTTTTTCAGTCAAGTTCTTGTATTTTATGGAATATGGCCCTAATCTCAAAATCTTCACATTAAAATTTCATAGTAATATTTAATCATATATTGAAAAGGTTATATTTCAAAATCGTTATTTTGCAATTTGTCTCTATCTCTTTTACTGATCGCCATAACAAATCGGTTACTAAATTTTGAATGACTTCGTTGGTTAGCTATTAAAATGCCGAATTCATAGGTGGTACAAAATTGAGACCATTTTTGCGGTCAATAAATGTGAAAAATAGGTTGAAAAAGGCGTTACACTTGTGGTAGAAAACTGAAGTTCATTTTTTTGCCATTTTGGTTCAAATTAGCCATTTACTATCCAAAAATGATTTCAATTTCTACCAGGGTATGGGCATATATTTTATAATGAATATATGAATGTTCTACTCGATTTCCTTGGTAGAAAATAAACCAGTTTTTCTGCCTAAACTGTTATAAATTAGCTAGATTTCTTAGCTATAAATAAGCTACTCTGTTAACTATAATCTAGTTAAAAACTAGTTAATTTTTGGTTCTTAGCCGTAAAGATAACTAAAATGTAAGCAGATTTTAGGCAGATTTAAACCTAAAAGCATGACGTTATTACCAGGGTTTCTATGGCAAAGTTTTAACTACAAAAATTAACCATATTCAGAAAATCTAGCTAATTTATAGCCAGAATATACTTAATTAAGTATATTTTAAGATTGCTACCAGAGTTGTATGTAGAGAATTAAACGATATGTGTGTGTATGTGTGTGTGCGTGCGTGCGTGCGTACGTGTTTTTTTTTTAGGGAGGGGGAAATGCTTGATGCGCCGTGGGTGTTTTACCCAAGTGTCGGACTCTGCTAGTCTGCCTTACCGACTAAAACCCTAACCTCAGCATCATTGGCCTTTTGTTGCCCCTGCAGAACCGCCGCTAAGCATTACTTCGCGGGGGCGGCCTCAGCTGCTCAGCTCTTCCACATTTTCAGATTCTTTGCTTGTTACGGGGAACCGTGTCTCCTCGTCTTTCTGCGCTCCTGCTCCTCTTCTCGGAGTCTCTTCATAACGGTTGTGGCGAAACTGCTGACCGCAGACCACTTTTTCTCCGTTGTCAACATCAATTCCACGAGGGTCTCTGGCTCAGATGTTGATCCCAGTGCGTTTTCCAATTCCTTTCTCTCGTCAGTGAAGTGCAGACACCAGAAGAATGCATGTTCCGCGTCTTCGGGTACTCTCCATTCCGCCGGGCACTGTGGTGCCTCCTCGTGCTTAAACCGGTGAAGGTAGGCCCTAAAGCATCCGTGATTTGAGAGCATCTGAGTCAGGTAATAGTTTACCTCCCCGTGTTTGCGATTCACCCAACCATCAGCCCGGGGAATGAGGCGATGTGTCCATTTCCCCTTCTCAGATGCATCCCATTTCTCCTGTCATCTTTGGAGGCTATCCTGTCTCACGTTCTTCTTGTTCTCCTCTTGTTCCTCTGGGGTACTACTTCACTGCTCATACAGCCGTTTCCTCTCTACTGCCAGTACCTCGGTGGGCATTATTCCCGCGATAACACACACGGCCTCGTCAGAAACCGTGCGGTTGACTGCTGCGATGCTCAGCCAGTTTGAGGCCGACTGATCCCATCCACTATTGCACAACTTCGTAGCATTCTCCAAAAATACGCTGGATCTCCTCCAGGATCTTTTCAGTAATGACTAGCCCCGCGTCGTCCGCGAAGACCACTATCTCGGCTCCTGATGGCGCAGCTTGATCTTGAGCATATCGCTACACGATGTTCCACAGGGGAGGCCCTAACACCGAGCCTTGTGGGGCTCCGCAAGTGATTTGGTAGTGTTTCGGACCTTCTTCTGTATCGTACACAAGTAGTCGATTTTCCAGGTAGCTTTTAATAATCTTCTTCAGGTACGTCGGTATGCTGAGCCTATCCAATGCTAGGCAGATATTTTTCCACCTAGCTTAATTAAAGGCATTTTTAACATCGAGAGCTACCAGCAGGCAGTATTTCTTACTCCCACGCTTCCACCGCACTCCAGAGATTGCCTCCTTCCCTTTACCACATACGGACACACACACACAAACACACTCACACACACACGCGCACACACAGATACAAACACTCACACACACATAGACACGCACACACACAAAGACACTCACACACACAAACACACTCACATACACATACGGATACACACACGCGCACACACACAGATACACACACTCACACAAACACAGTCACACACACACAAACACACTCACACACACAAACACAGTCACACACACATAGTACGGACACACACAGAAACACACACACACAAACACACTCACACACACATGTGGACACACACAGCCACACACGCGCACACACACATACGGACACACACACAGACATAGACACACACACACAGACACAGAAACACACACACATACGGACACAGGCACACACACACACACGCGCACACACACAGATACACACACTTAAGCATCTACAAACCTAAGCGCAAACACTCATAAAAATAAGCGCACCAAGTTGCGCTCGTAAAGGAACTTGGTGATATTCTAACCTCTACATCTCAAAATCTGTCCATTTTTGGATCTTGTACCCATGAGGACTTTTGATCAGGAGGTCATAACCTGTAATATATCGAAGTTTCAGAAGTTTTCACAGAGGTCCAAATTCCTATGATTTTGTGCGAGGTCCTTTGGGAAGAAGCCACCCCCAAATACGGGTTTTCGCTTATAACTTGAGAATATCAGGAGATATCGAAAAAAGTCTCAAATAAAAGTTGTAGAACGTGCAATTTTATATAAGAATGGCATATAACTTTTATGTTTTTGATAAAATTAAGCTTAACCTGTTCTGGTCATATTATGGGATTCAGAAGACCCCACGCCAACGAGAAAAAGACAAAAAAACAAAAATGTAAACGAAAAAAAGACAGTAAAACCAAAATGCAGTGCGCTTCTTGCCTGCGGCCGATGTGCGATAATCACCGCATGTACGTGTGCACCGATTGCGGCGGTGAAGTGTAGTAAACAAAATACACTTTTCTTACCTTTGTAGTATTGTTATTAAACTAAAGTCTAGAAGATTTTAGTCGGTATCCAAAGAAAAGGAGGCAAATGACAACCGTTTTTCTGCATGGAGTCCAATGGACCCCGCATGATCTTTGTTATTTTTTCGAGGTGTGACCACAAAGTGTTAAGAGAAACACGGAGAACTTGCAAATCGTAAGCGCCCGAAGGGGAAGGGAGGCGGGTCCTTGCCGCATGGATATTAGGGGAGGGCGGGGCACGGCGTAGCAGGCGGGTAAATTTGACACCTCAATATTTAAAAAGTAAATAAATATTTAGAAATAAATGTTCATAAAAAATCAAAGAAAAATACTTCTAGTTTTTGTCTCTGCTCAAAATATATAAAAACAAAGTCATGTTAATAAGTTTAATGAAAATGAAATTTGAAGCTAAAAAAAAATATTGGTTTCATTTTTCATTCGTCTGTCAGAATGCAAAAAAAGGATGAAACCGTCGAAATTAAGTATATTTCGATAGTTTGGACATTGAACTTTGAAGCCTCGTTTGATTTTTTACTTAATAGTGCTTAATAATTATGTATTAACGATTGAAAAAAACGATGAAAACAGGGCAGGTGTGTCACCCCTGGTGGGGCACGAGTAGCACACGATGATGTCCGTCAGCAGCGCCGGAGCAAAACATCTGATCGCCTTAACCTGCAAGTCAGAGCAATCGAAGCTTTCCATACGATGGGTTGACTCGTTACGTGATTGTAAATCTAAGTAGATTTAAGTTTAATTATAATTAATTTTAAGCGTAAAATAAACATGGTAAGAGCTTACAAAAAAAAGTCGAATAGACTTAACTATACGGAGGGACAGATGCAACTAGCTTTAAAAGTGTAAATGAAGGGCAGAGTTGCAAAAGTGTTGCGATATGATATGATGCCTTTAGTGACGACAACTGAGCAGCCTCGACAAATACTTCATCCGACTGTCGCCTGTTTACCAGAAGATACTATTATTTTGGAAGTGGATAATGCAACATCGAATTCGTATTTTAATCTTCTACCAGTTAATCCGAATCCCATTTCGATGCATAATCAGCCTTATAATATGGCTCTTGCTAAACGACCGTCAGATTTCACGAGAGTGCATATACCTATATATTAGTAAAACCTAACCTTCAATTTTCTGTAGTTGAAGAATTGACGCTTGAATAAAGAAAAAAATAGACAAGGATTGAGGTTTGACTAAAGAAATAATAGTCTCTTCCAGGTCAGACTCTCAAAACAACGGTTTTTACGTGTTTTTAAATGTGTTATAGGTTATTTGGCCGTCAGATCTGAAGGTCGTTTAGCAAAGGTGTTATAATATTCAACCTTATAATACTCTAACAATTCAAGATGGCAATATTTGTTATGTTAATGATATTACTGCCAAAGTTAGAAATTTTAATTAATATTTTGTTTTGATTATCGATCTTAAGTATTATTATTGTAATAAATAAATTTATAGATTGCTATTTGTCATACTTATGGAAATTATAATAATAGTTTGTATTAAAAATAATGTGTTAATAAAGGCAATCTAATTTTGATAAAATATAGTTTGAAATGTTTTACTTCATTATATTATATTCAATAAAAACTATGTACATTTTGTGAATTAAAATTTATTGCCCTTACTTAAAGGTCGCTATGACAGTTCATCGTTTCGTGTGCTACTCGTGCTCCCTCCCCTGTTATTCGTGCCCCTTCGCGGGGTACGTGGAGCATTTTTAAACGTTTTGCTTTTTCATTTTTTGGTGAAAAATACAAGTTAATAAAACATTTTCTATCACTAGAATCGTGTTTTAGATGAACTGATCTCTTGATTACATACTTTATTATTATCTAAATCAGTATTTAATATATTTAATTTCAATTTAAAGTTAGGGTGTCCATGATGCCCCGCCTTCCCCTACTTATGCGGGATCGGTGACGATCGGAGTCGCTCGGAGGCATTTTCTGCTCGCTGCTTATTTGTCAACCGAGCACGCGTAGACTGAATTTCCTTGCCTTTCGGGAGCCGTTTTTCAGTTTCTATAGTGATTATAACTGACCCAAACACTGGACAATTTTTTGTTTATGTTTTTCCCTGTATCCGGGTGGATGTATTAGTTGGGAAAACGATCACCTTTTATAGATTTTGACTCGTAGAATCCAAATCTCAAGGTTTCAATGTGTCAAAATTGCAAGAACTTTAATTTAAATGCAATTGTTTAAACAAAAACGTAATTTAAACAAATATAAACAAAATTTTTGCTATCAGAATAATTTTTTCTTGAAAATTCAGGCAATACATATATGACTGCACTAAATATGAATTATTACTTTTAGTTCAGCTATATATAACAATTAAAAGAAATAATATAGATCTTTGCAAAATCCCATTTTTATTATATTACCTGTGATTCGCTCCTCATAGTAGCTAAATATTTAAATAAAACACCTGCAGTATAAACTACACCTGCGGTATTTTCAGAACATAAGCCCAGTTCCGTTCCACACCATATTCTGATTCCATTAATCTAAAGGTTGAAAGTTATTTATTATTATCATAATACATTCTAATAAAATTCATTTAAAAACTTTTGTAGTATGGAAATTGGAAATCATGTCTGATATAAGATGAAAGTCAATTCTTCTTTTATGCATAATCGAAACACACGTAATACTTACATGCGGTATGGTGGCGACTGCCAAAACACAAGCAACCCATAATCTCACAAGTATCCTAGACGTACCAATGTTATAAGGCCATAATCCAGTGCTTAAGTTTAGTATTTTGTTTACTCTAAAATATTCATTATCATATACTTTGTCAACTTCTGCACTTTCCATTTTTATATATTTTCAACGCTGATACAAGATAAAATTTCAGCGATTTTTTATATATTCTGACTTTGGTAAGGTTCGTATATTTAATTTATATACGGTCGGTGTTTTGATAATTCCATCCTGTCCGTAAGTAGTTTTTCAAATCATGAAATGTAATTTAAATACTTCATTAAAATAGCATTTAAGACAATTGAAATATAAGAACAATTTTAATACATAAGTAAACAACATTTTGTATAATTTTTAACAAGTGTTTTATAAACTTTATATTAAAAGAAGTTATTATCCAATGCAAAACTATTCTGAATAATATTCTTGTCGTTACTAATAGAATCTACCTAACATTCTACTCTCAATTTAAAAAATTTAAATTATTTGTAAGAATAAATTTACTCACTTTAGCTCCAGATAAAAAATTGGGTGTAAAAAGTACCATTTCCCAAGATTTTTTAAATTTACGCAGTCAGGCTTAATTTTATTTTAAAGCTAATCAATAAAATGCTTTTCACAGTATTAAATATATAAAATGCGAAGAAACCTACTATAGTAAGATATATACATTATAGTAAGATATGTACCATAACAGCTATTATTTCACAGACTGGCACTCGAGACTCGGCGCTAGTGTCTGACTTGAAAAACAGAGAACTTGGGGGGAATCCTAAGCTTGCTATTTTTTAGACATAACAGTATATATACCCTTAATTAAAAAAGAGGTTTTAATTTCCAGGCAATTTGCAAACGTAATTAAAAGAAATTGACGTACACAAATAGCCGACAACATACACCTTCCTATATTTATAAAATTATTGTTTGTTTTTTACATGCATACACAATTGTACATTTCATGGCAATATGAAAAACTAATAGTAAAAGTGGTATTTTATAATAAATATATTAAGTTTAACAGAAATTTGATAATATATTTAAAATGATAGACGTATCTAATATGTAAAAATAATACTCATATAAGATGCTTTTCAAAGCTTTTAATAATAGTTACAATCAGCGAACACCATTCGATAAAAAATAAATTTCTGCTGATCGAACTATGTTCATGAACGTTATACGTAGCTTTTTAATTAAATCTTACTTGATAGCTTTAAATTGGTAGTTATCAAGCCGTCTATTTTTTTAAAACACAAACACATTTGGTGATTGAAAAATGAGAAATAAACCAGCTTATCAAATTTTCTAATAAAACATTCTTAAGTTTTTTTATTCAATTTCAAGTTTTAGGACTGAAAGAAATGTACTACTTTTTTATTCTTAAATATATTTATTTACAAAAATAAAAGCAGTCTATACGATACCTTTAACAAATCACTATTTTTATTCAAAATATAATAATCGTGACTTATTAATATAATTATTAATAATCAGTGACTTCGAATGGTATAGATTAGCTGCAGACAGACATTGCAAGACATTTTTTCTCGGCAAGCTGTGCAGTTAATCCTTGAAAAAGAAAATTTTTCGATATGTTTAAATATCATCACTACTCTTGCGAAATAATCACAATAAAAATAAAGCTGAATTACACCTGTAGCGAAAGCAATCTTGTCATACTCGCCTTTGAAGTATAAAATATAAGCCCAGTGAACTACATAGAAAGCTTTGTAAAAAGCCAGCATACCAATATAAAAGAAAAGTGTTTTCTCTACATAATTGTTCTTAATGGTTAGACAATACTGTGGCAATATAGCAACTGCCTCAAGAAATACACTGTATGTCCAGAAAACTTCATAAGTTTCCGTATAGTCACTCAGTAAAAACGCCAAAATTGCACAGGGAATTACTAATAATTCTATCCTGTAACAAATATAAAAAAGGCATCAGAGGAACGTCATAGAGCAATAAACAGTTTCAATGAGATGTGCACATATAGGACGAAATTTTCAAGAGTTATTAAAGTTGCATTTAATTATTCTATTATTCATTTAAATCTATGTTAAGGAGGGTCTTTCACAAAATCAAAACCAATATTTTTAAATAAAATTGAAATATGTGATAAATAATGATTATTATAATCTGTGTGCGAAGTTTCAGTGTAGTTTGACAAAAAAAAAGATGAGTATGACATTAATAAAAATCGAATTTTGAGATACACTGCCTTATGAAATAACGTGATTTTATTTTGTGTGTTTGCATTTTATTGCATTTTATTTTGTGTTTGCATAATTTTTGTACTTCCAGCCTATTTTAGCCAGTAAGAAAATGTATATAAATTCTAGAAACCACCAGGGAAAAGGATTAATGAAAAAATATATGAGTCAACGAAGATTAGGCAAAGTTATTTAATATTAATCACGAAAATTAAGCAAAATGCGTGACATACAGCTTTTTAAATTTCATAAAATTTTTTAATTCATTGTGTAAGCAAATTTTATAGATTTTTTACCTATAAATCGATTAGTTTACCTTTAATTTAGACTTTAGATGACTTTGCATGCAATAATATTAATATTGTGGACTAAAAATATTGGGAGCCTAAGGAAGCACCCATTAGATACGCTCCATAGCGAAAGATCCTCCTTAATGATTTCTAATTGTTTAAAATTATAGAAATGTTGGTAGGTACTTCATATTACCTGAAATCATCCTTTTCGATATCGTACGTCTTTCTGTAGAAATAAAATACTGATAGTGCAATGCAATATACTAATACTAGATGTAGGCCTTTTAAACAAGTTTCAACCCATGAGTTGTAAATCACTATATCGAGGAACCGTGTTGTAAAAACAACAGCATGGAGAAATTGCGTTTTGCCACTGATACCTGTACAGAAAATAATTTTTAAGTTATTCGCTTGAAAAATTCAATTACCATAATAATTTTTAATCGGTTATACAGCTTAACAAACTGATATTTTTAATTTCAGAGATGAAATAACGACTTACCGACACACTCTTTTGTGACTATAAGCTTTAAAAGCAATATGCACAGTGCCAACAAGTACAGAAACGTTCCAACGTGAAACAAATTATTCTCCATCGCTTCGAGGTGACGTCTTTTATTAAGCTCGAATGGGAATACACTCCAACATGGATGAAAAGACTGGTCGAGCTGGAGCTCGACTGACTGACGATCTACGTATATATCTACGAGAATGAATTTTGAAGCATTCCTTTTCTCGTTCTCATCTTTTCTTCCTAGGTTTATTTATAAACATATATATGTCTATTTTTATATTTCTCCACGAAAACTCGTCGAGCTTTTTTCCACAGTTAAAATAAGAAATTATAGCCAATCGCGAATATTTGAATAAATATCTTTTATTTGAAAAATCAGTTTTTTTAATTTCTATTGACCTTTTGCTTTTTTTACTGTACACGAATTTTTCTTTTCCAAATGGAAAATTTTTTAATAGCCACAAAAATTTAGGGACAATAGTTTAGCTCCATGAGGACTGATTAGTTTTGGCTGCCGATGCTGGAAACGTGTATTTTTTTTATCTGTTTTCAACTGATAAAGGCTTGAAGAAAGAGATAAAAACCAAGATATGACACATTTTCAGTTTATCTTTTTTATAGATTTCGTCGAAAAATTTATTTTTATTGTCTTGCAGATGATCATAATAATTATAAGTACAATTTCAGAAAAACTATATATGATCGTTAGAAAAATACAACAAAAAGTTGGTTTAGATGAATAATTTAACATGATAATATAATATAATTTGAATATAGTTTTTGATATATCTATCAATAATATGTTACATGCAATGAATGGAATATCGTAGGTATAACATGTAAATTTGATTTCCTTTATCTTCATATTAATCTATAAAGTATTTTAAAATTAATATTTTTATCTTTCCCAATAATGTCATTTATATCCATCGTATATTTTTACTAAATCCTATAATATTTATTATATACAAATACAGACTTAAGTCGATCTCATGTACGATAATAACTAGATTGATGATAGACAACAATCACTCTACTATCGTCTCATCGTTTATTTTAGTAGTATTATAATTTTCATTAACAATATCCTCTTCATTTTCTTCTGGTATATCTACATTCCAATTACAATTCATGGTATTCTGCCTCTTCTTACGCAACGTTGTTACGAGTCTTATAAAGAAATTACAGTAAATTAGCAATTGGATCATCCAACTGGCAACGGATATTCGCAGTTGATTAGTATTGTTTGAATCACCTCCCAAGTACTTTACAAGATTATCAATATTATAACCCAGAGAATAAATTGCATAAAACACTAATAGACCAATGTAAAATGGAAGAATTTTGTTAAATTGATTCTTCGTAAATGTGTAAACATATTGAGGAATTATGACTACTGATTCCAAAGAAGCACTGGCAATTATACAAACGTCATGTATTTCGAAGTTGTCATGTAAAAAGAGTCCAAAAGTAGCAGCAGGAACGATTAAAAAGTCAATTCTGAAAAGATAAATAAGCAATTTAATATAGATTTAATATAGAATAATAATAGATAGCATTTTTTTATAATAATCTGAAAGAAATTTATTTTAACTTGTAGTACAGTAATGATAGTTTTAATAATTTAGTAAAACATTAAATATTATAATCTAAATAAAAGTACAGAGTAAATAAATTAAACATTGTACTTTACCTGCAGTTATCCTCTTGATGATTGTACGTACTTTTATAATATTTGAACATCATTACTAGTATACCATAAGAACATAGAAAACTTGCTGTGGCAACCGTGGAATCTAAAATGGTATTTTTTAATAAGGGATCCGAGAATATACCTACATATCTTATTGTAATAACCATTGCAGTAAGTATTTGACTCCGACCACTTATACCTAAGTGAAACAAAAATATACATTGTTAAATTTGTAACAAATATTAAATTACTTTTTAAATTACTTAAAAATAGTAGATGCAAGCTTAAATTAACGATAGAATCGTGTTTAAAAAAAAAAAAAAAATATATATATATATTTTTTCTGCTGTCAAACATTCTAGCAAATTTTTTATTACAGGCTACACTTACCATTGCAATCCTTTGAACGTGAAATTCTTACAAACGTTATAATGGTTGGTAACAAATAAAACAAATCACCAATTGTATTAAAAATTGTTCTCTCCATTGCTTTAAGATTAAGAACACGTCTTTCGTGAAGCCAAGGTAAAAATACATTCTTTACTAACAGAACAGAGCATGGGTAGAATTTTCGCGCCTGCGTATTCGAACACGTCACGCTCCCCACTTCAACTCGGGATGGAGTTTTAAATATTATTTTATTTCGCTGTCTTCTCATTTTGAATATGAAAACTATGATTTCCTTTTATTTAAATTGTTTGTGATTGCTAAATGACATATTTAATGACAAATTCTTTGAATATTTGTAGAAATCGAATTTTATTAAAAATCGGACAAATTTTACCTTTTGATTTCAGGCAAATATGCTAAATCTGAAAATTTAATAGTTCAAAAAAATTGAAAGCAAACTGATTATAGTACAAACTTTTATATATTTCAAATCTTTATTATATAATAATCTTATACAAAATATATAACATCTAAGATTTACTTCTTAAAACTTAGTTTGAATTTTCGTAAAACAATAAATATGAGATTAATTAAATTAACGCAGTCAGTAAACCTAGTTTCTAACGGCCAGGAAAGACTGTCAAAATAATTTCACACGTAGCTATTTTCCAATTCAAAATCTTTAATAATAATCCGATCTCTTCTAAATAGTTATTTTCACCTGGCAATTTAATCTTTTGAAAACTAACCGACATTCCTAAATTTAAATACATAAAAGTAAGACGAATAACTTGCAAAAAGACCAACATCATTCGATCCTACCACAAATTTCAACTTACTTCAGGACGTGAACAATGACTTTCTTGGAATTTAACACCCCGCTCAAGAAGACGAAATCTTCATCTCGACGAAGCTCTTAAACACAAACTTACTCATGCACTCGCGCCTTATTTAACTTTTTCATACTCTATACACACGCAACATATGTACGACGCATCTTACTGTGAGTCAATTATTATTCAGCGACGCCTCGCTCCTCTTCGCCGAGCCGGCGCCCATCAGCACCACCGCCGCGCCATTGTTGCTGGGCCTCTGGTGGTGCGGGGGTGCCGTGGCCACCGTCACGATGTTGGACTGGCTCTCGACGTTCTTCAGATGGACGTACTGAGCCTTGAAGACCGGCACCATCCAGACGAAGTAAGCCGCATAGACGAGGAACTGGACGCAGCCGCTGGCCACGACGAAGTAGTCGAAGCTCTGACCCAGGCCCTCGCGCGCGAACAGGTAGATCCAGTGGACGATGTAGAAGCCGCGGTAGCAGGCCAGCAGGCCAATGTAGAAGACGAGAGAGCTACCGACGTAGCGGCCTTTGGCTGTGAAGTGGATCTGCGGCAGGATGGCGAACGCCTCGAGGAAGATGCTGAAGTACCAGAGGATCGCGAAAATCTCCCAGCGCTGGTAGGTCGACAGCAGGCCCATCAGAGTGCAAAATCCTATCAGCAGGTCGATCCTGTGAAAGATTATCATATTTGCTCTCAGATCGTCGTTTCTCGACCTTGTTCTTGAAAAAATGTTCAATCTTGTGGTTTTATAAATAATGCGGTATATATCGAATTACTTTGTGCACAATGAACTCTGTAATCTCGATGTTTCTTTATTTTTAGATTTTTCATACAAAATAAATATATAAGAATAAGAGAAATTGTATTTTGATGTAACCATGCCAGAATCGATAATTGAACCTCGCGTATCATTTATTTTGGAGCAAGAAATTAAATTTAACTTTAATTTTCAAAATGCTTCGATTTTCGTATTCGACACGTAGACCGTCTGAAATAAAATTGTTTCAATAGTAAGAATTGTTACCTAAAAGTATCGTATTCACGCTCGTAAGTTCTTCTGCAGATGATAAATATAGATGCGACAGTGAGATATGCTATGAAGAGGTAAACAATCTTAATGATAAAAGACGGTAATGAAATCCTGAACTCATATGGTAAATCCAGAAACCTCGTTGTGAATACTAGAGCATGAAGTATTTGTGTTCTTCCACTAATACCTAGATAAAATAGTTATTATAGACACCCATTACTTATCTGTTACAATAATAACTAGATTTTAAATCTGTGGTAGCATTAAATTTGACGAAAATAAGATTTTATATCCGGTCAAGATTATCGTAATTTTATGTATTAAATTCATATGAGCCATCTGAGAGAATGCAACAAGCTTTATGTGTAACCATATACTTTTATGATTACGTAAATGTCATATTCTGCGTTCTAACTACCGCGCATAAATATTTTAATATCAACTGCAAATTTTAAAACTACTAAAACTTCATACTTTTTTTTAACATTTATGATAACGTGACAAGTTATAATTTACAGAAATTGTCAATTTTAAGATTAAACCTATATTCAAGGCAATCATTTCATTTTAGTATTCAAATAATTTAACAAACAATTCGGAAGATTACAGGAGATTAATTCATGACAATAAGTCGCCATGTATCAAACAATATCTAATCTTATTTTACTGTAACAACGACTTTACTTATCGTATTCATAAATTATTCTGGCATAAGAAAGACTTCTCATTCATAATAAATTCTAAAATTTTCACAACAATGAATGTAATTTATTTATGATTATTTCTTATTAGGTCACGATCTACTTTTGAAGGAAACCTTTCGTTCATATACGTTTATAAATATTAAAATAATGACTCAACTAATAATCGAAAACAAGAGTTTCTATGTATTATAGTCAAAAGTTATTAAGGTATTTGGTTTTTGTTATTATTAATACCTACCGGTGCAATCAAGAGTAGACACAATTTTTAGGAGGAGAACGATCATAGCTGTTACTTGCAGAAAAATTCCCAGATTTTCAAAATCGTCCATTGTTACTAATACTCGCCGATTCAATCACCTGAGATTACACTAAAAACTAATTAGGACTAAGTATGATATAAATGGACATATATCGCTTCCGCACTTGTAAACGATTAACTACGCGAAAGTGACTGACAATAAATCCTAGCCGGCAGTGAAGAACGTCAATCTCACAATTTAAAAATCAGAGTATGCAGCGCGCATGCGCATTGAATCACGTGTGCTCCCACGATCTTTGTGCATATATGTCAATTTTTTCTCCAAAGTTTCGTCGTCTCACTAAGATATCGTCGGTATTTTCAATTTTTGTCTATTTCATCTTATCTAAAATGTTAACTAGTGACTTTTCAAGTTATTTACGTTAGATTTATGCATAATAGATAGGTCATATTGTGAAACACTTTGAAACTGAGATGTAAGTATGCGATCTTCGATGCAAAAAAAATACAAATGATGATTATGGGTAATAAATAGCTTTTTATTACTGGCAATTTGACTTACAAAATTTTGTTTGTAATTTAACCAACGTATACTTGAAAAAAAAGGATCTAATAATTTACAAATGCGGTCTTGTTTTACGTATATAAAGTAAACATATTACTTATAAAACATATTATTACAAAAAAAAACGTTCTTGTTCTTGCAAATTACGTAAAGTATGAAGACTATTTACATATTATTAGCTCTGTTATTATTTGTATTTCATTCTGCTTTTCTTGCAAAAGAAGTTTATAATAGATTAGTCTGATCCAATAAAAATAGCCATAAAAAATGACTAATTATCGCGGCACAATATTATTTTAGCGTAAAGAGTTCAATTATTTTATTTTTGTTGACGTATTATCAGTAATAAAACACTTATCTACTGTTTTCAATTTAGTATCTCTACAGAAAATTATTCAAGACAAGAATTAAATCTGAGATTAGAAATCAATTACTTAAAAGGTATTGGTATTATCAAATACTCTTAAATTTTCCTACATCTGATTAGCGTGTGAATAGCCTCGACAATTATCTAGACAGCACAAGTACCTAACTATTGGTGCATGCACATTATAGAACATTTACAGGCTAAAAAAAACATGTATAACAAATTGTCTGAGAAATCAAACTAAACATTGAAAATATTGAGCTTGAATTTTCAAACAATGATCATGAAATTTTCATTTTTGTTAACCTTTAGAGGGCCGGAAATCCAGTATACTGGCTCAACCCATGATCGGCACTTCATGCATGGTTAATTCATGATATAAGATACCTTTTTTTTGCATTTTCTTAAAACGATCACGTACCCCAAATGCCAGTCCTATAAAGGTTATAAGGGAATACATTCTCTGTTGAAAGCTATGTGAAATCTGAACAATTCCTTATAACTCATCTGTAGTATATTTTGCAAGTGTGGACATGGGCCACACGAATTACAAACAACATCTTTGGAAACGATTACGAAAAATGCATTTCTTATTTTCAGTGAATAGGGTATTTCACGCACGCTACGTAAGCATCAGAAGTCGAACTTCTCACACGGAAATTTAAAAAAATTATTTAAAATTATAATGAATAAATCTACTTTGATTTTGAAGATGTAACAAAATAATTACTACAACATGAAAATACAATATAAAATAAATACAATCAATAAAATATTCATTATTAATTTTATCTATAATATTATAAAAAATTTATGGAAAAATTTTTTGTAGTTAATCGTGTGACACCCACATAAACTCCATTTGGATATCATGTTGACACAGTGTGGTTCCTCATTGGGGTTTTAATTTTAATCTATAGGTATGTATGATAAATTGAATGACGAAAAATCGTTTAGAACAGGATAAAAGTAGCACAACAAATGATAAAGTTGTTTCAGAATATTTTTCAATATAGAATCATTTATTGCAAATTCATATTCACTCCTCATGTTTAATATGAACAAACTTATAAGTATAAAAATATGAAGATTAAATATTAAATATAATTATCACAGGGCACACACCTTACGTTTTTCAAAGTGAGTGTTTCTTTATACCTACGTATAATATCTTTCAATTAATTTTTCGTGATACAACATCTTTAAATTATATAGCCTTTTTCACACACG
Source organism: Torymus aiolomorphi (assembly GCA_036365515.1). NCBI lineage: Eukaryota > Metazoa > Arthropoda > Insecta > Hymenoptera > Torymidae > Torymus > Torymus aiolomorphi. Next base: position 33,652,681 of record CM070876.1, read on the forward strand.
CATTTGTTTTTTTTTCTTTTTTTATAATCTTTAACTAGATGGCTTGGTTTGTTCCTCATTTTGAATTAAAAAATGCACTGTACGCAAATAACAATAGCTTTAAGCAAATATAAAATTTGACAATTCTATAATAATTAAGTAAATATTTCCCAATGATCTTATCTTCATAAATTGCAGATGGAAGTTGTATTTGATATGTTAGTTTGTAGCAGCCGCCTCTTCTGCTTTTAGCAGGTTCACCTAAAAGAAATAAGTGATATTCGTTAGTTTGTTGAACATTTTTAAAAGCCAGAGATAAAAAAAAATGCAACAGACAAGCAAGATTCAAGATGTGAAAGATATTTTATACAAGCATTTTTTCCGAAAAAAAATCCGTATATGATAAGAGATTTCCGCACTGAAGAAAATGATCTAATAAAAATTACTATAATACATAGTGAAGTCGAGACATACGCAATGTCAAAATAATTATTATGTTTTATAGTAAAAATTCCTACGTGTTTAGTAATTTTTACTATGTACATAGTTATTTTTACTACAACATTAGTAATTATTTCTATATTGCAAGTATGTCCCGACATTACTATGTATTATAATAATTTTTAGTATAAGTACTTTCCGAAAAAATTTATTAAATTCTGTTTGATCCGATTTGGGAATCGAATTTTTTAATCGTACCTCCTGTCCTTTTAACATAGGCCAAATCAGAATCAAATAGGATTTAATAACTTTTTTCGGCCAGAGAGATCATTTTTCTCAGTTAATGTTAGCAATGTTAGCTATGTGTCTGTCGATCACATGAAAACTTATTCTGCGCAAAAATCCTGAAGAATAAGGTATTATAACTGAAAAACTGTCAGGAAATGAGTATTACGCATATCTAGAACCGTGCAGCAAAGGATTAATAACCTGATCAACCCAATAATGGGACTGTTTGCATTTTGAATTTACGTGATAACCCCTATTAATACCTTATCATTGGTGGTAGTCACCAAGGAAGCCGGGGTCAGCACGATCGTGCTGATATTGTCCCTGAAATTTCCACTCCCCGGCAGAGCTCCAGTCTCGAGATCGCTCGGCGTCAAAATCGTGTTCACGACAATAGCAGCATCACTCGGCTTGGGTCCCAGATGGGGCAAGACGCGGGCGAAGAAGTCACAGTAGAGGATGAACTGGACGATACCGCTGGCGACGGAGAACTTGTCGTATTGGCCTGTCTGATTGTAGTGGTAGAGCCAGTGGGCGATGTACAGGCACTTGTAGATGCCCAGCGCCAGTATGTAGTAGAGCACGTGCTTGTGGATGTATTTCGCCTGGGCGACGAAATGGAATTGGGGCAGCATGGCCACTGCTTCGAGGTAGATGCTGAACGTCCAGAAAACCTCCAGGGCTGTGAATTGGTAGTTGACAAGCAGGGCGATCACCATACACGGAATTATCAACATCTCGATCCTGAAAATGATCTCTCGTTAAGCATTTGGGGTTTAAGTATGGTTGTTCTAAAAATTTAGCTACACATCAATGGCAATTTTCTCGATAGCGTTTTCACGCTGTTTAAAACTTTCCTTGGATTCCAGTTGGAAACAAGTTAAATCCAGTTAAAGTCTAGCTAGCGAACCGTTACGCATGAATCAACAAACCTTTAAATCAACGAATATTCAATTGAGTACACTGAGAAAAATTGTATAGTAAAATTAGCTATAATTTTAGCAAAATAGCTGCAAATTACATCAATAGTGAGACAACTTGCATTTTGCTAAAAAATACTACGTTACGTAGAAAAGTTTGTCAAATTTTAATTGTACCATATAGTGTAGAAATCTCTTTTTATAAAATATAGTCATTTTTATTCTCTTATATTCGCTAAGATAAAGAGGAAAGAAACTTTTTTATTGTTTTTTTGTTTTGCAGTTTGTTCTTTTGGTAGACTGGGTCAGGGACACTTTTTTTATAATAATCAAATATATACTTTACAAATTTTGGAAACAGATTCTTTGAAATATCCTATATTACATATTGATTTTTATTAGTCATTAGAATAAATTTTATATTAATAGTATAATATAAAAATTAGTGATACCAAAATATGGGATAAAATGATGTCTCATTCCTGGTATAAAATGTAGCAATTTTTGTTACAATTTTTACAAATTTTAATAAACCATCCTTGTCAGTGTAAATAATAGTGTTGAAATGTGCGTTTTAATATTCAGAATAATTTGGTTTCATCGATTTCTGTCTATAGTACGTTATATAGAAAGATATTTTGATATCTTATATCAACAATATTACAATATTAGATTTTTTAACTGGAAATCATTGCTTACCAATGATTAATTTATTATTAATATAGTGTTGTAAAAAGCAATACATTATATAAATTGTTTTGATGCATATTTCTTATTGTAATTGAATAGGTACTGAGAATTGGTATTGAACACAGTTTTATTTTTCAATTCATTCTTCATTCTAATTGTTCTCCTATCGTGAATACCGTCATTATCGATCGATTATTATGCATATAGTTTATAATTAAAGAATATATTTGTTTTTCTATTATTTGTTTTTCTATTTTTTGTTTTTCAAAATATTATATCAACCATCTCCACTTGAATAGCTTTCTAATTTATTTCCTGCATTTTTATCGAGAACTATCGAAGTATTTGGTATCAACGTTATAGTCAATTTATCAGTGAATTTTCCCTTGCCGTTTTCCCAGAATTATTTAATTATTAATTAATTTTCTATATTTTTCGAACATTTGAGTAGCAACGAAAAAACCGTTTAATAATGCATCATATTATATAGTTTATAAAAATATTTAATCTATTAATAGTATTCATTTGTAAATTGAATACCAATACTTGTAGATCTCTTAAAATATAAAAAATGCACAACACAGAAAAAATATTATACATAAGTATAAAACAAATATTTAATATCTTATGTACGATGAACTTATATTTCAAGAAAAAATTTGTTTATTATTATACAAGTAGTAAAAGCAACAAATTTATAACGTTTTCCGGGCACGTTGCTTACGATCACTTTTGCAATACCGTGCATAAAATACCTACATCGATTTTACACGTACTGTATCAAGAAAAGGCCATTCGATACCAATATCAGTGTGTGAAATCAAATGTTACGTACACTATTACAAAAAGTAATTTTTGTTATTCTCCGTTTTTACAATTACTCAAATACTAGAAATATTTGCTTACCTGAATGTATCATATTTCCGCTCGTAACTTTTTTTGAAGAAAGCATAAATTGACAGAACTGTGGTAAAACCCAAGCTCAAGTATAATATCTTACAGAAAGTATTTTCCCTCGATATTTCCACATAGTACAAATCCATATATCTTGTGATATAAATCAGAGCAATAAGAAATTGTGTTTTGCCACTGATTCCTGTGGAATAAAAAAGAGATAATTAATGTTTTATTTGTACGAAATATATTATTAACAACATAATTATGGGTTTTTTCGCACAATCCTTAGTTTGTGGATTGTGTGAATCAAGCAGATATAAATTGTTTTCGGTTTAAAATCTTCGCTTACATTGTCACGAATTTGCATAATTATCTTTTTCTTGGAACATTCTTATCGATTTTACATGAATCGCTATTTTTAACTTTTTTTTTGTTCAAACAAAGTTGATATTGACATGCAATGGCAAGTTCACGCGTACGTATACAGTAAATGGGAAAAGTCAATTACCTACATCTTGCAGGTAATTGCATTCTGCGCAGAAAACGCGAATATTTGCGAGACTGCGCTTTTTCTAAAGCAACTATCAAGTTCTAAGTTACAACGCCATTAATTGAATTATTACGACACTGGTTTAGAGATCGATGCGATGTAAATCGAGTTAGAAAAAAAAGTTGTTTGACGAATCATCTACCTTTTGTTTGAATTTTTTAACACTAACTGCTCTTGCTCGCTAATTTGCTTTTTACTGTCCGTAATTGCAGGAGATCAAAATAAGCATAGAAACGGGATCAAGTATTTTCGGTTTTCCCCAAAATCTATATATAAACGCTACGTGCATATAAATGCACTCGTGAGCGTCGACAACATTAACAGCTCCGTCCATCATCACAACGAAACGAACAAAAAACCCTTTATACATCCATACCAATCCTTCAAGCCTTAATCATCCATTCGTTATCCGACAACAACAAACCATGACTATATAGACACACACACACACACACACACACACACACACACACACACACGACTTACACGCGCACAGTAGCGACTCCGCATCGTCGCAAACCTATTAGATATCTATATATAGATCTACAGTAAGTATATAATACACTGACCTGCGCAGCTTTGGGTGGTCCAAATCTTCAGCAGCAGGACCAGCGCCGCGAGCATGTGCAGGTAGTTGGCGATATTGAATATCATGTCCATGGCTGCTGAGTTTTACGTCTCGGAATTCCACGCAAAGACAGACGCGAATCGAGGAGGCACACACTCAGCTGCGTCGCGTACTTATGAGGCGAGAATCGCGAGTACACTGTCGCGGCCGTGAGCGAGGAACGGGGTGCGGAGAGCCAACACGACTCCGTGTAATAGTGTATAATGCGACTATAGTGGGAGAGAATGTGAAAATCCAAGAGCGCGGCGCAGGCGCAAACGGTTCTACAGACGATCGCGGCGGCCGTGTCTGTCAGTGCTGTAACAATGTACGTGTATATTTACGGGCCGAGCGCGAGTATTAACACTGTGCGGCGTACAATTGTGCAGCGGAGTTGCGTCATTAAGTAATTGTTTGGATTTGTTTTTCCTGATAGACTTTTTCACAGTATATACACGCGCATGCAGTTGGTTTTGCGGCAACGATCTCGATTATTATTAATACTTGCGCCAGCATATTTATCACGAATTCAAGTTCAAAATGTATATATTGCGAATAAAATGATTTCTTATACATCTAATTTTCAGAATCGGGTGTATTCCACTGCACGCAGTTAAATACTATCACAATAAGCCATACCGCAGAGTTATTGAAGAAAAGGAAAACCTCATCTATACGTACTTGGGGATTCCCTGATTCCTACTTTCTAAAGCAGTATATAGATTCACTATCCTCACCTTTTAGTCTACACTATTTAGTCTCTCTGTTTTTTTGTCCCTTTCTTCTACTTTGAAAACGTGCTCGGAGGTTAAAGATTTCGGCAAAATTATTCATACAACAAAAATGACGAACTAACATTACCACAGTAGTATAAATTTTTAGTTAAAGTTACTGAAGCAATAATTAAAGTTGTTTAATACTATTAATAAGCTGCCTCGAAAAAATTGGTCAAACCCCGGATCTCCAACAACAAACTTTCCCTACACAGAGAAAAGAAAATCTTTACTGTTAACGAACGGACGTTTGTATATGAACAAATGAATGTTCATTTATAGCTGGACAAATTCGTTAACAGTTAAGTCACGAATCGTTTAAGTATAAACAAATCAAACTTAATTGTTAAAGAATTTGTCTAACCATAAATGAACATTCCATTTGTCCATATCCAAATGTCCGTTAGTTAACAGTAAATTTAAGATTTCCTTTTCTCTGTGTATGTCCCTCAGTCGCGTCGCTTAGAACCGTATATAATGTTATGTATAAGAAACCGTAGAGCGAAAAAGGGAATAAATTAAGTCGCGTGAAAAATATGCCATGGAACGCGTGGACTTTATATCGTTATGTCAGCTCGAGTACACATATCACGCGTATCTTATCGTAATGCTGAGTCGTTATGGATCTCGAATGCGAGAGAGAGAGAGAGGGAGAGAGAAAGAGAGCCCCTGACAATAATACTCTAGGTATAATGCATGCCTACTCCTCCGCGCCGACGCTTGTGATGCTCTCTCGCCTCCATTTGCTAGTTTCCCACAACGACGCCTCTGCACGCACTATTGCGTGCGGGGATCCCTAACTGTGTAGGTGTATATACGTATCGGGCGCATCGCCGAATATAGCAGGCGTTTCGGGGCTTCGGTTCTGCAGCTGGCATTTAAAGTCACGCGACAGCTGTGTTTTTCCCCCCTCCCCGCACGTGCGTATATAGCTACTTATATACCTAGGTTTTCACGGTCGCTCGGCCGCGGCGTCCCTTCTGCCGCGAAATGTGTATCTAAACTACACACACACACACACACACTTCTGCCCGTGAGCCGTGAGTTTATGGAAAACTACTCGCACTAGAATCAGCGCGTTATTGATTTGTGAGACACAAATATAATATACTTGAATGTCTTTAGTTTTTGTGGGCTCTTGTTAGAAACAGAAGTGATCAAAAAATAATGCTCAACTAGTTTTATCGGGGTAGGCCGTACACTTGGTCGGAGCCTTGCACGGGGGAAAATTGTTCGAGAACATTATGATATGTAGACGAAGTGAAAAGAATAATTCTTACTTTTTTAGCGGAAATACGCATGAATACATTAGATTTTGCTAATTGCATTGTACTATACGGACCGATTAAGTTTTTAACTATATGTTAACTATGCCTATAACGAAGTGTGACGCGAAGATTCTATACGTTATAAAAATTGATATTTTATAATAAATCTATAATCATTGAAGAAAATGTAAAATAAGCATTTATATATCATATAAGTAAAAATTTACTTTCAAAATTTACGTATAAAGAGGGACAAATCAATAACAAGCAAATTCCTTTCGTAAATATGACAAACGATATTCAATAAAGAGAAAATATTAATTATGAGTAACTTATAAAGTATCGTAATGAATAAAGATGTTAATTACTTATGAAAAATGAATAATTTTAATTTTAACTGTAGCAAAAGTTTTTACAATAGCGTTAAGTAAGGTAGTTGCATGCATTTTTTGGAAATCAGAAGACAAAATTTTTGAAATTATATCGATGAAGCAGAGATTCGTGCATTCATGAATTAAGGAGGTTCTTGCGCGACTCCCGAATCAAAGCAGTGCTAAATGAAGGTTACCTAAAATTAAAAAAAAAAAAAAAAAATACTTGTAATGTGATTTATTTATTTAAAATTAAATAGAGAATGAGTGTATAGTAAAGTGTATTTAACATGACTAAGATAACTTTTTTCAAAAATGTCGATATTTTAGAAATTAGATTTTGTCACTGCAAACAATTATTGATAAATCTTAGGTATCTTTTTTGTTTCTCTACCGATTTTAGTTTAGAAGGTCATTTTGATTGTTAAGTAATTTCATCGGACCTTGCCGAAGGAAAAATTCAAAATTATTTAAAACCCAAAAAGTTATAGCCAATTAAAATTTTTTTTTTATCTCGTGCACAAATTTATGAACAACGACCTAGCTGTAACTTTCTGCAATATAAATATTAAGTATGCATTTCCAATAAGGAATAAAAAAGAAAATCAAAAAATACTTCGTGAAAAAGTATACTTATTCAAGTACATTAAACTTTATTTCTTAAATATACATAAAAATGACAAAATATTACCACTGCGATTAGCACATCGAGTAATAAAACGTACAAAAATCTTTTATCTCTGTTTTACATTCGGCAATATTATTCTAAATTTTTGTATGAAAAAATGTTTCCTTTTCAAAAAGTCTTTTAACTGTCGATCGATAAGTGTCTCAATCTTCACAGTAAGGAAATATTTGTACTTTAATCACATTTTTAAATGACGTGTTGAAGATCAATAATCTTCAGTTTTGAAAGTACAATGGTACTGACAGATTGATTCCATTACTTGGATTCTTCTTCCCCTTCCACCTGTAAGCAAAAATAAGTTTTGATAATTTAATGAAAATGAAAACTTTAGATCACTAAAGCAATGATAACCAATGTTAATTTTTATTATACTAACTATATAGAAATTCAAGTTTATTAAGTTTTTTAACAGGTTCTACCAGATGTCTTTTACAGAGAACAGAATAAATTTTTTTTATGTACTTATAATACATTTCAAACACTTAATCAGAAAATCTATAAAAAATACGCCTACTCTACATCTTTTAATAAACTTCTAACTAGGAGAGGCTACGAACGGATTCAACTCAAACTTTGGGATATGTTTTTAGATACTAAAATATGAACAAAGTCAAATTTTTAGAGTCTAACGCCTCGAGAAACCTAAGTTATCGACATTTTTAGTGTAATTTTCAGAAAAACATGAAAAAATCTCCTATAATTTGAGCTTGACTAATTCAGCTCAGAAATGTCTTTAATAAAATTATAAGAAAGAAAATAAAACTCGAAATAAAAAGCTTTAATTTGCCATTTCTAGAATTGAAAAATATTGATTCGTTTAAAAATTATATGAGCCTAAAGGGGAACTAAAAAATGTACGTATAAAATAGCAAAAAATTTTTATTTCGAATTTGTGTCATATTTTATTGTATTTTGGATATTAAACTTTAAACTCATATAACTTTTGAATAAAACAATATTTTTCAATTCTAGAAACGGCAAATTAATGCTTGTTTTATCTAGTTTTGCTTTCTTTTTTTAATTTTATCGAAGACAATTCTGAGCTAAATTACTGAAGCTCAAAGTAGATGAGTTTTTTATGTTTTTCTGAAAATTACACTAAAAGGTCGATAATTTAGCTTTTTCGAGGCGTTAGACCCTAAAAATGTGCCTTTTTTTATATTTTGGTATCGTAAAACATATCCCAAAGTTTGAGCTGAATCCGTGATCCGGAGTTCGTAGTCTCAGCTAGTAAGTTATTTTTTACAAAAAAGAATTGAGAAAATCTAAAAAATAAAAAAATTCTTTATAGCCAATATTATTTAAAAAACTTCTAAGTATAAGTATCTTTGAATGATTCCTTTAAGTTTTCATTCAACCAATAAAATTTGTGATTGAAAGAACTAAATTCCAGCTAATCAATTTATTTTACATAATATAGGCATTAGCATCATCATCTAATATTAATTTATCTTACTTATTTCTTACTTGATATTGAATATTGTTGAATAATATTCCAAAACTGTGATTACAAGAGTAACAATTACTACGTATTACATTTACATTTTACTATAATTATCGTTTCAAATTCCAGATAATACGGTATAATTAATTCAAATCTACAAAAATCATAATTGCGATGTTATGAAATGGTACAGTAGTAAGATCTGTCTATATTTTTGTCGGTAGAATTTTCTCATAAAAGTAAAAATGACATGAATATTATTTACCAGCCAGAGATATCTTTTTAAAATGAATTACTTCTTAGTACTCATATAATTGAAATCCTACGCCATTTTCTATGTCAAATAAGTACTAAAATACCATTAATCTACCCTCTATCACATTTCTTCGTGCATGCAATATTGTATTGAATATTCACAATACAGACAGTTACGACTATCTTGACATTTTTACATCTTCAATATATGCTTCTACCGATCGACACTGTACAACATACAGCGTATGAATCTTTACCCTCTCAACCTACGCTCAATTCATTTTACTTATTTGACCTTGGCTCTATACTCGTACCTTCTTGCTGCGGTTGTAGAAGTCCTTCGTAACAGCAAGTACGGCTGGATATTCCTTCTGTGGGCAGTCCTTGTCGTGGCCGTTGTTCGCCTCGAGCAAGTCCAGTCGGGCCTTGAGCTGGCACTCGTAGCCCTTGATCATCACGTTCATGTAGTTCATGAAGATGATCATACCGATGACGAGGATGCAGAGCCTGGCGTGCATCTCGCGGCAGAGCTCCTCGTATCTGGGTATGCCGTAGCCGAGGCAGTAGATCTTATACGCGTGGAGGCTGGCCAGTATCTGGCTCATAAAGTGGCAGTGGACAAACCAGAACACGAGCTTGGGCAGGTAGACGATCTTCTCCACGATGATGTACTGGGGCAGCAGCGCCACGGCGTCGAGCATCATACTTAGGGTCGTGACCATGTCGCCGTACGGTGTATTCACCTTCATATTGCTCACGTAGAAGCAGCCGAGGATCAACACTACCACCCTGTGCGTCAGAGAATAAGATATATGTATATTACAGGTGCTGCGCTCGATTAAATATCAGTGAAATATTCATTCGTGAGCAGGGTTTACAATTCTGTGGGTCAGAACGAGAGTGAGTGGTGGAAGTCACAATTGCAAAAAAAAAAAAAAAATTGAGATATGGATTTATTTGGATTCTTCGCAACTGAAACTATTACTAACGCCCTAAAACAGGGCGTTTTTTTTCGCTTATTCGCATCAATGAACGACTTTTCACATATTCATTTTTAGAAAGAATGCCATTCTCATTCTGAACCACACAATTGTAGCCGATTGAAACGGAGCCGGCCAATTTTCGAATAAATATTATATATAACTTTTGATTGCTTTACAATTATTTACCTTAATTGTTCATATCGGTCACATTTCTTTGATTGGTATACACAGACTACTATAAAGGCAGCGACATCGACAAACAATTGCGTTATTTTTGGAACAAACAATACTATTGCTTTGGCTTCCTCGGCGTGCGTAAATCTCAGAAATGAAGCAAAAGCAAAAAGAAATTGTGCTTTGCAGCTAAATCCTGTAAATACAACAATAATTATCACTTTTAGGTCATTGTTCTCGAGGGAATGACAAAAAAAAAAAAACAGAAAAAATTACCACACTGCGGAATAATAATAGCAAAATTTTGAATGATATTGTGCATATATCTAAACGAAACTATACACCTAATACGAATAATACTGTTATACGATGTATATACCTTCGCATTTCTTTTCATTTAGAGTCTTGCAGAGCACGTAAAGTCCACCGAGCAGATGCGCGAAGAACGACGCCTCGTAAAATATATCCGACTCGTCGATCGGCTTGACTTCATGCTGCTTAACGTCATTCGTGGCATGGGTCAGATTCGTGGCATTCACCCCGATTATCACATCGGTGATAGTCGCCAATGTGCTGCTGATATTCAGAGCTTCCATTTTTCCCTTTCTCGGATATATTCGCGTCGATTTTAGGGTCGATCAACGACGAGTGCGAGCTCTGACGATGAGTGGAGAGGCCCGAACGATCACGCGTGCACTGCTGGCGCAGGACGCGGTGGCGAGGAAAGCTGGAAATTCTATAGCGGAAATGCGTCAAGCAGGAGGGGGAGCGGCAGGGGCTGCACACGCTAGGTCTGTTGAAAATTCGGGCCGCGCATGCGCCCCGCGAAGGGACTACGATGCGGGAAAGTCGGGAAATGTGGGGGTGCGACGCACGTTCGAAGGTTCTATGGTGGCGACCTTCGGCGTGATGGTCGGCCATAGCGTCGTTATATAATATTACAGTATAGTTACGTTAATCGAAACTTCTTCGACATCAAAATTGTTTGTTAATTTACAGTTGTTCGACCAGAATATTCGAACCAAAATTGTGAAAACTCCATTATTGAATTTTTTATACATAAATTGCAAGATATATGTCTTTACAGAATGGATAAAATTCATTATATTTTTCCGATTTCGAACAACAATAAAACGAATTTTCAATCAACTCTGTATAATAACAAAATATGCATCTTTTTTAAACGTTTTTTTCTTTGAACACAGATTTTCCGATACTACATGAAAAGTGACATTATTATCTGTAACCATTCTGCATCAATTGAATCAACTATTTTAGAAAAAAACTGAAATTATTATGTAAAAAGAAGAATAGGTCAAAGGAAGGAGGTTCTCCCTTTCTTTATGCCTTTATTACTCTTTTTACCGAATCGTTTTAAGTATAAAACCAACCTTACTCCTTTTTTTTTAACTTAAATCAACTGTGGGAACAATAGAATTAGTTATTTATTTGTCTATGTGAGTATATACCCAACTTTGTCTTTAATTTAAAAAAATTTGTCACCGTAACAGCTTAATTGAAAACAATTCTCGACAGTTCAAATTATCGTAAAGAATGGCATGCATCGATGTTTATCAATGACGGAGGGTTTCAACAAAGAAGCAAAAGAATACACATCAGATATTTTAATCTTTATTTTTATTATTTGTGAAATCTATATAAAAAATATCGCACAGTAATCGGACTATTATTTCCAGCGACTTTGTTATAACACGTAGCACTATTATTACAATTTTACATTAAACAATTCACAGCAGATTTTTCGTAGCTTTACGGGTAATTTTTATCATTGTGTCATACTAAAAATCCAGAATGTTGGTCTTTTTCAGTCTTCAAAGGCTACAAGATATGTAATAATTTCTCATTTCATCCATTGTTAAAGTACTTTCCTAACGAACGATGTATTCATTATATTTTTGACATTACACATTACTATTGATCTGATTTACACATGGCGAGCTCGCTTCCCAGTTATCGATTTAATATCCTTCTCACTCATCTCCATTCTGAAAGTGAGGTAGGCAAAACAATGCCATCTAGCAAACCCCATCACCAGCATTCACCTGAAACGAAAAATATCAATCGATTGGCCACCATGGAATCCATTTTCAGCTAATTTGTTCATTATCAAGTCGACTTCCATTAAACTGACGATACCTGTTTAAAAAATAAAACGGCCACGGCTAACCTGCTTGTGCTTCCCCATCTGCTTCTGGATATCGTGCACCGATGCGATCTGATGCAAGAATGCAGCTATGCCCAGCAGAATGGCGGTGCCGTTGAGCATGCTACCGCTGCCGAAGTCGCGGAAGCGGCTGTCGCCCGTGGCGAGGGCGCGGTTGCCGCATAGGTATCCTATGAGGAGATAGTACAGACACATGAAGCACTTGCTGAAGAACCAGGAGGTGATAAAGAAGCCGGACGTCGGGGACACGGTGCGCTTCTTCAGGTCCATCCGGAACTGGGGAATCAGTGCCGCTGACTCGATGATCATACTCAGCTGGACCAGGTACCTGTCCAGACGATTGTCGACGTGCATCAGGGTCACGGCGGTGCAGCCGAACAGCAACAGCAAGAAGCTGAAAATGGGAATCGATGAAAGTTATCATAACGTATATAAGTATAATACAGTGGTGGAAAATTAATGAGTCGTTCGGTCACCTGTCATCGTCGTCATCATTGTCGCTCCGCGATCGGAAGAAGAGGCCTACTGCGAGCAACAAGAACGCGAACACGAGGTAGGTGTACTTCGGGAAGAAGAAAATCCATTCGCTCGTCTCCGTATCGTTGGCAAATCGGCAGGCGCCGGCGAAGAAGTACATTATTAGCGCTTTGCAGCTGATTCCTGCGGGGAAATTCAATGAGATTGAACAAAATAACGAATAAATGTCTCCTAGAAGTACTCTGTTGCTAAAACAGTATGTATCCTTGACGCTTTTATAAAGATTATTGTTTCATTTGGCATCGCAAATATTCCACAAAGGAAATTCGAAAAAATCCACTCTATACATAGGCCAAACGGCAAGCTTATAAGACTCCGCACTTACCGTCGCTGTTCCTGTTGACGGATATCATGGCGAGGGTGACGAATTCCCTGAAAATGTCGACGGTCCAGGCGAGGCTGTACACATAGTGGATGAGGTCAAGGGACCTCGGCGACTCCGGCAGCATTAGATCCCAGCACTGCCGCACGTACATACTCTCCGCCCAATCGGGACAAGCTTCGCTCGAAAAGTTAGACATGTTGTATGTGTGTGATGTATGCGTTCAAGGCGCTAACGAAGGGCGACGCACTGCAGCTTGCCGCATGTATCCGCCTCGACGAGCGTGCGCGTACTGTCCCTCGCTGCGGCAGGGCATCGTGGATACACAGGGAAAGCGGAAAAGCGTCGCCCACGGTGCATCGCATGGCGTTGTTTAGGCATCGGGATAATGAGGGAGGCCAACGAGAGAGGGAGAAGCCACGTTGTAAGCGCGTATACCTAGCAGCTAGCCGATGCGGGGTACGTGGATGGTGTCGCATTTTTGCTGGCGAAATGGTTACATGCCATTATGCGCGGAGTATGCAGTACTTACATAGCTTTTATAGTGCAGATAAAAGTTAAATCCAGTTTTAATGGCCGCAGAAAGGATGGCGGAGAAAGCTAGATGCGGCGTGTACCCGTAGGATACATTATTGGTTTATGTAATTTTTTTTATACAACGATGGAATGATTAGTTGGTCGTTTCAGCACTTTTAAAATTCATGGATGCGACGAACCTTTCTTGTATTTTTATAACAAAGCACCATATGTTTGATGTAAAAATTTGTTTTTGTTACTCCGTATTGATCGCAGGACTGTATTATACCGACGTCCTTTCTCGTTACGCCAAAATCAATCTAGTTCTAGGACGGGAAAGAGGGGTTGATATCTTGCTTTACTGTAATAATATCTTTTTGTGGTGCATTGCGCATAAAACAATAAGTATGCAATGGTTTATGAAAAGAACGTTCTTCTAAAAAGACTGTTTAGTTTTATTATCATCAAGCGACAAGCAGTAACCATCATAAGCCACGTAAACTATAATATATAGTGATAAATGATTTTATACGCTGATTGTAACTCAATAAATAAATGTATAGCGTCTTCTGTAAATAAAACAATTTTATATGTACTTTAAAACTAAGTAAATTTAAAAAATTTATTTTCATTGATAGAGTCATATATTTATTTTATACATAGATATCGGTTATTAGTCAACATTCTCCGTACTCTGCTTCCTAAAATTTTTTCGTTCCGGAAAAGAAGAATCAAACACGTGCAGAAATATATGAGCGAAGGGACTGGGGACAAGCCTACTTCTTTAGCTCAAATTAGTTTTCTTAACCTATGTAGAGTGCAGTAGCTCCCACAGCACCGTGAAATCGGGAAAATTCGACTCTCCGGTTCGGAAAACTTCGTACTCAGAAACACAAAGTATAGGTAAATCAAATAGCATTGCTTTTTCTTATCAAGAGAGGGTTCTCTCTCTTCTCCAGGGAGTTATTTAATCACTCGCTTCTCCAAAGAATACAATGAACAACAAATACAAAAAATATAAGAATAAATATTTTTTAGCAGATTTAATCATTAATAAGATTATTATTTTAAATATAATAAATATAAATAAATATTAAATTTGATAATGAATACGGAATGATAAACTGATTTATTAAAAAGGAGCCGGGTTTTAATGTTGATAAGTAACATTTTATAACTATATATTCCCACTCAATATATTGACCAAAAGTAATCAAGTTAATGTAACGATAGAGGAAATGATAGGAATGATCAGTATTTTGTTTTAGTAAAAGAAGTTACAATAATAGAAAAGTATTAAATTTTAAAAGACCGGCATTTGGGGTACGTGATCGTTCTAAGAAAATGCATAAAAAAGGTATTTTATATCATGGATTGACCATGTGTGAAGTGTCGATCATGGGTTGAGCCAGTATATACTGACTTTCCGGCCCTCTAAATGTTAATTACAGCGGCTCTGGCTGTCGGTTACTTATTTACTCAAATTTTATTAATTTTTTACGCACGAGCGCGCTACGCACACATATCCACACTACCCTATCTTACCTAATGTATTAGCCAATGAAATTTTTTCACATTAATCGTTATCTCCTTTTTATAATAGGAATAGACGACAATAGTATAGCGGATAAACGATAGCCTCTACGTGAGTCGTGAATTGCAAAATAGACAAATCCGCGAGGTTTGCGTTTGCTAGGGGAGAGTCGCTTAGTGGTGGCACCCATAGTATTTTCGGCCATAGTTTTTGATGTTGTGGGTTAATAAAAATACCAAAAAAGAAAATAATCCTTAGCGGACCCCTATAAAGAGGTGAATTAGTTTTCTTCAATTATTATAATAACAAGAAGCTACTTGAAAAAATAAAAAAGTTGGAGTTCTGGCCACCTTAATTTTTCACGGAATTTTCAGTTGTAACTGCATAATTCTTAATACACAGGAATGAACGTCAAAATGTTTTAAAAGTATGCTAGAACATCCATATTAATTATAATAAATTTTTTTTTATTATTGGTTTAAAGAAAAATTAAAAAATGATAAAATTACACACTATTTACAGTATATAATTGATATACATATTCAAGTTAAAAATTAATTTACCTTAACATAATTCATCAATACTCATCATTTATGTCCATATGTAATACACACGGCCAGTACTATATAGACACTAATCGAGTGACCTAAACTGAGTAAAAAAGTCATTATTTTATTTTGAATGATACTCAGTCACCAAGAGGTTTTATCAATCCGGGGACGCGTTAATTTATTCTTGAATATTTGAAGAAGTAGAAATAATTTTAAAAAATATTACATCAAATCGTCGGCTGAGAGTAAGAACATCCTAATTCGGTCCGCGCGTAAGGCAGTTCCAACTCGGTCGAGAACGTAAGGAGATGCCAACTTACCGCTCGTCTTTTTAAATTTTGAAGTTGACTGTACTAATACTGTTTAATAGACGATTTTTGTGGAAATGAGCCTCTAGCGCAAATCTGAGGGTACCCAGGGGGTCTTTTGATCCGCTAAACTCGATTTCGATGTCTCTTTTATTGTATGATTGTATGTGTTGTGTTTACGTGTACTAGTACATCACAATTAGCATGGAATAATATTTATTTTAGATTCTATGGGATCGATACACGGCCAAAAATATTTATATACAACATTTTACATACAATGCACGAATTAAAAAAAATATAATATCTTTTTATTTATTTTATCAAAACTATAAATTGTTAATACATATTAATATTTAAAATAACAGTATACAATTATTGTTAATACATATTTGCCTCATTATAAAATTTAATTCTTGAAAACATCTGCACGGATAAAAATTTTCGTTTAAAAATTACTATAATCTCTACTAATGCAGATACAAACTCATATTATAGAGATTATTTAGTATATTTTCATCAATTATTGGTATAATTATATCAAAACTAGATAAAAGTATAGCAATTTTTTATAGTAAAAAAAGTCATGCTATCGCCAGCTGATCAAGATTTAGCATATATCGAGACGAGACAAAGTGTCATTTAAGAGTGCGGCTTATGGATCCGCGGACTCGGGTTTGATTTCCGGTCTCAGAGTTTTTTTTCAGATAAAAAATGATTTTATATTGTCAGTTTCACAATGGAACTTAAGAACGTTCTCCGAGAAAACGATTTTCTCGTGATTTTCGTGAAACTTGCAGAAAATGTTTGATTTTTAGTCCTTAGCACATGCTTCAAAGCCCCACGTCCAAAGCGGTATTCAAAATAAAAATATTTGATTTCAAAATTTCAGCGTTAAGCTTGTTGGAAAAATACATTTTAATTTACTGTAAAAAAAGTTTTCTTTGTGATTGTTTTTCAACCGTGGGATATAAAACCAGAAATCGAGAGGAATAATATGGTATAATTTTCATATGGCAAGCGGTATTAATTTCAGAGACATAGCGATGTAAAGAAAAACTACGGTGTTATTTGTATATCTATATACAGTACACCGTGTAAGTGGTATTTATTTCAAATATCGTATTGGCACCTTTTTACTTACACCGTCATTTTTTATTATTTTTAGAGTAGTGTATAGAGACTCATGAAGGGTTTCCATCATAAATAATATTTTTAGATCACAATTTTTGCGATATTGATGAAATTGAGCCGGATAACGTCCTTAAATCTATAAGCATGACTAAGAAAACAAATGTGTCGGTAATGTAGGTTGTAACAAAAATATTTTTCATCGTGGATTTCTTTTTTCTATCCCAGTAAAAATTGGTGAAGTTGTACTAAAATGAAGTAGAATGCAAGTTTGTCAACTCCAAAATTTAAAAGGACGAGCGGCGAGTTAGCATCTTCTTACGTTCTCGGCCAAGTTGGAACTGTGTTACGCGCCGAGCCAAGTTGATACTTTTTTATGCGCCGAGCCGAGTTAGCACTTTTTTATTGTCATTATTGTTACAATACGAAATTCTCATGTAACTTTGTATATTCCGTATTTAAAATATCGCGCACGAAATATGTTGAATAAAATCCTTGGTGGCCAGTTTTTTAGGTGCTGGCCATTATGCGCGTCTGGCGGTTGCGCGGAGCCGAGTCAGCGATATCACCCGTGTAGTACACTCGCGAGCAAAGTTCGAGATTTTGATTTGATCGAGATATATAATACCTACTGTCTCGAGGAATTGTGTGCTATTAATATTCATCATACCGAGTGACGTACCTCAACAACTAGACCAAATTGCACGGGTGCCGATGCCACGAACCCTAGCTGCACACACATAAAGTATATAGGGAGTTATAAATGTTACAGAGAAGCAGGAATACCACTGCTGCATCCTAATTGTGTTGTGATAAGTATTGTCCAATTATAAATAATTTGGTCCTCGGGCGATCATCCGACTTACGTATAAAACGACATTCTCGAGAGAGACAAATTTTGACCAGCCCGAAAAGCGCAACGTTATATATTGATATGCACAGTTTGCATTTTTGCTCGAAGAGCGTACGTGACGACTTTAAGACGATCCTTTTCGTATATGTCATCCGAATTTTATTTTTAAAAGACCAAAAAAGCGCAACAAATTTATCAACGATCTAAAGACTCGTAGTTTATTGGCAGAACTCTCATACCTCTAGACATTTTACTTACATCGTTTCAAATTCCTCTACTGAAGTTTTTACTAATATTATCATAATATTAATGATAGGTATTGGGCAAAAATATCTCACAAAGACAGCAATTTTTTTGCAAACAAGTATTTTGTATTTATTTTTAATCTTGAAATTTATGTTAGAGGCGAACCATCGGGTCTGTTTATTGACATGGAGAGGATCGAGACACTCGTTGGGTACATATATTGTTCTGTACTATTGTATTAAGTTCGTGCGTTTCATTGTGTTCTGTTCTAAATAAATGATTCTACTTAATGGTCAGTATCTTTACGTCTTTGCCACCGCCTTGCACGAAAAACTCCTTACCTGGAGGTCCGTCGCCTAATCTCCCACAAAACCTCCATCGTCATCCTTGCTATCAGTTTCTAACATTTATTTCTATTAATTATATTCTTACATAGTCGAAAGAAAGTAGAAAAATAAAATATTAAATAATATATCACAGAATGTTTTATATTTATAGTGTATACAATTATATTACCTTACAGTAAATATATGTTATTTCTTTTAAAATACACAAAGATATCTCATATGGCTATTTGAAACACTAAGAGAATCTCAAAATCTTCATTTTTATTTTGTACCTTTATCGAGATTTTCGTATTTTTCTGTTTGAATTTTTAATATTTATTAATTATTTCAGCTATCAATTATCCTTACAGCGAACAGATGAAAAAAGAAAATGATTATTATTAAAATTGGCAAAAAAAAATGGTCGGATTCTTTTGAACTCTTGAAGAGCTTTTCGATGAAATACAATTTCAGAACTTTAAAAGTTGAAAAATTGACCTTTCCAATCGATTCGTTTATTCTTTCAATTCTTTTCTTCCGCGTCTAGCAGTTTTACCTGAAAATAATAGAAATTATATATTAATTTCTTTAAACTTATTTCTAAAAAATTCTACATACAATCCACACTTAGAGGATTAAAAAAAATTAAAAAAAATTTGGAGGCACACCTCTGTAATAAATTTTTTCTCGATCACACATACAGGTCACACAAATGACGAGAAAAATGTCCAACCTTGTGACACTGTTTTAACCACTCATCATTTTTCTTATAGAAATTTAACATGGGGAAAATGGACAAAAACCGATCACTGAGGATTAATGAATATTAAGCTCCCAAAGGCACGGACAAAGATTTTCTTTGACTAAAAAGAAAAATAAAGTAGAATGCAAGAGCTTTAATTTAAGCTAAGAGTCGTTGTAATTAGAAGATCATGTGCAAAGTTTCGTGCATTTGAAAATCGCGATAAGGACAATAAATACTTAAAATTATTAAAATTATACGTAAATTGGCGACAAACCGCCATTTTGAGTCATTTTTCACAATTTACAAATACACGTAATTGCACAGGATCTTCCGATGTAAACGATTCTTAGCTTAAATTAAAGCTCTCTTTTACTTTAATTTTCTTTTTATAAAAATTTTGTTCGCGCCTTTGGGAGCAAAAGATACCAATAAAATGCTTGAAATTCACACTCTCAGTAGGTGTTATTCTTTTTTTTATTATTCTTATAATTATGTTTTCAAAATTGGCCGCAGATACTTGAACTTCAATTTATACATTGATTTAACTATTATTTATTATATGGTTTAATAAGTTTTATATAATTTTCAAGACTGATTCGAATTGATATTTTGATAAGTGCCAAATTTAAATCTATAAAAAATAGAATTTATCCGTGATAAATGATTTATTACGTCTTCAGCCGTATGCGCGTAATTAGATAGATCTCTTTTCTTTCATCGACACAGGAGGAAATATACAAAAAACATCCACTTTAACATACCAAGTGGTCCAAAACTTTTTTTAGCCACACTTTTCGGATATAAATTGCAAAAACCAGTAATTCCGTCTTTCAGCATTTTTTATTCCGTTCCTATGCTGAACTGTCATGCCACTTAATTTTTTAAGCAGTTGTCAATTTTTAGATAAAATAAAAATATAAAAATTATTCCCCTTCATTTTAATTGTCTGCTTGAAAACTTTGAATAGACGGTTCCTATAGGCTGGAGTTCTCAAAAAAGAGCTTTTAAAATTTTTTCGAAAAAAAAAGTATACTATACGGAGACTTTTTATGCGAATCTTAGATACTTTTTTTTATAAGAAAATTTACTATTTTCCACAGTAGCGCTGACACACGCGTCATTTGTGATTTTTACTCCTTAAATAGTAATTTTTATTTTTTTATTATTTAATCAATTTTACTTTTTAAAGTATTAATTTTTATGACTTCTGAAACGAAATATCACAGTATCAGTAAAATTTGCTGCAAAAATTACTATTTCACTATTTAAACAAGTAAAATTTTATACAAAAATCGTGTAAATTATTAGTATTTAAAAAGTAAAAATCACAAATGTCGAGTGTAAAATTCTTTTAATTGTTATGATTTTCTAATATAGTTCGCGATATAAGGAAGAACAGACAGTTTTTATTTTGTAGATTTCCTCATACCTACATGTTTTGAAGGAAAGTGTGCACGTTGCGAACATTTGCTATAGAAAGATGTGGCTGTGCCAGTCAATTATTTTTAATTTGTTATAAGTACTATTCGTAATATCAAACCAATCCTTATATGCTTGTCCATTGCTATTAAGTTTACATTGTTAAAAAAAAAAAGATTTTTCCAGAAATAATTAAAAATTGTACAAGGTAATTAACTATCGTAAATAAACATAGGTACAGTATTAAATACCATAGATATATAGAATTGAATAAAAGCTATTTCTGTCTCTATAACGAAAACATACTGAATTCTTAGTAAAACAAATAACCACACGACGTTCAACCTAAATAGACGATCTAAGAAACCTTTATAAAACTACCTTGACATCATCACAGGTAACCGTCATCATTTCGGGCGCCGTCATCACGACCGAGCAAATGTTGCACTTCTCTCTCGAGCCTTTCGTGCACGTATGGCCGAGACCTCCCGTCTCTGCGTCCTGACTCTCGTCCTCCTCCAGCTCCTCGGGCTGCAGTCGCTTCCACGCCGTCCAGAAGAAGTGACCGCAGACGACGAGCTGCACGAGGCAGCCGGCCGCGACAATTTGGTGTACGCCGTTGTCCATTAGACGAATAGGCGCAGTACCGATAAGATACACGAGGTCCAGAAAGTCGTAGGCCGCGAGTGCGCTCACGTAATAGAAGATGTGGTAGCGCGCGCAGTCAGCTTTCACGACAAAATGCGTCTGAGCAAGGAGCGCTATGGACTCCAGGTAAACGCCGAAGGTCATGAGGATGCCGAAAGGGGTGTGGAGGAAATTCACCAGAACGGCGCTCATCAGACAGCCGAACAATAATGGCGATATCCTGTTATAGAGGATGAGAAAAAAGTGATTAGGCGTTGCTTGGTTGTTTACTGGATGAATATCTAATTTGGAGAGATAATTGACTTGAGGCACGACATTATATCCTTCACTAAAAAAAATAAAAAATGAAAATGCCCCAAAAGTGATATTAGGTTTATGATAATTCACTATAAAATTAAGGTCAACTTGCGAAATTCCATGACACTGAAATCGAATATTTTGATAAATCAAAGATTCATGTACAACACTTTCTTGATTATACTATACAGTCAAATAATGATTTTAATAATGTGTTGAATGGCAAAAATGTACAGAATTCGAAGGTTCATAATTTAAAGAACGTCGGTGTAATGTTATTTTAAAAAACTAAAACTCATTCGGTATTGTATTTTTGGTAAAAATGGTAAATAATTAAAATTCTATTGATAAAATTTGATATATATTGCATATTGAGCTTAATCGTTACATTCGAAAATATGGTCTTTTTAATTTTAAATTTGGCAATGAAGCAGAATTTATTGTTGGGCGATGTGGATTATTTAGTCCGTTAAAAAAAAAAAAAAGCGAATCGTCAAAACAATTACAATTATCGACGCATATTTAAATATTTCGAGCTTTTATATTGAATTTTGAAATTTACGAACTCAAAACTTTTAATTGCAAATTCCCTAATAAAGACACTCGATTGATAATGGTCTCCGTGGGAGGTATATTTACTAATACATTCAATACATATAATCAATAAAAATTATGTGCACAAAACGCGATCGATGCAGATCGATTTTGATAGATTATACCTATTTTAAGGTAGTTCTCGAGTAAATTGAGTTCTGGCAGATTCGTTTAAAAATTTAATTATAGGTTAATTACGGTATTTTACATTGAATTTTCAAATCTAAACAATCTCAGCGGAGCCATTTTCGAGTTATAAATTCTCAAAGTTTGCACTTGTAACACTTAGCATATAGGGAGAGACATCACAAAACGATCATTTTCATTGATTAAAGAAAGAATTCCTGGGAAATGTTTTTGAAAAACTAAAATGTTGTCAAGGGAGGTATTTAGAATATTATAGTTAAAGCACAAATAGACTATAGCGGAGCTGTTTTTGAGTTATTGTAAGGGTGCGATCCCATGGCGTTCCGAAAAATTAGACGGAACCATTTAAGTCCGTAAGTGCGAGAGAGAGGTTCTTCCGTGAATGTCTCTCTCACCCTCACGGGCTTAAATGGTTCCGTCTAATTTTTCGGAACGCCATGGGATCGCACCCTAATCCATAGCAGCTTCCTTTTGTTCGACGCGCGGTAAGGCCCGCGTTACACGTAAAAAAATATAAGGAAAATATAAGGAAAATACAAGGAACAGATACAGTAATAACATGGGCTACTATATCTATATATATATATATATATATATATATATATATGAGGAACAGCGCTTATTCCTCACTGTTCCTGGTATATATAGATATACTACCCATGTTATTACTGTATCTGTTCCTTGTATTTTCCTTATATTTTTTTGCGTGTAATGGGCCTAACGCGTCATGAGAGTGAGAGAGACAGCAAGAATGCGCGGAGTGGGGGTATACCGTCCGTTCGAAGAGTTCGAGTCTCTCCCTAGCGTAAACAAAACACGCGCGGCAAGCGAGAGAGAGTCAAAACTTTTGCCTCCGATTATTACTCGAAAACTACCTTAATCTTAAAAATTTGAAAAACCTCTTTTTTACCTGAAAGTGTCGTACTTCCGTTCATAAGTCTTTCTGAAGAAAATGAAGATCGACGCCAACGTGCAATATATAATAACAAGATATATCACTTTTATGGGTGCATGATTCCCATAAAAAAATATTTCACTCTCCCAATACGGGACGTACTTCGCCGTAAAGGCCAAGGCGAATAAGAATTGGGTTTTACCGCTCACTCCTGAAAAAAAACACCAATTAGGGAGAAACATAATGAGAGTTTGGCAAAGTGTAAAAATCTATCGTAACATTTATTCAATATTTCGACATTTATATATACTTATTTGCCTTGAACTTGTTATATTTAATAAACATCACTCAATGAAATATGTAATGTTTACAATAATTGTTTTATTATATTAATTTTAAACGTTCTGGTACATGTGAATTGTAATTCAATCACTGGAAGACCGACTGTACTTGCAACTTTTATCTGCTGCAACAGCCGCAAACAACTCCGTCACCGTATAGATATCTGAATCGCAAACGCGCGCATAAAGTTTATACATATATATCGTGCTTGTGGCTCACTTACCGGCGCAAGTAGTCGTACACCAGATCTTCAGGCACAACGCCATTATCGCCAGCATGTGTATGTACACGGCGAAGATGTCTATGTTCTCCGACATCCTAACGGGAATGAACGTTATGCCTTGCGCGAGGAAAGCACATGTATTTAACTTTCGAACGTCAAGGCTCCATGAAGACTGACGCCCGGTCCAGTCAGTGAGCGCGCGCACAGTTTTGTGGATGTTTTGTTATACATATATACTTCCTGTATATTGAGCGTGAAAACTCACACGAAAGGATTGAGAGCGCATGCGCAGCCACGGGAATATTCAACTGGTGGGTCGCTCGTAAAATACGTATATCGTATAGCGTGCGGGAAGTCCGATGTGGTGATTTGAATTCTTCTTGTTTGTTTCATATATTTAATTTATTTATAGATTTTTGACACTTATTGTATGTATGTGTGTGTGTGTATAGTTTGGTTAAAAAATACGACAGTATCTACCATATCGTTAAAATTATAAAAATATATGTAATAGTAGTAAGGTTTATTGTTAGACGAATATTTTGTACATTAAGAAATTTTAACCATACTAGAGTTCGACACGCGCGCTTCGCGCGCTGATTTTCTTTTTTTTTTTTTTTTGCTAATAATTTGTTAATAAAGCTATCAAAATGGTCAAGTATTTATGCAAATACATATATGTGGCTTCCAGGAATGACGACGTAACTACATTTTACGTGTTTTCGAGAAATTACCGTTTTAAAATTTCTATCATTCATGAGTATCTACCTAATGTACCTTGTGCATTAAGGTACCCAACTCTCAGCCAATCGGAGCCAATCTTCGGCTTCGATGCTTAGTGGTGGGCAAATTACATTCGTAGACCTCATATCCCCTGACTACTGGGGTTTACAAGTTATTTAAATAATCGTTTTGCTTATTTTTTTATGTCTACATAACTCCCTTACATGCGTGGACCTCATATCCCCCGCCTACTTGTACTAATACATGTTTCGTAATTATAGTTTCAAAAAATTCTATTTTGTAATAGTTTGTTAAATAAATAATCCGGTTTAAATTAATTATTTCATTATTTTTGATATCAGATTCGTGATTAGCAACCCCAAAAACCAAACATAATACAGTTCCGTAATTATAGTTTCAAAAAATTATATTTCTCAATAATTTGTTTAAATAATTTTGTTTAAATTCATTATTACATTATTTTTTATATCAGATTCGTTATCACCGCCTATAAAAACCGCAAGTTTGTTGTATTTTGTGTCAGATTGAGCTACATTTGAAAGCGGTAGTCCCGAGTATAGTGTAATAGGAGCTACATTTAATATTTGTCATTATAAAGTTAATTTAAGGGGATGCCTTACTCGTACTATTACCGACCGAGCAATTCACACAGTTTCAAGCTGATTAAAAATAAAATACGTCGAATCACAAAAAATCAAGAGAACTCTCTTCTGTGTTTTTTAACGTTCTATCATCCAGTCAAAGTTTGGAGTCGAAATATCAAGCCGTTTTTTCAAAAACTTTGAACGAAATTAAATTTAATTCCTTTTCAGGTTAAATTTAATTTCGTTCAAAGTTTTTGAAAAAACGGCTTGATATTTCGACTCCAAACTTTGACTGGATGATAGAACGTTAAAAAACACAGAAGAGAGTTCTCTTGATTTTTTGTGATTCGACGTATTTTATTTTTAATCAGCTTGAAACTGTGTGAATTGCTCGGTCGGTAATAGTACGAGTAAGGCATCCCCTTAATCTAATAAATTATTTTGTGATTGTAACTTTTATTCTTGTAATAAAATATATTTAAATTGTAATTTTGATAGTTAAAAAATAGTTTATGTATATCTATATAGGAGTTTTAAAAACTTTAGACAAATATGTATTGCATTTATCCAATCTATAACCCTATAAATCTATATAGATGCAGAATGACCGTCTTAAAAGTTTTGGTCACGTCATGAATTTTAATTTTAATCTAAGTTTTGCTATTAAATAAATAGTTTAAATATAAAAAGTTTATTTTAAGAAATATACGATACGAGTTTTAAAAACTTTAGACAAATATGTGTTGCATTTATCAATATCAAATCTGTTAAAATGGCGATAAGCGTCATCAGGAACTTGACAAAGTATGGTCATTTGCTTCATATTTTCGACGGTCTTGCGACGGTCTTAAGACGGTCGCATGACCGTCTTATGACGCGCGTCACAGTCACGTTGCATCTCTGCGCATGCAACACGGCGTAACATCTAAATGTATACGCCTCTTTAATATTATTATATTACAAATGCAATAATTACAATAATGTAATATACAACAACATGTCAACATAATACAAAATACAATTTACATATTACTACAATATCTGTATTCAAAACTTAATCTAGTTCGCATTTAAAACTCTAGTCCCTCTAACTTTAGCAGACGCAATTGACGCGATTCGAGATTTTCGAGATATACTTCGAGATTTTCGAGAAAAAATCAACATGGCGCCGAACATGTCTGGTTGCATTTTATATAGAGGGACTTTCACTTTCAATGTGGATTTCAGAACATCATACATAAACGAGGCTCTGGAGAAGCAAGCTTCTACCGCATGCCGCAGCGCAGCGCAGCAGTCGGGACTCTCAGAAACACATTGGAACCGCGAGGGTATGTAAAGCCATGAGATTCAACCGTTTGGACGACTTTACGGAGAGTCAATGTGACAAGGATTACCTTGATTTTGATATCTGAGCTCATTGGGCTTAATCGGTAAGCGCCGGCAGTCGTGCACGGCAGTCCCTAGGTGCAACTCCTTACCTAGGACTGTTTGCCACTGATTTTGCTGTGCGATGTTACAGCGCTAAATAAGATGCTAAACCTCTATAAACTGTTTTCACGAAAATACTCCAGAATTCCCTGCAGGATTTTCCATGTAAAATTGTCTACAGTTTTTCCTACAGAATTACCTATAGAATTTCCTATAGGATTTCCTATAGGATTTCCTACAGGAAAAGCGCGAAATTCACATAGGATTTCCTATAGAACTTCCGATATAGAATTTCATATAGGACTGCCTATAGAGTATCCTATAGGATTCCTATAGGATTTCTACGGAATGCCTACAGGATTTCCTATAGCATTTTCTACAGGATTTTCTATAGGCTATTTTTATAAGGGTGCATATGTAATGGGTAGTAAAGAAATTTCAATATTCATACTATGTTATTATTATTTGTATAATTATCTGTATTTGGCAAGTATTAAATTAATTCAATAAATTCGAAAAATTGATGTTACAAAAAATAAAAAAATGCAATATAAACTATTTTAACATTATATGATTCTTTTGAAAGTCAAGAAGTAAGTGGTTGCATTACAATGACAAAGACAGATAAAGGAACTCCATGTGTAAGAAAAACTGGATTTTGTTTTTAAAAAATACTTTTATTGTACAATATTTACAATAACAAAACGAAAGTCTGTAAATATATTGAAGTATAAGGAGGATATAAGAATACAAAAAATATTTTTCAAGTATGGTCCTCAATTTTATCGCAGAATATACATTTGTATGATAAATGATAATGTTTGTAATAAATTGTATATAAATAATGTCTATTATTTTATTATTATATTTATTTAAGAATTTTAATAATGTAAAAATAATTTAAAAAGTTCATCAGCAGAAATTATTAGATATTACTCTCCAATCGCTGCTTCGTTCAATTCCTTTCCTTCCTATTGCGTTGCAGGTGTTAATGAGACTGTCAACTGGAATACAATCAATGTAGATGAAAAAGGAGTAAACACAGTAATGACATTTTAAGTAGCGGAATTTATAATGATCAGAATAATTTAAAGTATACTGTCTATACAAAACGGACAACTGATTAATATGTCATTATGTCCTTTTCACCCTCTTTTGGGCTACTACTTAGACGTAGTCTGGGCCCCAGACCGATTTGAGGCGGGTGAGAAGGCTTGTATAGTGCACCGTCTGCATGACTGCAGCCCAAGGTTGAGCATTGGCGTGTGGATGATGTGCGGTATGGACAGGGGATTATGAGTGCGTGATCTGCCATCAGTGGTCTTCCCTCGATAATTCAATGAGGAATGCCTGGAGGCAAAACATTTATAAATGGAGTATGAGTTTAGCCCTCCTATAAACGGAGCGTGCGACGTATGAAACGGATAGTCACGGATAGAGTAAACGTACCTCGACCGGCGGGTCCCCACAAGAGGAGACCCTCCTAAAAGAGCCAACCTGAAAATACAAGGGGCGGTATCAAGAGGGAAAATCCACCTAAAAACACTTCCCCTGGCACCCGCGTCAGCAAAATGAAGATGGTCTCCCGAGGTTCTCCGGCGGCGGCGTGGCGGGTGCAAGGCAAAGGCCATCGGATTTTCGCTGAAGGTTCTCGGCTACACAGAAGGTTAACCCTCGGACAGTGGTGGTCTCGAACCAGAACTACCCAGACGTATTTTTCTCGGCCAGGAGCAATTTGGGCTGTTCAGGACGGCTGTTCGGGGGGGAGATTGACTAGCTCCCTCCTTAGGAGTGGCATAGGTTCGAGACTTCCTTTTATCGGGGAGAGGTCTTTGATGTCATTATCTCTGACCCTAGGACAGAGGAGTGGCTTACCGCTAGTCAGGTTCTCCTAAACTTCGGGCCGCAGCTAGTGCTGAAATGCGGGGAAGTAGAAATTAGAGTGGGTCGTCAAAACATCGCCGACGCATATTTAAGTACTTCGACAAGTTTTTGTATTGAATACTGAGCAATAGCTCTAAGTTTATGAACTCAAAACTTTAATTGCAAATCCCTCAAAAGAAAAATTTCATTTTAGAAGACACACAATTGATAATGATCTTCACGCAAGATATATTTTCGTTAATACACCCGAATCACTCATTAATCACTTGTATTTGGCAAGTATTAAATCAATTCAATAAATTCGAAAAAGTAGGTTATACAAAAAAAATCAATATATGAACTATTGTAGCATTAGATTCGTTTGAAAGTTAAAAAGTCACAGGCAGAAAAATTGGATTTTGTTTCTAAAAAATGCTTTTATTGTACAATATTTACAATAATAAAACTAAAGATTGTAAATATGTTAAAAAATTAGATTAGTAGAATATAAGAATACAAAAAATACTTTTCTAAGTATGGTCCTTTAGGTTTATCGCAAAATATACATTTATGATAATGATAATGTTTGCAATAAATTGTATACAAATAATATCTATTATATTTCATTATCACATTTATTTAAGAATTTCAATAATGTAAAAATAATTTAAAAAGTACATCAAATGCCTTTACAGTGCCGGAATCAGATATTATACTGTAATTGCTGTTTCTTTCAGTTCCTTTCCTTCCTTTTGTGCTGGTGTTAGAACAGTCAACTGAAATAAAATCAATGTACATTAAAAAGGAGTAAATACAGTAATGACAGTTTAAGTAGTGAAATTTTTAACTTTTAATATAAATAAATCTCACGAAATAATATTAAGAGGGTGTGAAATACCGATCTCTATTATGCGACCTACCGTACCGGCCGGACAGCAATTCGTTATAACTCGATTATCACTACGATTAACGACTTATCCAAATTCGCTTGCCCTCCGTAATGTAATTATCTATCATTCTGCAAAGTTTTAAGTCAAAATTTCAAGGACATCTTTAAAAATTTTTGGAACGAAATTTCGTAATTTTTTGTTCCAACAATTTTTAAAGGTGTCCTGGAAATTTTTACTCAAAACTTTGAAAAATGATAGATAATTACATTACGGAGGGAAAGCGAATTTGAATAAGTCGTTAATCGTAGTAATAATCGAGTTATAACGAATTACTGCTGTCCGGCCGGTACGACAGGTCGCATAATAGAGATTGGTATTCCACACCCCCTTAAAATGAGAAGTGTTACTTTCAAGGAATTAATCCGATCATTCCGCCGCATGTCTTTATAATGAAACATACACTTTCTAAAATCAAGACATCGCGTAGTTATAGCGAACTTGATAAAATATCTATCGATAGTAATATTTAATCCAAATAATTTAAACTGCACTAAGATAATGTCTGTATATAAAACGGACAATTGATTCAATTGTTATTATGTACTCTTTAGATTTAAAATACTGGACATTCACCATATTTAGTCCCATTACCCATTATTTTGAATCGTAAATAAAATTTAAAAACTGAAACTCCCGCGACCAAGTACCTTTTCATCTTCGGACGTAAGGGCTGCTGGCGTCAACACGACCTCCCGCAAATTATTGTGCTTATTTTTCTCATTCTCGTTGTCCACCTGCTGCTGCTGCGCTTGCTGCTGCTGCTGCAGATACTCAGCGGCACTCTTCATAGCCTCCTCCTCCTTGGCCTTCCTCCTGTCATCGGCAGCCTTGTCCTTCTGGGTCACGCCGCCAGCCTCCTCGTCGACCTCGCCGCGTACGTCGCCCTTGAGCGGCACGTCGCGCATGAAGAAGTCGCAATAGAACATGAGCTGCACGACGCCCGCCGCCAGAGAGATACGGTCGTAGGGCTCGTTAGAGTAGAACCGATAGACACCCTCGATGAGGTGAAAGACCTTGTACCAGGAGAGGATGGCGATGTAGTAGTAGACGGCGTTCTCCACGTGCTTTGCCCGCGAGATGAAGTAGAGCTGGGGAATTATCGCCACGGACTCGAGGTACACGCTGAACGCCCAGAACACCTCGACGATATCGAAGCGGTAGTTGGCCAGGAGCGAGAGCACCAGGCATGGCAGTATCAGTAGCTCGATCCTGCGATATTTTAGGACATTTTATTTACGTGCGACGATATTATATTGTTCTGCAAAAATGCGCGTTATCAGTGCTTTGATACAAACATACTTGCACAGAAAACTGACTAACTGCGGGCATATTTCCTTTTTATCTATTATATACCTATAGCTTTTTAAATTATCGTATTACTTTTCAGTTAAATTAAAGTGTAAATTTTCTGCGAATCTAATAATTGAATTTGCTAGTCATATAATTATTTTAAATGTTTCTATATGAGTGTTGAGAAATGATAATTTTTATAAAAAAAATTAGATAAAATAAATTTTTAATATATCTAGATAGAAAATAAAATATTTGAAAGCATTTAAAGTATCTGAAATATTATAAAACTATTTTATCCTAACGACATTTAAAAGACTTCATATTATCTGTAAACGTCGATTAAATCTGAAAAAAAATTTGAAATCGTAAGTTAAAATGTCTCATAATTGGAAGCGCAGCTGATGCTTGTAATTGATGCTTTTCAATGTAGTTGACATTTTATAAGCTTGCAAACGGGGATACGAATATGACACAATTCTCTTTTAATTGCAGTGTAGCAAAAAAAATGTATATTTTCGTGAAAAACTATATAGGAGCTTAAGTTATTCATTCGATTGGAATTCTCTGCACAATTTGTAATGAGTTCAAAGACCTATAAACGTACAACTTCACAAAAAGTCCGTTTGATGGTTGTTAAAATATATTGGATTTAAGCAATGCGTGTTCATTATTAAAAATATAATAATCCAATTCAACTTGTACGTAAGAGATTAGAAAAATATTTACGTTTAAATTAACATACGTAATATTTATAATCTATAATATTGGACTTAATAAAAGAATTACTTTCATATCTTCTTAACGTGCGAAGGATTTCCTCTAAAAATAATATCAAAGTCATTTCTTTGGACGGAACAGAGATATGACTTTTATGCTTCATTACAGATAGTTTACGAGAAAATCGCTATAAAAGTCGTATTGAAGTTTGGAAAATAAAAATATTCACATTTCTTTTCGGAGTTCTAAAATATTTTCTTTCACAATACAGACGAAAAACACACATGCGTTAAATTCGAATCAATGTTTATCTCACGGTGCTTAGAATAAACTAAAACATCGTACGTAAACAAATAATCTTATCGCAACAGTATTAATCTACAATTAAAAAGTCGAGTGGGAATTTTACCGAAAATATTAACAGCCATAATTGGTTTTTACTGTATGACAGTGAAAATTGCAATATACTGCAGAGATTATGTCCATTATTTACAACAATTCGTGTACGGTTGCTCACCTGAAGGTATCGTATTTGCCCTGATAAGATGCGCCGTAGAAGAAGTATATTAATAGTACGATACAGTAAGCTAGCGCCGTGAACGTCAGTCTCGAGAAGAAAACGCCGAGCGCGCATGTATAGAAGGACGATACTATATCCAGATATCTGCCAGCGAATATTATGGCGTAGAGCACCTGGGTTTTGCCACTAATGCCTGGAAAAAGTAATATATTATAATGTCGAGTGTTGCTCTGCGGGCTTAAAAATTCAAGATAAATTAATGACGCGTGGTTCAAAATGTCTTTGTTCTACTTTGCGACAGATAAATTTGCGAATAAAATCATTTTATTACTACTGTTAACAGATCATTTTTGCTCACTTAATTAATATTAGTGGACTTTTTTCACACATATTCTTATTATTAAAAGCAATCTATTATTCTATTATTGTAATCACAATTTCCATCTATTCGTTCATAATATTTCTATAAAATAACTATATTCTATAATAACTGTACTTAAAATTGAATGCGTTTCTTAAAATCATCTATAAATTTTTTTTTCTTAATATATGAAAATATTAACTAATAAAATGTTAAGTATTTATGTATAACATTTTGATTTTTAAATAAATAAGATTGTTTGTATTTAAAATATTTTTTACAAATGAAAGTAGGTTGATGACAAATTCATAAACAAACAATAAGTGCAGCTTGTTCAACCATTAAGTAAACTTGCATTTTTATCTCAGAGTTGTTATGCATAACGTGTTGGTGCGAGAGTGTGCTACTTTTTTAAACTTAAAATTATCAAGAAAATTACTATGGAATATACTAATAATTGTATGAGGCAAGCGTTCAGTGAGGTTGATCACTCCAAAATAAAATAATAAAATTCTAATTAAAATATGATCAATAAGACTAGCTTCTCATTAAATCATTCACTGCCCGAGCAAACATTGGAATTGTAAGTATATACGTGCGATGTAGTTGTCAGTTGTCTATTGTCGACTGTCCCCTCTAACTCAACCGTATTCCGTTACTCCGGAATACTATAAGCCATTTCTGAGTAACGCGTGTAAGTATATATATATATATATATACTGCCACGAATTCAGCTCCAAGATACATTACTACCGAATGTCTCGTGTTCGAATATCTTATAAGCCTTTTCAATCGAAAGCAAAAACCTCGTTATTTATAACCTTAATATCGCCTTGCTCAAGGAAAAGCCTCCGGAGAAAAATCTTCCACACTCACCAGTGCAATCCTTCGTCCAGACGATTTTCGCCAGCAGAAGCATCTTCGCCGCCAGCAGCGTGCACAAACCGAGGAACATGAAAATACCCATTTTCACGGCTCCAACTGGTCCTCATTCACTATATATTATACGCATGTAAGTACGCTCACTATAGCCCACCCGAAATCGCACAGTACTGTCGACCGCCTCGCGACTGGCACGTATCAAACGAAACATTTGCCGCCGCGTGCATGCGGAGGAAGGAAAACAAAAGAAAAATATCCGCATCACGGGATTGCTGACGCGCGCGCTTGCGCAGAAGCTTTGTGATGGCGAGCGTATACGACTGTGCGTGTACGACTGTGTTATCGACTGCGCGGAACGGCAAAGACGCGCGCGAATGACGTGAAATCCAGCCGGAGTCTGGTCATCGTGTATGTGGTGGTCGTACGTATTATGTATATAAATATTTACTCATGTAGGTGCTTCTCGAGCACGTTGTGCGAGATATAAATATGAATCTGCATTTTGCACCGATTATATCTGTTATTGTGTAGCGTGGAAAAAAATGCGGAAGAGATTGGCTGCAAGGATGTTGGATTATTGTGGCGGTGTATGCTGCAGTACACCCCTAGTGGAAATATTATTTGTTCAAACCTATTTAAAACTATTTAAAACTATTCAAAACTGTTCAAGTCTGTTTAAAACTGTTTAAAACTGTTCAAAAGTACGTATTTTTGGACATTTAAAACACTTTTGAACAGTTTGGAACAGATTTAAACAGTTTTGAACAGTTTTAAATAGTTTTGAACAGTTTTGAACTTTTGTGTGAAAATAATATGAATCAATAAGAATTTGTTTGG
The DNA here is from genome assembly GCA_036365515.1 of Torymus aiolomorphi. Classification (NCBI taxonomy): domain Eukaryota; kingdom Metazoa; phylum Arthropoda; class Insecta; order Hymenoptera; family Torymidae; genus Torymus; species Torymus aiolomorphi. The sequence continues at coordinate 33,687,007 of CM070876.1, forward strand.
AACAGTTTTAAACAGTTTTGAACAAATGATATTTCCACTAGGGACGCACTCATTCTTTAATTTTTCAAAATAAAAACAATAACCTATTAAAATAGGTTGAAAATGTTCGTACTTAGAAAATTGTTGAAGCGCACGTATAAGCCCTCTACTCGAATTATATTAGAGAAAATATTAGTTCGATATAGACAACGACACATTTTACCTATTATCAAATTCTAGCAGATTTAATTCTAAGATTAATATTTCATTGGTAGTGAAAAAAATAATATGTCGGCCCAATAGCAGTCGATAGGGCGATGGCGCTCTACTATGACCTATGTGAATAATTTGATGAAAAAAAGCTATATAGTAGCAAAGTCTAAAATTATTTTACGTATAATATAAATATACTATAGGTTGTGAAATACTGAAAAATCATAGTCAGACACTTTAGTAGACGCGGTAGATTATATCTGTGGCTTCCAGGAATAACCTATTATCTCCACTTTTCATTGTTTCTAGTAAATCGAATTTTTAGTTTCACATCGGTGTTTTAAATCAAGACTATTTAAATGAGATTGAATGCAACACTGCATCTGTGAATACTAATGAATACTAATCTAAATACATATTTTTTACCATAGTAACTAGACCAAATAGCGTTCATGTCTTAGAAAACGACTTTCACTTATGTGGTTATTCCGCGAATAAACAAAAATTTCAGTGAAGTTACGTAGGTTTTCCGGTCTTAATGGCAATTATATATTGTTTTTTCGGCAACTATAGATTATAAAGAAAATGTGTGTACTCTTTCTAATACAACTACTTTGCTATGGATATACACTTATAAGAATAAGAAACGTCTGTCTCTCTTACTGGAAAAGTGGAGTTGTATCGTTTTTCTAGGATATTGGATGAAAAAAAAAGAAGAGTTAATTGGTTTTCCCGAGAATTATTCTAAAAATAATAATGTGGCGTTATGTGGTTTTTCCGGGAGTTATTCTTAAAAATGGAGATACACGGTCACGGTTATCCCGGAAACATGTTGAAAAAATGGAGTTATAGCATTTTTCCTTGTGTTGATTCAAGACAACGAGTGCACTTTCGTAATTTCTGTCACGATTACGTGATAGAAGAATGTTCGAAGATAAGAAATAGGGCATAATAGTACATTATGTAACAAGGGACTAAAGTCGTAGATTATTCCCGTGGGTGAGGGAACCTATGCTAAGGGAATGATCGACTTTAGTCCGGTGTTACATATAGTACTCTATTCCCATCTCTACTGTGGCCACTTCATAGATTTGAAAAGTTATTTTGTATTTATGTGTTATAATTTTATTAGTTTTAACCCAATTCACCATAAACGTAAAAAATTAGACTATGTTACTTTATTCCGGCATATCCCACATATGCGGAAATAAAGTAAAAGAAAGAATCAGACGCCACTTTTGCCCCGCTTTTCAGGCTATAAAATGGCCATTACAGTATAGAGATGGGAATAAAACATTTTTTTTTTAAACACCTCGCTTAATTGGTTTTTCCGGGAAGCCACAGATATACATCAGCTATTCGCATAAACGTGTTAAAAAACGCATGAAATAAAGTTAAAGTAGCAGTTCCGATATATTTGTCAATTTAGAAGCAAAACTAAAATTTTAATATGCTGTTAATGTAACTATATAAAATGCGGAAATCTTTGTCAGCCTAGCAAACGTTAGTCAAAGGCTTTAGACGGATACAATCAAAGATACTGCGACGTGCTTCGCTCTCAACGAGGTTCACACGTATAGGAAACGGATTTTGATGGCCCCTGAGAGTCGATGTCTATCATTAAAAAATGAAGCCCAGTGCAGTCCCCGGAATTTGTTCCAATGGGTCTTTTTCTCGAGATATGAGTCATCTATACTAATCTCAAACATTATGCTTTATTTTGTTCAAAAACGGTCTCTTTTGTTCGTTAAGAGATATCACTTTCTTTTGCATAAAATGAAGCATAGATGGCTCATATTTCGAGAAAAAAGGCCGGTTGGAACAAATTAGTGACTGCGCTTCATTTTTCGATGTCAGAAATTGATTCTCAAAGTCCCGTCAAAATCTGTTTTTTTTTTTATGTCTCCTACTTAAGTTTTCTGTACACACTCAGAAAACAATCTTCCCGTACCAACGAGAATCTGTTTGCGGGAGAAGGATTTTCAGTAATAAATAGGGCCAAGAGAATATCTTAATTCCTATATGGAAGGAGGAATATCCGCTTGGTACAATGTTGCAACACGATAAGAGGGATCCCCTGGTAGAAAATTAACCATAAGTTGGCCAGAGTATGGCTAAGCCATATGCTGGTTAAGCATATTCTGGCCAACTTATGGTTAATTTTCTACCAGAGGATTTCTTCCGGTTTATATAATAATTATTAACAAATAAATAAATAATGTAAAAATTAAATTGTTATACTTGAATGGAATAAAAAGACGTTATAGTTATTTTAAATATTTATATCAGTCCTAATGTCATCTGTTATCAATAAAACTTGTCTTACACTACAATTTAATGATATTTATAAAATATAGTTTTGGGCACATATTATACTCGTATCAAAATGTAAAATTCTCCTCCTGCAGGAGGATTAGCCTCCTATAACAGGAGACCACGATTCCTGCATCGAATGACGAATATACTGCGTGGGAGGAATACCTTTTTGTTGCAGGAAGATTATTTCGGGAGCAGTTTTATTCTGGTACCGAAGGATCGTTTTTCTGAGTGCATAATTAAATGTTAATTTGTATACCTTATTTTATAATATGAGCCTGGATTGGTCGTATAGACAAATGTCTAACCAATATTACCCTTATAAAAATATCCTATAGAAAATCCTGTAGGAAATGCTATAGAAAATCCTGTAGGCATTCCGTAGAAATCCTATAGGAATCCTATAGGATACTCTATAGGCAGTCCTATATGAAATTCTATATAGGAAGTTCTATAGGAAATCCTATGTGAATTTCGCGCTTTTCCTGTAGGAAATCCTATAGGAAATCCTATAGGAAATTCTGTAGGTAATTCTGTAGGAAAAACTGTAGACAATTTTACATGGAAAATCCTGCAGGGAATTCTGGAGTATTTTCGTGAAAACAGTTTATAGAGGTTTAGCATCTTATTAAGCGCTGTAACATCGCACAGCAGAATCAGTGGCAAACAGTCCTAGATAAGGAGTTGCACCTAGGGACTGCCGTGCACGACTGCCGGCGCTTGCCGATTAAGCCCAATGAGCTCAGATATCAAAATCAAGGTAATCCTTGTCATATTGACTTCGTAAAGTCGTTCAAACGGAAAGAAAGAAAGAAAGAAGGGATGGTGGGGGCCCCCTCCGTCGCCCCCTACCAGTGAGGTACAGCCTGCCCGGATCACCGTCCAGGAGCCCCTTACGTAGAAATGAATTCACGTAGGAGGAGCCTGGGCGATTCCAGTTACCTCTCCTTAAAGAAGGAAATCAAAAAGAGGAAGTTGTGCGTTACCCTGTGAGGGCATTTCCACACTATCAGAAGTTATAGAGCAAAAACGGTTGTATGGCTGGACTACTATGCAGTGTGGCCAGGTAAACAATATATATCGTAATACTACGCATGTAAAAGTGGCGATTTATCGCCACAACCTGGTCACACTGCTACTATGTGGAGTGTAGAATGGGGAAAAACCTCGCTAGGAGTAAAAACCCATTTATCTTAAGTTAGTTGTTGAGACGCGTAGAATGACTTTATTAGACAGAAAAAATAGATGAGTAATTTATATAGGTAGGTAAAGGTGATATGCGGCAGAAAGTTTTAGAGGAAAAAGATTCACCCAGAGGGAGACGCCGCATCCGCCAGCCGGTCCGGTCAGGCATTCGTTGCGGTTTTGAGGCGCACTGAATATCAGCCGCCAGCATAACGTCGCTGCGTCTCTTTTTGCGTGAAAGGAGAGAGAGAGAGAGAGAGTTTAGTGTATGAGGTGCGTCTTCTTGATGTGATCCTGAAAGAAAAATGATTAGTAAGGGGAAGGTAAATCTGGTGTGTCTGCATTTGTCCTTGGATTGGATCTGTTGAATCTGAAACATCGTAAATTTGCGTTATTTACTAGGATTTATGTGGGTGGATCTATATGCAAAAAGTCTTTAGGTCTCTTGTATTTGTCTCTTGCGTCGGAGTCGTAGTTGCCTAGGTTTTTAATGATTTGATATTTTGATTCCGAAATTCTGTTGTAGAAGTTTTTGCCGGCTTCTTTGATGTAATCTTTAATGTACTCTACATTTAAATCTTTATGAATTAGAGTGTTTTTAGTGTATCTAGGGGCGTTTAAAATAGTGCGGAGTGTTTTATTCTGTACCGTTTGTATTTTTTGGTAATTAGATTTGTTTGTGTTGGCCCAGATCGTCGAGGCTTAGGTTAAGATGGGTCTTATTATCATTTTGTAAATTATTACTCCGTTATTTATATTTAGTGCTGAGTGATTATTTAAGATCGGTTTGAGTTTCATTGTGGCTCCTATTGCTTTGTTACGCGTGTTATTAACGTGGGCTGTGTAACTTAATTTTTTATCAAGCATTACTCCTAGATATTTTACTTTATTTTCCCATTCTATAGACTCGTTGTTTAGATTAGGCGGATCTAGATCCCGTGTTGGGTTTTTTTTACGCAAGAAAAGGATTGATTTTGATTTAGAAACATTTATTTTTATGCGCCATAATGTTGTCCAGTTTTTTACTTTATTAAGGAATTCGTTTAAAAGTTTTATTATTTTGAGATTCCTCCACGAGGTAGCCCACGCGGCCGTGTTATCTGCGTAAATTCCTATTTTTACTCCTTCAACGGTTGGAAGGTCATTGATGTAGATGATGAAAAGTATAGGACCGAGTAGACTACCTTGTGGTATGCCTGCACGTATATTAAATTCTTTAGATTCTACGTCATTTAGTTTTACTTTAAATTTTCTATTTTTTAAATATGATGCTAGTAGGTGAATTAAATTTTTATTTATTTTGGCTTCGATCAGCTTGCGGATTAGTCCGTTAATCCACACGCTGTCAAAAGCCTTCGCGACGTCCAGAAAAACCGCGCCTGTGTTTCTGTTGCAGTTAAAGTTTTTCGTGATGTCTTCTGTTAGTCTAAGTATGGCCTGTACTGTCGAGTGTCCATCTCTAAAGCCAAATTGTTCTGCTCGGAGTCGAAGTTTATCGTTTAGTTCGTCTTTAAGTCTGTCGATTATGATTGATTCGAAAATTTTGCTCATTGTATTTAGTAAACTTATGGGCCTGTAGCTGGTGGTCATGGTTAGATCTTTACCGGGTTTAGCAAACACTAAGATAGTTGCTTTTTTCCACTCCGTAGGGAAATAATTTAAATCGAAGCAAGCATTAAGAATTTTCGTAATATAACTTATGGCGCTGGAGGGTAGATGTTTAAGCATGCAATTAGTGACTTTATCCGGTCCGGGGGCTTTATTGTTTTTAGTTCTTTTATTATAGTTTTTGATTTCGAATGGTTTGGCTTTATATTTAGGATCTGTAATTTCCAGATGGTTTAAGTACGAGGAAACCATGCGGTCTGTTTCTGTGGTGAAGAGCTTTGCTTCTTCGGATTCGTTTTTATGCGGGGTAAATGTATTAGCGAAGTGCGTTCCAAATGCGTTAGCTTTGTCTTCTGGAGAAAAGTATTTAATTTCATTATTTTCGTTTTTAAGAGCTGGAATATTTGTTTGTTTACGCGTTAGACCTTTTGTCATTCTCCAGAGGCTGTTATCTTTAATATTTAATTTTTTAACTGTGTTATTCCACGTGTTACATTTAAATTCTTTAATCATTTTATCGATTTTTTTCCGTTGGTGATTTATTTCTAGTTTTAGTAGGGGATTTGGCCTGACATGGTTTTCTCGTATGTTTTTATTTCTGGAGTTAATTAAATCAAGTATTGTTTGTGGCAGAGGGGGTTCACCGGTTTTATTTTCATTTTTAGGTACTGCTATTTCTAATGCTTCCGAGATTGAGTTAGTTAAATTTAAGATTGCAAGATTTATATTATTGATTGAATTTAAGTCGTTTTGGCGCTCTTTAATTGCGTTATCTATATGATTTTGAAATGAATTCCAATTTGCTTTTGCTAAGTTATATTTAGGATGGTTAGTGGTGAATTTAGCGCTCAAGTTAACTATGATTTCTATGGGGTAGTGATCTGAGTCTAACTCGTGAATTGTGTTTACATCCGAAGTAAAATAGAGATTTTTTGAGATCATGAAATCTATTATGTCCGGTTTTAGTCTTTTGTTAAATGGATAGTGCGTGAATTCCGGGGGTGCATGAACTGAAAGGTTATTTTTAAAACAGAAATTATTAATGTTTTTGCCAAGTGTGTTAATAGATCTACTACCCCATATGGTGTGTTTTGCATTGTAATCACCTGCTGCAATAACAACCGGGGCTATTTTAAAGATTTTAGTGTAGTCGGCTTTATGGAATTTTACGCTAGGGGAGTTATATGTGGATATTATCGCGACTTCTTGGCCTCGCGTTTTAATTTTTATAGCCGTGGTTTCTAGTTTTTCGAGATCAATCGGAATTACGTAGTGGCTGATGTCATTTTTAACGAGAATAGCCGTGCCTCTGTTAGTGTTGTTTTTATATGTTTTATAATTTTTTATGTTGAAATTTTGTTTATCTTTAATTAAGGTTTCACTTATGAGGCAAATGTCTATTTTGTTATTTATTAAGAGGGATTCTAATTCAAGTCTTTTGGCATATAATCCACCACACGCGTTCCATGCGTAGATTTTTAATTGTTTATTTTCCTGCTCCATTGCTGACATTAAGGGCTGTAGAGAAAAGTTGTTTTATTAGATTAGCTGTTTGAATTGTTGCATCTTTAAGTGTGAGTGTACCTGTTGTAATTTGAAGTGTTAACTCGATTGCCTCGTTTGTAATGTTCATTAGGTTTTCGGCGTCTTTAGATTGTATTTTATCATTATTATTTATCATGTTTGTTTGTGTGTGTGTCCAAGCTGGACTTGCGTTTTGTTTATTAATAAGTCGCGGGAAGTTACGTTCATAGTTAGTATTGGCGTTGTAATTATGTTGTTGTGTTTGTTGTTGTTTTTGTGGCGGTTGTTGTCTGGGCGCATGAATTTTTACCTGTTGTGTAGGTTTAGCGTTTGTTTGTTTTTGTGACCTGATTTTGATTAGGTCGTGTTGTCTTTTATATCTCGGGCATCCCTGGTAGTTTGCCGTGTGGTTTCCTCCACAGTTAGCGTATTTTAGGTTGTTTGTTTTATCCGAGAAATCTAATTTGCATTCAGTTGATTTGTGGATTTCTCCACATTTAACGCATTTGGGAAGCATGTGGCAGAATTTAGATACGTGATTAAATTCCTGGCAGTTGAAGCATTGCACAGGTTTGTTAGGTTTGTTGTACTTCTCAAGTTTTATTTTAAAATAATTAATCGATTTTACTTCGTTCAAAAGCTTTAGGTTTTCATCATTAGTTATGGTTAATAAGAAAAGAGGGAGCGGCGTGGCTGTTCTTCCACTTCCTCTTTTCATCTGTGCAACGCCCTCAATCTTCAGTCCTAATTCAATCAATTCTTTCTTGATTTCATCCGTTTCTGTGTACGAGGGGAGGCCTCTTATCACAATTTTCGCAGGGGGGGGGGGGGTGGAATCAGCAGGTCGTCTCAGGGAGAATTGAAAATTTGCTTCCTCAAGACCCTTGAGTAACAACCGATAGTCGTCAAGTGTACTAACCCCAACTGACATGTGAGTGCTGTCAATAGTTTGAACCATCGGTGGAAACTTAAGTTTCCTGAGAATAACTTTAAGCATCTTGTAGGCGAAGTTTAATTCGTCCACTTTGACTGTCACTGGTTTGATGTTTTGTTTTTTAGGTTTAGGGTCTGTCACGTTGTTTGTCTGTGTGTCGTTTGTATTTAGGCACCCGGTTGGTACCGTTTTTTCTGTATTGTCATTGGCAAGCGCCTCAAAGTAATTTTTAGTTTTATTAGAAAGGGTCACGTTAGATGGTTGTGTATTGATCTTACTAGTGCTAGTTTTGGTGCTGCTGCTGGCCCTTGTTGAGGTCCTGGCCTTTGTCGAGGTCCTGGCCTTCTTCCTCTTGGTCGATGATACGACGCTGAATCCATCATCACTATTATCGGGGTTCACTCGCTTAGGGTGGTGTGGCGTTGAACCATCCGACTGATCCATTTTGTCCGATGTGCGTGACATGGTGACCTTGGAGGTCACCTCTCCTAGGTCCGCTGTCTGGTGGCTGCTGTTGTTGTCGAACTTGTAGTTTGGAAGGATGCGGTGAATAACACAATACTGTGTTCAGCCGTGTGATTGCCCTTAGAAGGGCAGGTGATCAAATTGATTCTCTGATGCACTATCACAATCACTATCACTCACTGATGAAAACTATAGCGATACTACGATGCTCACTGCGATCTTGACGCGACGACTGTCAGAGACAGAATCCCAATCTGCCATATCGCCCTCTCGTTCAAACGGTTGAATCTCATGGCTTTACATACCCTCGCGGTTCCAATGTGTTTATGAGAGTCCCGACTGCTGCGCTGCGCTGCGGCATGCGGTAGAAGCTTGCTTCTCCAGAGCCTCGTTTATGTATGTTCGCTGCTATGCCGCTATGGGGCGCAACAGTCGGGACTCTCATAAATACATTGGAACCGCGAGGGTATGTAAAGCCGTGAGATTCAACCGTTTAAACGACTTTACGGAGAGTCAATGTGACAAAGATTACCTTGATTTTGATATCTAAGCTCATTGGGCTTAATCGGTAAGCGCCGGCAGTCGGGCACGGCAGTCCCTAGGTGCAACTCCTTACCTAGGACTGTTTGCCACTGATTTTGCTGTGCGATGTTACAGCGCTAAATAAGATGCTAAACCTCTATAAACTGTTTTCACGAAAATACTCCAGAATTCCCTGCAGGATTTTCCATATAAAATTGTCTGCAGTTTTTCCTACAGAATTACCTACAGAATTTCCTATAGGATTTCCTACAGGAAAAGCGCGAAATTCACATAGGATTTCCTATAGAACTTCCTATATAGAATTTCATATAGGACTGCCTATAGAGTATCCTATAGGATTCCTATAGGATTTCTATGGAATGCCTACAGGATTTTCTATAGCATTTCCTACAGGATTTTCTATAGGATATTTTTATAAGGGTTTATTCAGCTGACAATGATGTATCAACGAGAATCTGCCTGTCGGAAGAGGGTTTCCGTTGAAAATAGGGCCAAGAGGATATCTTCCTATAGAAGGAGGAATTATCTTAGAACAGGAAGTCAAGCTTCCTGTAGCGGGATGATGATTTTTCGCGCAGGAGGAATCCTTTTATGTCGTACGAAGATTTTTGTCGTACGGGAGGAATTTTATTTCGAGACAGGAGGATTATCGTTTTTCTGAGTGTATCGATACTGGTGATGTCAAATACCGACATAATTTGAGAACAAGTACACCTTGTGCAAATACTAATAGAAAAGCTCAAAAAAAAATTCTTTACATATACGGAGGGCATGACAACAGTGGTTTTCCAAAAAAATATTTAGAAATTATTTAATTTAATAAAAACCGTATTGTCGATAAGTAGGAATCTGCATTTTTATCACTTTACCTAATTTGCAAACAAGTATATATCTTACGAAAATATAATAGAATTAAAAAAAAATTTCTGAGTATATTACTTGCATGTACGCAGGGCTTGACAAACGTGTTTTTGCAAATAAACGTTTGAAAGGTTAATTTTGGACTTCACATCGCTTAGATTTGCTACTAATAAATTGACAAATATATCGGTACTACTACTATATATAACTTTACTTCATGCATTTTTAAATACGTTTATGCGAGTAGCTGACGTATATATAATCTGCCGTCTACAACACGACCTATAGTATATATAAGTAAAAAAAATTCAACTTTGCTACTATATAGTATATTATGCACCAAGGGAATAAAGTGGGCTGTGTGCTCCCTGCGCGAGAGTTGTCGCCTAGCTGAGCGAAGCGAGGGCGACAAACGCACAGGTTCGCACAGCCCACTATATTCACGAGTGCAATATACGACTTTTTAACACAACTATCATAAAGTTCGTACTCGTTTACCGCTGAAATGGGAAAAAAGGCTGCATATTGATTCCCTAACCTCACTTTCGTTTCCAGCGCAACGCACTGTTTGTGCCCGAGCCGAAGGCGAGGGCACAAACAGTGCGCTGCGCTGGGGACTAGAGTGGGGGTAGGGAATGAACGTAGCACTTTTTTCCCACTTCGGCGGGAATAAAGTACGAACTTTATGATGGGGTGTGTTAAAAACATTTTTTCATCGCTGGCGCCCTATCAACCACTGATGCGCCGTCTGACTGTCCTTTCTTCATCATTCATACAATATCCATCGCAGAAATGAAAATGAGCTTTGCAATTATGTGCATAAACAAAATGTGTCGCTGCCTCCCGGACTATATGTGTGTGTGTGTGTGTGTGTGTGTGTGTGTGTGTGTGTGTGTGTGTGTGTGTGTGTGTGTGTGTGTGTGTGTGTGTGTGTGTGTGTGTGTGTGTGTGTGTGTGTGTGTGTGTGTGTGTGTGTGTGTGTGTGTGTGTGTGTGTGTGTGTGTGTGTGTGTGTGTGTGTGTGTGTGTGTGTATTGAAAATAGTACATTACGACACTAGTGCGGGAAAGTAGATTTTCTCGCTTGGTTCTGGTGTAAACGTCACATGTATCGTACAGAACTTTTTGATACGACGTGCGGAAAGTTCGATTTCGAGCACACGCTTTTTGCCGAGCGTGCGGGAAATCGAACTTCCCGCACGGAGTGTCGAAAATAAATTTGAAAAATCAGTGAATGTCGGTAAATATATATAGCTTATGTATGAGTATAAGGCATACCCTTGAAACTTTACTGTAATAATTTCATTAGTTTTTCTCACGAAAGGTGATGCTGAACATAGAATATGAGTACAAATTCCATGCAAACAATATCGACGCCTCGTACGAAGAAAAGCACAAGTCGCAGGCCGATACGAAAAGTAGCACAACTCAAGGCTTTTTACGAAAAAAAGCACAGTTCGCATCCTCTTACGAAAAAAACACTACTCGCAGAGCTGGGGCGAAAAAAAAGCACAACTCGCTGCGCTTGGACGAAAAAAAGCATAAGTCGATCGCTCTTTTATCAAAGATGCAACAATGAATAAAATAAAATTATATAAGCATGCATTCTCTTTGAGAAAGCAATCTACTAATGCAGGCGGCAGCAGTTTTTATCGATGCTATTCGTAAGGTGTACTATTTATAAGAATGTGATAAATAGTGCTAGTCTTTTTCGCCCGAGCGCAGCGAGTTGTGCTTTTTTTCATCCGAGATTTTGAACTGTGGCTAGTCTTCGTCAGAGGTTTTGAACTGTACTTTTCTTAGTACGGGCGTCGATATAAGTATGTTACTGACACCCCTTACTATTTTCTTCGTATATCTTTTTCATTTTGAAATTTACATCAATTATCTTTCTCATTCACTAGGTATTCTTTAACTCATTCTGAATAAAATGCAATTAAGGGATCTGTAATGACTCCTATATGTACCCCCTTATAAAAAGTTTATTTAAATAAAATTTAATAGTAATATAATAAAATTAAAAAAAAAAAAATAAATAAATAAAAATCAATTTTTTTATTTCTTGTAGTAGGTGATAATGCAACGGTAGTAAATCAAAAGAAGATATCAAAATTGAAATTTCGCGCTTGAAGTGTTGCCAACCAAAGTATATGAATATTAAAATATATACTTGTTTAACGATTAAATATAACTTAATTTACGCAATAAATAATACATAATTTAACAAAACTAAGACCTGTCACAATGATAGATATGAACAAGCCCCAATTTTAGATATTTCAAAAAGAAAGATTACTAGAAAACAGGTATTATTGTGCAATATTGCAAAAATCCTTTTAATATCCTTACTAGTGACGTTTAAAAGGCAATTTTAATAGCTAAAAATAAAATCTTTTAAATAACTTGAATTTCAGAATAGAGTTTCATGAAATTTTTTTTTATCATCCCACATCTAACATTTTAATTTTGTGCAGATATATCACATAAATATTTATGATTCAGTAAGTAGTCTATTTCTTATACTGCAAAAGTCATTTTTTAACAATGGTTTCAAATGAGAAAATACAAATAATTAGCACAATATATTGTTAACATATATGGGACAATGAAATTAGATAAAACTTAGATATCAAAAATATTCACATTTTATTACAAACTGCAATTGATATACAAAGGTACTGCCTTGATTGCAATGTTTATTGTGATATATATAATAAGACTTATTTCAAGCATTAATATATATTTATTTTATGTACACATTCAGATTTAATCATAGTAAATTCAGTCATTGGATAGTTGAACACATCAAACATCCTTTCAAAATGTTGCAGAATACTTAAAATAATAAGTAAAATAACATAATTGTAGTAGGACCTCAAAAGTTACAAAATTTTTATAACATTTTAAGTAACATTTTATACATTGCAAATTGTAAAAGATATAACAAAACTGTAGAGTAGTAAATAAATAATAGACAATATTACTATCAATATTAGAGTCAACATACCAACAATAACAGTTTGTGATATTTATGCATGAATTTGTTTACACCACTATAAGCAAAATTATATATTAAAACTCTAAAACCAAAACCATTTAAATATTCCTTTTCCATTGAACAACAAATTTGTCAAGATATTGTCCAACTTATATATCACTAATAATGTGATGACACCATGAGCTGTTTTCTATGTTTGTACTTGTATGCTCTTCTTTCTTCTACATAGCTCAGCATTAATTTCTTCTATAAATCACATCTCCTTCAAGACTTTTTGCTTTCGAACCATTTTTTTCAGTTTCCTCTCTTCCAACTCTTATTGGCATACCCATAAACGTTGGACCTTTGTTTGGAATAGATCGTTTTCTTTTAGGTGTACTTACCTGCTGTTGTTTTTCTTTAATTTCATTATAATTAAAAATTCCTTCTCCTGGCATCACCATTCCTAACTGTGGTATTCTAAATAACCAATTATAGCTAACGTACCACATCAATATAGCAACAACTCCTCCTACAAATTTCTCCATCACAGAGTGGTAATACATAATTGTGGCAACAAGCATTACATCCCAAATAATTTGTTGGATTGTCATTGCAATAAACAGACCTCTGAGATATGGTGTTAAAGCTAGATGAGCCTTCTTCAAGAAATCCAAATCTTTGTCAGTTAAATTACGTAGATATCCTTTAGTTGTTTCCGTGGAAGTCTTCCTATTGTATTCTTCATTCATAATAAAGTCTTTGATCTGTTCCCATCCAAGTAAGGAATGCCCCTCTTCTGATAAAATTAAACTAGAGTATATAATTATAAAAGCATGGCCTGATATATCTATACCACTCCAGAAATGTCCAGCCTGCAGACATTTGGATCTAACTTGTAAAGAGCGATCCTTAACGTTTAGACAACGACCATAATGATATTCGATGTAGTGAAAAACATTCATCCAAAACATCCACACTACTGTTGCAAAAACTAAACGGGCAATGTGTTTTATAAGCACTGATCTTCTTCCACATCCAATAGTATGCGCTGTGAGTATGATCCAGGGTCCAGCTGTAGTCAACAACCAACCCCATGCCCACTTTACAAAAAATCTATTTAAAATATTGTTCGACCTAGAGAAATAGGTCTTGGGTATTGGCAGCGTGTCCGCGATTATTGAACCCATGCAGACAGCTGCAAGGTAGATGACAACCTTCAATCTTGGGTCGTAAAGCAAAGATTTTTTACAAACGTGGACGATCATTGTAACAAGCACTAAGCTGATGGAGCTTGGCGCGGCGATGGGGCGCGTTCCACCTCGATTTTCTTGCATGACGTTCCTCAATCTCGCAAAACTATTGTTTTTCGTCGACGTGTTCGCTATCGGGCCTTGCGCGTGAATGGGCTTGCGCTTCGACATGTTTTTGTCATCCACCCCAGATCGAGCAGTATGCTTAACCTCGCCGAGAACAAGAAACTCTTGCTCTCGACTGAAACACACTTGTGATGGCCTTTAAAATTTTAATTCCTGATGATTGTGCAAAAGTCTGTATAAATTATAGACACGCATCGTTCAAGCGAATCAAACGATTCTTATGTCACGCAATCACGGTGCTGTGAGACCAAATAAGGTTACGTGCGACGCATTTTTCTTTTTCGTAAATTAAAAAAAAGAGACCGTATAGAGTAACGTAACCATATACGAAATTAGAATGAGAAATATTTAGAATTTCCTGCAGCTGAGAAAATGCCTAGGTCACCTGGCCACATATGTGAATACGCTTGCGCATGACGTCCTTTCCACATGGAGTGAGCCGTTCGTCGAGTCGTGCGCCGCGTTCCGATCGTTTGAATACAGCAACTGTATGCTGATTGGTTAATTCCTTTGATGAAACTAGATGGTAAAAGAGAATTAACCAATCAGCATAGAGTTGCTGTGTTCAAGCGATCGGAACCGCGACACACGACGCGACGCACGGCGCACGACGCACTCCATGTGGAAAGGACGTTATAAACATGTATTCTATATCTCTGTAGGAACGAAACGGCAAGGCACGGCAAGAGCAAATCACGACACGGCAAGGGCAAGGCAAGGCACAGCACGACACGGCTCTTATGTACATTGTCCCTTTTGTACATTCTCCCTGAGTCCGCTCTGCTCCGTTCCGTTCTATTCCGATCCAGAATTCTGAAACAAGTAAAGGGAAAATCGCTTACAAACGGAACTGAACTGAAATTGGACCGGGTTTGAGCAGAACAGAGCAGAGCAGGGCCCTTTCTACATATGTGTGTTCTGTCTGTTCTAGGTAACTTCTCTCTATGTCTGTGTCTGTCTTACATAAACGGAACAGATCTATCTGTCTTTGTCGGGAACACACAGAACACACAGAACACACATATGTAGAAAGGCCCCAGAGCGAAGCAGAGCAGGGCCCTTTCTACATATGTGTGTTCTGTCTGTTCTAGACAACTTCTCTCTATGTCTGTCTCTGTCTTACATAAACAGAACAGATCTATCTATCTGTCTTTGTCGGGAACACACAGAACACACAGAACACACATATGTAGAAAGGCCCCCGAACGGCGCTTAGGGGAGGGCGGGGCATAACGTGTCAGGTAGGTAAGATTGGCACCCTCATATTTTTAATATTAATGAATGCAAAAAATGTAATTTTTACGTAAACCTAATTAGATATGCTTTTAGAATTTTCCTCTATACTTTTGAGATTATAGATAATGTTTAACATTTAATTTAATAAGATTGAAAATCGGTGCTTAGAAACAAGGTTGACTTCATTTTTAAGTCGCTTGGAGCAACGAGAAAATGATTTTTTTTCTAAATGAGACCAAACCTATTTGATAGGCTCAACTTTTATCTTCCAAGCCCTGTTTTTGTTATTTTCAGAAAATCTTTATAAATAATATAATTAAAAAATGAAAATGGTATTAAAATGGGGCATGACGTGACATCCTGGCGGGGCACGCCGCGGCGGCCGCCGAGCGCGGAGCGAAGTAATGTAACCTACAAACCAAAAACGGAGCAAGATGGGTTAACAACTATGCAGTGCAATAGTTTAGTTTTAACTAGTTTTTAGTTTCAATTATTACATTATTAAGTAAATAACGATTATTTCGACTGCTTATTAAGTTATATTTAGAGTAGAAAAAACAATGGTAAGAAAGTATAAAAAAAAAACATATAATTGGAGCAATGAACAATTGCACTTGGCTATTGAAAATGTGCATATTAATAAATCAGCTTGATTTATCCATTGTTAATAATAATTCAGCTTCCGTAAATAATGAAAACTACTTTAGAGAAGTAATACCTGAAGAATCAATTGTAGATACTCAAACTGCCTTTTTCAATGGTCAGGTAGTTCAAATATGCTACATAGATGAAAATGATGCGAAATCTTTAAATTTAAACTTATTGTAATAATAATGATAATTTGTTAATCAAACAAAAGTATTATGTTGTGATCATATTCTATAAGATGGAATTTATAACATATAATCATTTATTAAAATGTAATAATCTATTTTAAAATAAAAATTGTTATGTTCCTTAATAAAAATAAAATTTTATATTTTCAATAGACTGATTAATTATTTGATTTTTGAAAATTTTATTATGGCATAATTATTAAAGAAATAATTACTGGAAAAAAGAATTGAAAAATACCTATAGTAAAATATTAATTTGATCGGCATGGTGTGGTTTGTGCACATAAGAATTATGCACATATTTATTGTGCACACTTTAGCATTGGAGTATACACATAGATATAGATATACACCAATGCTAAAGTGTGCACAATAAATATGTGCATAATTCTTATGTGCACAAACCACACCATGCCATTTGATCGTGCCATGCGTGCCCCATCGGGTGCCACAATCCATCCGCCGGTGGGGCACGTAGAGCATTTTCTTCAGAATTTCTTTTCTGTATTTTATCAATAATTAAAAGAAAATGAAGAAAAAGTTAATAGTTTATTTTATTTTATTTTTTTCTGATCTAATTATTCCGTTTTTGTACATTTTGAAATAATACACGATTTAGTTGTTATTTTTAATCAAAGTTAGGGTGTCACACGTGCCCCGCCCTCCCCTATGTACATTGCCCCTTAGGCCGTGTCTACACTATGCGACAAACGCATGCGATCAGCGTGATTGCTGCCAATCACAGCTTGATTCGAGCGGTAGACACTCATTCCTTCTGGGCCCTTTCTACATATGTGTGTTCTGTCCGTTCTAGACAACTTCTCTCTATGTCTGTCTCTGTCTTACATAAACGGAACAGATCTATCTGTCTTTGTCGGGAACACACAGAACACACATATGTAGAAAGGCCCCTGCGCGAGTCAAGCTGTGATTGGCTGCAGTTACGCTGATCGCATGAGCTTGTCGCATAGTGTAGACACGGCCTTACGTCGTCAAATTAGAAGTCGGTTTTCAGTTTATGGCGAAAAAATTCAAATTTCGCGCTGCTATAAGGCGTGATTTCTTGGCATAATTAAGTTATTTACAAGAAAACAATGGTTAAGTCTTCTTTTTAACCATAATTTTACAAATTTCAGATAATTTTCACCTGAAAATTTCTAAAAGTTTGTTTAAAACAATAAATAAAAAATAATTTAAAATTGGTAAAAGCAAAGAAAGTGGTAATCTTATTCTAATATGAATGTTACCTTATTTTTTATATTTACTTGTGTTTTACGCGCTGGAAATCGACATTATTTTTTTATAGTACATGTATAATACACGTATTATACGCATATTATACGCGTATGTATAATGGAGCAAAATTACGTATTTACCCACATAGTTCATTATTGTAATGAATTATTTTTATAATTACCAGAACTCCGTTGTATTCTTATTGAAGTGCACACCTCTTTTAAACGAATAAACCTATTGTTGCGATGTTATACGAATCATTGCTTTTTTAATTATTTAAGAATTAATAGCAAAAGTAGTACAATTTAATAGAATTAGTTGTCCTAGTTTTTATCACGAAACAAAACAAAAGGAACTGAAACTATAAAAAAATCAAATAATAAAAGTTCAAATTTTGTATATCAATCAGAACCGCGTGTTAGAGCGAATCCACATTACGTGCCATGCGCTTTGTGCCATACCAGAAAGAAAGTGTTGTCGACATCTATGTAATTGTTATCTATTTTTGACATCTATGCTCTGTTCAATACGAGAGTAGGTCCTCCCTCTTTATCCTGTGGTAATAAGTATGTAGATGTCGAACAACATTTTCTATCTGGTATGGCACAAAACTTATGGCACAAAGCTCATGGCACGTAATGTGGATTTGCTCTTATACGCCTTGTTAAGACCAGCGTCACCGTCCCTCGCGGCCAAAATTCAAACTACTTATTAAAGGATAAATACAGCTGATAATACCGCTCATGCTGCTACCGGTATACGAACCAAAGATTATTTAATTAAAAAATAAAATAAGTAGTGATTCGATGAACGTCTTAAAATCATTTATTGATTTGTCTGATATTATCAGATATATTGGCAATGGAACAAGGCCTTACGTGGAAGGCGAAAGAGTTTATAAGGCTAATCATATAATATTTTATGGGTTAGCCACAGAAAGTAATGATTGCTCAGCAAAGATAATAGCACTGTGCCTAAAAACGTCGGGTTTACAAGACATTGAGGAATTTGGAACCTATTTTCTTCAAGTGGCAAAAATGCTTCAATTCTACAGCTTCATACATTTTTGAAGCTGTCTGTTTTAGCTTACCCCACTGTTGTTTTAAATCGGTGCAAGATGCATCTTGAATAATACATGGAGTTCTTAAAAGAATTAACACATTTTATAAGTAAATGCTTTAAATATTTACTCATCATTAAAAAAATAAACAAAACAATAATTTTCAATTGACTTGTGAAGGTGAATTAAAACTGCAACAGAGTGCATTTTGCCAAAATACCAGCTTTACAAGAGCACACACAATGAATGATATTTTCATCAGCACATACATTTGAAGAGATCTTTACTCTTATTTCATGAGGAGATTCTTGTAAACCCGACGTTTTTAGGCATAGTGCTATTATCTCTGCTGAGTAATCATTACTTTCTTTGGCTAACCCACAAAATATTATATGATTAGCCTTATAAACTCTTTCGCCTTCCACATAAGGCCTTGTTCCATTACCAATATATCTGATAATATCAGACAAATCAATAAATGATTTTAAGACGTTCATCGGATCACTATTTATTTTATATTTTAATTAAATAATTTTTGGTTCGTATACCGGCATACCGCTCATGCTAATCAGCTGTGCTGTGTTTATCCTTTAATAAGCAGTTCGAATTTTAGCCGCGAGGGGCGCTGACGCTGGTCTTAACAAGGCGAATAACCATTCAAAGCGCGTTGTCAAGAGTAGAGTTGACCAATGAGACAATGACCAAAGATATCAACATGTATTCGAGAAAATCAACAGGCGCGCCGCACGCGATCATGCATTGTTGTGCATTTTTATATTATTCCTGGTTATATTATTCCTGAAGATCAATAACAAATAAATTGAAATTATGGTAAGATTGGGGAGAACTGAATTTTTTTTCTTCCATTTACGTTTAGAATTCTAAAATAATAAATTAGAAGTAATTTTTTTGTACTTTCTACAACTTACTGAAATTGTTAACCTCCAAACAATTTAAAATTCTTGATTGAGTTCTTATTACGTACATAAACTGTAAATAGTAAAGAAAATCATCAAAGTCTTCATCAATCATTTATTGTTTCAGTATTCTTTTTATGACGCATTATAAATCTCTAACAAATTAACAATGAAGTAAAAGTTTGAATATAAAATATAGAATTTCATTTCATTATTTTTTATACTAATAAACAAATGTCTACTCACTAATAACAACTATCATTCTCTATTTAGATTCGCTCCCAAGCACCAAGTAAAATAGGTAAGCGGCCTTTACTAGCAGAAGTTAATTCACAATTAACGCAAAATCCTAGATCAAATTTTGATGTATGGAAAGCGTCTAGTAAAGAAAATAAAAGGAGGAGGGTGGAAAAGACTGTACAAATATCAGATCGCAAGTTATGTGCTTTATCATCAGATGATATATCTGTTGTACAAGATGTCGTCTCTGATCATGTATGTTTTATCTGATATTTATTTTATTTTGAATGAATTATTTTTTAATTTGGATAAAATTTTAGGAACAACGAGTGCGGAAGTTACTCTGTAAACCATTTAAAATTCCAATACCAGGTTATGAATGTTCTGGACGTGCACTTGGTTTTCGTTTTGCTGGACCCAGAAAAGCTTTACATGATCCCGATGAAGCTAATGCTCTTGTAGTTTATTCACCTCCTGAAATGTCAGAACATGAAAGTCTAAAAGTTGATGAGTAAGTAAATACTCTTTAAATAAAAATTCTTAAAGTAAGAAGAGAGAATTCAAGGTTTTATTATACTAATATTTTTATTTTTTTACAGAAACAAGAAATTAGTACACGTTGTTGTTGATCCAATTTTGTGTAATATACTTAGACCTCATCAAAGAGAAGGTGTTAAATTTATGTATGAATGTGTTACTGGAAAAAGAATAGATGATGCATATGGATGTATTATGGCAGATGAAATGGGTCTTGGAAAAACTTTACAATGTATAACACTTTTGTGGACTCTTCTAAAACAAGGCCCTGAAACTAAACCATTAATCGACAAAGCTATCATTGTTGCACCCAGTTCTTTAGTAAAAAATTGGTACAATGAAATTTTCAAATGGCTCAGCAGTCGTATCAAACCACTTGCAATTGATGGTGGTAGTAAAGCAGACATAGATGCAAAATTGACTGGATTCATGAAGACTTATGGACGCAGATGTGCTAATCCTATACTTATAATAAGTTATGAAACTTTTAGATTACATGCTCATGTACTGCATCAAGATGAAGTTGGATTAGTTTTGTGTGATGAAGGTCATAGGTTGAAAAATTCTGAAAATCAAACATATCAAGCCTTGATGGGTTTAAAGGCTAAAAGAAGAGTTTTATTAAGTGGAACACCTATTCAGAATGACTTATTGGAATACTTTTCTTTAGTCCACTTTGTGAACTCTGGTTTATTGGGTACAGCTGCGGTAAATAGTTCATTTATTTAAAGTAAAATAAATTTTTTATACTAAAATTTACTAAACTATAATATTTTTGTTAACAGGAATTTAGGAAAAAGTTCGAGAATCCAATTCTTCGTGGACAAGATGCCGGCGCAACAGATAAAGAGCGTCAAGTCGCTCAAGAAAGATTGGCAGAATTAGTAACAATTGTAAATAAGTGTCTTATTAGACGTACTAGTGCTTTATTATCAAAATATCTACCTCTAAAACACGAACTAGTAGTATGCATAAAAATGACATCGCTACAAACTCAAATATACAAAAACTTTATCAAAAGTGACAGTATTAAAAAATCAATGCAAGGTAATGATTATAAGAAGAATTTTAGTTATATAATATAATTATGCAAATATTATTTTACATTTATAAAATATTTTTCATATTTTGTAATAGATTCTGATGGAGCTAAAAAAGGAAGTTTATCAGCTTTGGCTGCTATCACTCTTCTTAAAAAACTATGCAATCATCCAGATCTTGTATATGAGAAAATTCAGGAAAATTCAGATGGTTTTGAAGGTGCTGCAAAATTATTACCTGCCAATTATAGTACAAAGTAAGTCCATAATATAATTCAATAAGTTATATTAAGTTCTTAATTTTTTCATGTCACTTCTATCTTTTAGAGATGTGATGCCTGAATTATCTGGAAAACTAATGGTTCTAGATTGTTTATTAGCTTTTATAAAATCCACAACAAATGACAAAATAGTATTAGTTTCAAATTATACGCAGACTTTAGACTTATTTGAAAGACTTTCTGCAAAGCGAAAATATCGTTATGTTCGACTTGACGGATCAATGAGTATCAAAAAACGAGCTAAAGTTGTAGACAATTTCAATAATCCAGATAGCGACGATTTCATTTTTATGCTGAGTTCTAAAGCGGGTGGATGTGGATTAAATTTGATTGGCGCTAATAGATTAGTGATGTTTGATCCTGACTGGAATCCTGCAAATGACGACCAGGCTATGGCTAGAGTTTGGCGCGATGGTCAAAAGAAGCCATGTTTCGTTTACCGCTTTCTTTGTGTAATTATAAATATAAATTTGCATATTCTTCTCATTTTGTAAATTTTTAAAAATTTCTTTGAAAAATAATATGTTATATTAATAATAATTTTAATTTGATCTTTAGACTGGTACAATAGAAGAAAAGATTTTCCAAAGGCAAGCACATAAAAAAGCTCTAAGCTCAACTGTAGTAGATCAAGATGAGGATGTTGCTCGACATTTTACTCAGAATGATTTACGAGATTTGTTCAGTCTTGAAGAGTCTACAGTATCTGATACTCACGCAAAGTAAGTTTCTTATAGAATGAAACGTGTATACTATAACGAATCAATCTATGGTTTTTCTTAATTGTGTAGATATTCGTAATTAATAACGAGCTATCTAATTTATTTACAATTAACAAACATCGTTTTTGTTATAGGTTTAAATGTAAACGTTGCATAAACGGAATTGAAGTCAAAGGCCCACCTGAAACCTCTGATTGTACTTCCGATTTGTCTGACTGGAGGCATTCACACAATCCAAAACATCTTCCTGACATCCCTCTTAGACACTGCTGGTCAAGTGGAATTTCATTTGTTTTTCATCATCGTTCTCATGAGCAAGTAAAGTCGTAATCATCGGCAAATTGACAACACTTTAAGCTAAACTACTGTGATCAATTCTTTAAATATAAGTATGTTAAAAAATGGTTTTGATTAAGCAAAACTTTTGAAAGTAATGTTACAATACTTGAGGGTAGTACAAATTTTGAAAGTTAAACTTTCATCTTAAAGCTATAATTAATTCAAAACAAAAAGTAAAATTCAGTTTTAAAAGTAGATGCAATATTTTTTTTTGTGTGTGTAGATTATTTATTAAATAAAACGATTTCGGTTAAAAAATTATAATTATAAAAATTACCATTCTTTACAGTCATATTTATAGTAGGATTTAATTCGTGTTGTGTATAAATTGTATAATAATTTTATCATAATTTGTATTTATAATACACTTAATTTATCTTTAAATTATTAATGCATCTTAATGGAATTGCATTGGTAAAATCAAGAATTCATTCAAGAGTACCATATGTTATTGACTGACATATACAGTGTAAAAAACTATATGAAAGCTGTAAATATTTTTATACAATAATATTAAGATTTTTCTGTAAAACTATAAAAACATTAAAGCAATTCTTATAAAAAGTATATTATAGATAAATCGTTTATAACTATTTTGTACATAAAAATGTGTTAAAAATTAGAAAAAAAAATAAAATAAATAAAGAATGTTATTTTATTGCATATTTATTTGTGAAGACAATTTTGACAGTCGTACATTATTCAAGAAATAAAAGTTTTGCAATGTAGTCGACATTTAATTTTTTTTTAATTCAGCTATTCGTGAAAGTGATTTTAATTATTACACAACGACTACGTTTTATCGGTCAAGATTCGTATCAAAGAAATAAAAACGTCCAAATAATTTAAACTCATTTGTAATTTTAAAAATGAATTTTTGTCGCCATAATTACTAAAATCGAATTCAATAACGTTTCTTAAATTGACGACCAATCTGTAATCTTCAAGTCTTATCGACCGAATTTGCCATCCTACAATTTTATTATTATAATTCCTATTCGTCGCACCAATTGCATAATTATTTCAACGTAACAACAACGGTGTGCCACCTTTCTCGCACATGTGGCTGACATTTTAAGCATCTGTAGTATAGTTATTATAGCGAGTCCTTTCCAAAAGCCGCTCGGCTCACCCACGCACAGGTAAATCCAATATATAGGACGCAGTAGCATATATAGATATATGTACCTCGACGTATCTACTCCCCGTTCGGCGAACGTTATATATACATTCCGCGCTACAGCTGCAGCCAGCTGCGCGCGCTGAGCAACGGAGACAGTGTAATATAGCCGCGTCCTTGCCGCGAGAGAGAAAGCGTGACTTGGAGCAGGAATTTTCGCGCTCGTGTAGCTGTTTCGGGGACGTAGAGAGAGGGAGTCTGGAGGTTTTCCACTGATTCGTTTACAGCGTGGGCTATCGCTATATACATGGTAGATAAGAGGGCGGAGGCTGTTGCAGAAGTGGTTTACACTGTAAAAAAGCCTTTGTAAAAATACTACGTTGGAAGTATAGGTAATCAAAATGACCTACGTTGAAAGTGGTAAAATTAATACAAATCCAGCTAATTCACTACTTTGAAGTTAGTACTTTTACTATTTGTTTTTTTTCCTTTAAAGAGTTATTCCCTGGCCGGGCATGTACTCTAAGTACTTTTACTATATTGAAAGTAGTAAATGAATTTTACTACTTTCAACGATGGTCACTTTAATTACCTACTTTCAATGTAGTATTTTTACAATGTGGTTGTAATGTAGTTCAAATTTTACAAAAAACGTAGTAGAATATTCATGAAATTTGTAATTTTACAACTTTCAAAGAAGTGAATTTACCGTTGTCTAGTGAAAAAATTTTACTAATCCACTGTAAATCGACAAGGGGTTTTTTAAAGTGTATAGGTCTCGACATCGATAAGTAGGGTAATCGGGAGATGAAGAATGTGTAAACGAGTCGTAGCGAAGAATGGGTTGCGTTGATGCCATTTCAATGGTTCAAGCCATTCTTTGCACATAAACATATAGACAAAATTTAGAGCTTTGCACACACACACACACACACACACACACACACACACACACACACACACACACACACACACACACACACACACACACACACACACACACACACACACACACACACACACACACACACACACACACACACACACACACACACACACACACACACACACACACACACACACACACACACACACACGAGCATGTTTTTTTATTCTCTTAATAAAATTATTTATCTTATCTGACTGTTTAAATATTCAGCTATACTAATAAAGTTTTATGTAACTTAAATGTATCTTAAATGAAATCTAGAAAACGACGAAGTAACGGTACTCAAGTAACCAACAGTTATTTCTCATGATAACATATGAAAATTTGATCTCAACTTCTGCTCGAGTGACGCGTGTTTTGCATTTTGAATTTGCATTTTGCATAGGAAAGATGAAGAAATAACCCAAGTACTTATAGGCTCAGAAAAATGGAAGCGATACTTTGCGAAATTTTCGTCAGTGGCCGAGCAACTTTATATATACTCATGGCGTCATAATAGGATCCGAACGCGCGCAGAAACATCGACGCTCGTTTGGACGACGGGGGCCGGGGCCAATTCAAAGACGAGAGAGAGAGAGAGAGAGAGAGAGAGAGAGAGAGAGAGAGAGAGAGAGAGAGAGAGAGAGAGAGAGAGAGAGAGAGAGAGAGGTCGCGCCACGAGTCACATGGTCTGTCTTCCCCGTCCTCTCATTGGAACACGGTCTCCCTTTCCCCTGCCCCCACCCTTCCGGCGCGCGCTCTTTCTCTCTCCCTCTCGGCTAGAGCAAGAGGCAGTCAATGCCGCAGCAGCGCGCCGTGGCTCCCGTCCCGTCATCGTCAGAACAGTTCCAGATGTGGCCATGTTTAGTTTAAAACTCCGAAGTTTCATAAAGCATTCATAGATTATATTACATATATTTATATTACACGCACGAAATCAAACGTTCCTTCGCCTTCGGCCTTCTCACAAATAACTGATCAGCGTATATATCTATACTTCTCCATTATATATATATATTTTTTTTACGAAAAAGAAAAACGGCTTTTCTCGCTCGGGATCTGCATCGTGTCTACAACCTACACGCCGAGAGACCAGACCCGCATCGGAAAGCGTTTTATTCGCCGTCGAATATTAAACGCCGCTACGACGTGCGAAAAGTATATAACTGACACGGTGACACACAAATAATTGTAATAACCGAAATCTGTTGTTTTGTTGGAGATATTTTGACGCTTCGAAGCTCGCTTTTGTTAACACTCAAAAACGTTTCGTTCTCTCGCATCGCGCGTGACTAATTTTGTTCTCTATCTCTTAGTTATCTGTGCTGCAAAAATGCACGTTTTCGGGCGCGTGACTCATCACGGTCGGTTTCTCCGTGTAACGCACACCAGCGTGCGCGACATCTTGAATTTCGCTCAAAGTCCCAACGCGCGCGCCCGCGCGAGACGTAATATACCTAACGATGATTTCGGTCGCGATCGAATTCCCGTGTTACTTTTTCCTCTTCGACAGACACGTACACCGTTTAATTTTTTTTCTCTCTCTGAAAATGACGGACAACTCGTTGGCCGTCGTTGCCCTCTATCTTTATCTCCGTTTCCATTCTCTATTTTCTCTCGCTCTCTCTCTCTCTCTCTCAAATATAAGGAGACTGATCTTATTTTTGTCAAAAAAATGAACCAAGTCCGGAGGCTCCTCGGCTCTGCTCCTGAAGAAGGGATTCCCGACTTTACAAAAGTCGTTATTGCCCTGTGGAAGATCATAAGGCAAAGAAAATCACGGTACGATCTCATTATACACACAAACATACACACATTTACACAAAATTGAGGATGGCGCTTGCCACCGCGGCCATATTTTCGGCCTCCTCTGTGTTCATTACGTATATATATATATATGTATGTATATCAGCCGACCAGCTGCGCACGCAACGACAGAAGACGAACGCGACCATATCACCGTATACACATCTATATATAGGTATACAGACTTGTACACGACATACACACGTGTAAAACGCACGGATGTACTGTTGCACTATATTCGAGGCTGTGTCATGCGCGTGGATTTTCGTCGAATTTCAGCTGAGCGACGCAAGTTCAATGATTCCGCGAGCCATTCAATTGTATGCTTTTGGTTGACAAGATCATTGGTTAGTATGCTATAATAATGTTTATGGTTGGAAAAAATCTATTTCTACGATAATCATCGGTGTAGTGTGCCGCTACTGCAATGGGCATAGTGTGGTATATACATCTCCGATTTCTATGCAGATTTGACGAGAGGGTATAGATACGCTTCGGCATACATATATACACACATACATGCCCATTGACTTGTATGACGCAGCCTCGGTGCGCTGACTATACACGTTCCGAAGAGACATTCGCGTGATAAGTACAAAATAGTGTGAAAACTGCAGTTGTCATTGCATAATCAGTCGCAGGTGATCGTAATTATTTAGTGACATTGTAAGTTGAACGTGCATGAAACGCCTTTTAATTTCAATCTACGTTCATATGTATTTGTGTGTCTATACTTATAGATGCACTACAATATGTTCGCTGGATCGACATTCTGAGAGTTTCGTCGAACTCTGTTTTCGATTACGTACACACTCATATACATACACCCATATTACACACATACAGTCACAAGGAGGCTAAGAATAGCCAGCAGTTGGGCGGAAATGCACGACTGCAGGCGAACTAGCAACACAGAAACACGACGTCAATGAGAGTTAGAGGGAGCTTGTGCAGGCAACGGAGCGAGAAGCCTCTGTCTGATTTTCCTCTACTATATAGAGAGAGAGAGAGAGAGCGACAGGGTGGTGGGAAAGGGCAGAAGCCCCGGAAAATTACCCTTGAGAGCAAACGGGAGCGAGAGAGAGGTGACATAGAGAGCGCGCGCACAGATCGATAGCAGGTTATGATCGCCGCGCCCGCGCAGCCGACCCTGCCACAAGAGGAGCAGAGAGAGAGAGAGAGAGAGAGAGACGACGACGCCACATCACAACTCTACTCCGCCCGAGTCGTCACACTCCTTTTTTCCTCCCCGCGTCGCGTGTTCGCAGCTCTCGCGTGCAAAGGCGTCTCCTGACGCTCGCCTTTATAACAATAGCTATCGCAATATTTGACTGCTGCTTCTCCCGATGATCGCGACGCACGCTATTGATGAGTGAAAAATAAAAGAGATAGAGAGGGAGACAGGGAGATTATAAGCCATCTTGGGTAAGGGAGAAATACACGCCGCTTCTTATGTTATAACGCCAGGAGAGAAAGAGTATTTATTATACATATATATATACTTATTAAAGAAATGCGCCCAGCTGGGGACGTGTGAGTGCTATTATTACAATAAGTTTATGAGGCGGAGAAAAATGACAGCCGAGATGATATGATCATGAAGCAGAGAGAGTCGCGAGAGGCGAGATGACGTCGAGAGACGCGTACGCTCGACGCTATGTCGCTCCATAGAGCGCGAAAAAGTGTTTTCGTTTTTATCGAAGAGAAAAATTGTCCGCGCACTATGATATAGCTCGGGTGTACGCTCTTTTCGACTCTCTCACTCTCGTGCAAAGTAGGTATTGTACATATATACATACACATGAATACATACATTATAAATATATATATATTTACATCTATACGTTATATATATATATACACATACATACATAAGACTAACGATTGTGTCGTAGAAGACGGTCAAGTCGACTTGACCGTCCTCTCCCCCTTCCCCAGTCGAGGTGTTAACAACTTTTTTTTTTCTCCTATTATTGTATTAACTTTGAGTCTCAGTTTCTATAATCTATTTTCCTCTTATAAGACGTGGTTCTCACTTTTCTCTATCCTATATTCTTAGCTGTTTTTCCCTCGCGGAAGAAATCGACCGCCTCAGTGTGCATGTGTAAAAATATATACAAAGGAGCACATACAGCCGCGCGCGTGTGTGTGTGTGTGTGGGCCGTCGGGTCGTCATTCTCTATCTCTTTCTCTCTGGGAGCGAAAAAGAATTCCGTACTGCGACTATTTTTAAGAGGAAGCTCGTCTTCTTTTTTCATGACATTGAAAAGATCGTCCGCGGTTCGGTTAAGTTTTTGCTCCAAAACAAAAAGAGGGAGATAGAAAGAATGAGCGACTTGTTGAGTTGACTTCGGAGTGGAAATAGAGAAAATCTAATTACGTACTCGGTGCATCGTGATAGGTTATTCATGCTGGCTCGAGTTTTTTACGCACGTTAAAGTACATTTAGATCTGTTTCTTCAGACGCTGTCTTTGCTCCGAAATAAAATGGCCATCGGTTTGTTTGTGAATTAAATTTTTTAATTGATAGTTATCTTATCTAGATAACTTTTTATACAGAAAAAAATGAATTTATTATCAATAACGTATAATATACACTTGTTAGAAATAACATTGATTTTTAATTAGAAAATTTTTCTATTTTCGCTCCAACAATATTAATGAGAAATTATTGCTTATTATGCTCGTGGTGAAAACCGGATTTCTAGTTGCGCTACTTTTTTTATCGAGGACATTCAACTTTGGTGACGGATACAACATTATCCAAATTTAATCGTATAAATATTATAAGAAATTTATTTTTTCAGTTTGTCAAAACTTATACGCGTGAAATTCTGTTTTCAGTGAAAAGTAAACCTTTATCTACGACTATTTTACCAAGTGATAAAACGAGACTGAAAGTCTCGTTACAAGAGAAAAATGTTGAAATCG
The DNA here is from genome assembly GCA_036365515.1 of Torymus aiolomorphi. Lineage (NCBI taxonomy): Eukaryota > Metazoa > Arthropoda > Insecta > Hymenoptera > Torymidae > Torymus > Torymus aiolomorphi. The sequence goes on from CM070876.1 coordinate 33,716,218, forward strand.
CATTTAATCGAAAAAAAAATAAAGACGTGGCACTAAAGAAGTTGCTTTATCATGTTAAAGTTTCCACTCCAACGCAATCAAACGTACAATCTCGCGTGTTACGTCTAGACTCATATTTTGACTTCTTCTTGCTTTAAATGCAATTGTTGAGTAAATTAGAAAATTTCTTGATGACAATATTGCCGAAGCTGAGCCTAATATTTTTCGTTCTATCTACACGTTTTATCTTTATAGAAATCGATGATAAGGCAACGACGGGCGGGAGGGGTATAGCCAAGGTGTGTCTACGTGGAAGTAGAATTGCCACAACAAAGATAATCCTAAGTATTTGTTTTTCGGAGAAATGAAAAATGTGGGCTCCAAAACAAAAAAATAAACTTCATAAATTAACTCGACGACGTAGTTTGTTCCCAAACCTCAGCCGTTAAATTTTAATTGCTATTAATAGTATCCCATTTATTTGATTAATGAATTATTTATTTAATTTTAGTTTAATATAATTTTTATTTATTTTCAAGTTTAATTCACCCCGACTAACAGACTTCCGGGTAAATCCCGAATTTTTACAGAAAAATCCTATACACACATTATGCTACCGAGAAAAGGACGCGTGCGTATGGCCATAATGATTATTGAACACAAACACGCATCCCTTTCTCTTAGTCTATAGTCGCCATCACAGGTTTCGTGGCCGATTGCATGCCCCACCGGCCACCTAGGTTTTTCTTATGTATTTTGAGCCCCTGAATCCAAATTTCGTAGGTGGCCAGCGAAAAAATGCAAAGAACAATTTTTATAAACAATTGAATAAAATTGATTGTTAAATTGATTTTTTCGATCTGAAAAAAATATATTCGCATTTTTTAGCTCATTCTGAGTAATAAAGATCCTTACATATTTTTACGTTCGACTTATAATTTTCTCAGAAAAAATTCTCAAAGTTTCCACCACTTTCATAGGTAATGTATACCTATGTACATGTCTATGGCTATATAGATATACATTACCCATGAAACTGGTGAAAACTTTGAGAATTTTTTCTGGCAAAACTATAAGTCGAACGTAAAAATATGTAAGGACCTTTTTTACTCAGAATGAGCCAAAGAACGCGAATATATTTTTTTCAGATCGAAAAAATCAATTTAACAATCAATTTTATTCATTTGTTTATAAAAATTGTTAATAACAATTGTTCTTTGCATTTTTTCGCTGGCCACCTACGAAATTTGGATTCAAGGGCTCAAAATACATAAGAAAAACCTAGGTGGCCGGTGGGGCATGCAATCGGCCACGAAACCTGGGATGGCGCCTAGACTATCTGCTGTGTAAACACGACATTTTTCTGCGTCTCTTATAAATCACAACAATAAGTTATAAGTAGCATTCACACGTTCTCAATACACACACGAAGTGTCCTGCTGGTGCGTGGTGCTTGTGGTAGTGGTGGTGGTGGAGGCGGATAGAGAGCGTACGGCAGCAGCCAGCCGTCGCTATAACGACGTTTTCCGCACGTAGCCGCATCAGTGCCAAAGAATTCGCTCGCGGGCCGCCCAGCCGCTGATAAATAATATAGATATCAGGAGTCAACAGAGATATGACGCGAGGAATTTCCGAGAAAGCATGTCACGCTAAAGCCGCCGTCGCGAAAAAGTTGGATTTTCGGTTCCCCATGTAACGGCTATGTCTGTCTTTTTGCTATTGATAAGACGGTATTGCGAGAGAGAAGTAAAACGTTTTGTACAGAGAGATAGAGAAAACCGTAGTATATCCGGTGGGGGGGGGAGCTTTGTCGACGTAGACAATAACAAAACGGAGCGCAAGTTGCGTAATCGCGTCGACGGCGCGAGAAAAGAAAGAAAATTCTGTGCTTGAGTAATTCGGCTTCGAGGCGGCAAAATAATATTTAATCCAACCTAATTGTAATCCATACACGCACATACAGCGATAATGTATATTGACAGCAGCCTTTTTTCTATTGTGTTGTAACAGGACAGGGCAGGAGAGCTAGAAAGAGAAAGAGAGAGAGGCAGTGAGTAAAATGCCAGCGGCGCATCAATCCTGCAGCTCGCATCGCGGTATAACGACGAGGAGGACGACGACGACGGCGATGAACCTAGGTGCTAGCCCGCTACTCTCGAGCGCATCGGAGTAGTGTCTCTCGCCCTTTTTGCTCGCGACACGGTCTCTCTCATACACACGCACAGGGGCCCCCCTCCCGAGTCTATATTATATACACAAACACGCTGCGCACGTATATACACAGAGACAGAGGGTAAGAACGCGTGCGTTTATAGAGGCATCCAGAGAGAAGAGTGAGTGAGAGAGAGACGCCTCTCGCTAATTGCTCATAATGGCTCTCGAGAGTGTTACAGCGGCCGAGACCGCTATTCAAAGGTTTGCATTCATTTTTTCTCGTTTTTTTACATTATTCATCCGTTTCCAATGTTTCTCCTTTATCCCCTCCCCCTCCTCCTTTCATTTCTCGGCACCGCACTGAGCATCGGAATGAAAAGCGATGCAGCTGAATTATCTATAACATCTGTATATATGCTTAAGGGGGGTAAGCCTTACCTAACTGCAGATTTTTGCACTTGATTTTTCAAATTTCTCAACCAATTTTCATATTATCAAAATTGTTGAAGCACACGCACAATCTATATAATTCAAAAAATGTGCGTCAGTTTCAATATAAGCAAAAATATGTAAATTGAGATAGATATTTGAAAAATCAATAAATGTCGGTAAGCATGTACAGACTATACAAGTAAGGCATCCTCTTAATAATCGGACGCAATTTACAAAACAGACAAACACGGGCGAGTGATGAGACTGTCGTTCCGAAAGAGACGTAATATACACAGACAGTCGCGGCACAATATTTTTCAAGATGCATCGGTACACATGTGGGTCTGTGCACAGAGTCGGTTAACAAGTCGGAAAACTTAATTAGATGCGTTATACATGTACTTGAAACCGTTTTAGAATTTTTATATATATTTTTTTCTATTTCGTTTAAAAATTTAACTTTGCATATTTTTTTTTCCTTGACAGTAATACATCAACTGTTACACCATAAATTTCCAATAGAGACATCACCAATCCGCATCCATGTAATTAAAGCTCACCCATGATGATTGTTCTAGATCAATCGTAATCTGGTACACCGCCTACTCATAAATATGTACGTGCCGCGTTTTCGAAGTGCCATTATGTGACATACGTGCCATAAGTCGCGCGCGGGCGCTTCAGACCAGTACCCTATATATAATGAGTATATTATTCACGACGCGATCAATTCAATCGAAAGTGTAGACATGTGTTGTGTGTGTGTGTGTGCGCGTGTGCGTGCATGTGTGTGTGTGTGTGTGTGTGTGTGTGTGTGTGTGTGTGTGTGCGCGCGCGCGCGCCTTTATACACCACCGGTCGATTCCCCGTCTGTGCGTCTAATATAATAACAGTACACGTATTATTATTGCGTCTCGCAATTTGTGGGCACGAAACCGCGCAAATTTTGTGCAGCGGATTCGTGAATTATCCGTCGAGTGGAAATTCCAGTAGGAACTTATAAAATATATCGAAAGAAAATGGGAAAAACGACCGCGCGTCTGTGTAAGACGTTTAGGGGCGTGTACGTATACATCAGCTGGAGGATCGTTATTTATAAATGCGCGTGATGCGAGTCCATCATGTACACGCAGAATTGTGGAAGTAGCTATATACGTGTGCGCGCGGCCGCCAGCTGTGCGAGCCGTCATTTTCCCGGAGTTTGAGAATATGAGCGCGTACGTTGCCAAATGTATTTTATTATCGTCTTTTCTCCTTATAAATTGTTCTTTAATCGTCTCGAGCAACGATTTCTTGTTGTTTCTTCGATTTTGTATAGAGTAGCCGCTTCGAGCGGTTCAATGAGTTTCTCTAACTTGTTTATTTATGCCAAGGTCTCGATTAACGCGAGGTGATCGTTTGGCCTTTTACAAATTTCATACAACGCGAGTACTTATGGTATTTTTTCGTTCAGTTTTTCCTTTCACCTCAAGTCATTGGAATACAATTGATGGTCTACGTTGGTCGTACAGTAGGGCGTAATTCGTTGCTGAGCTACGCCAATCACTATGGCATAAATGAATAAAAAGCGCTTGCTCCGAACTTAATCAGTTCGGAGCAAGCGCTTTTTATTTTAATTGTTAGAAAATTCGACTAAAGGATATCTTTTAAATTTTTGTGAAAATACTCGTCATTTTCACAAAAATTTCAAAGCTTTAGTCGAATTTTTTAACAATTATAATTTTCTAAATTGAAGCTTGCATTGAGCACAAAGTAACAGAGTATACACAAGTTGATGACTTTTTTACTTTACAAAGTTCCTTATCAGTCCGCGAAACATGCGATGGGACGTTAACTGTACGAGCGCGATAAGTTTTTTCACCCACAAATATACGCGAGAAGGCGAGTGCACCTTACGCACACCTGTACACGTTACACTTTTGACGCATAACTCGACTGTGATAACACAAAGACGGACGATAATTACATATATATGCCAGATAATTTCAGCTGCAGATTCAAGATTTTTTAATGATTTCGAAATGTTTGCATCGTCTGCAATGATAACGATAATGGTGGTGATTAATAATATGATGATGATGATGATGACAATAATGATCATTTTGATGATTTATGATGATGATATTAATGATGTTTATGAAAACACTCATTTAAATTGATGTTGGACTATGTTTACATATATTTACATACGAATGTGTTGGTGACAGTAATTGTAATATGATGTGATGATTTTTTGCTGTTACAATGACAGTGGTGATGAACGCGACTCGATATTATGTTTATGAGCAGTTTATGTTGTGGTAAGAAATTTCAGATTTAATTATGACATTTAAGCCTTGAACTGGAGGATTATATTAATTGATGAACGTATTAGTAATCACAAATTTAACGTTAAGGCGATGTGCAGTCCAAAATCAACCTAAATTCATTATTTATTAAACTGACTTTAAACCTTTATTTGAAAAAAAATACGTCAATTAAGCCCTCCGTACGTGCAAGTAATAAACTCAGAAATTTTTCCGAAATGATTCTATTAGTATTTTCATGAAATATTCTTGTTCTAAAATCAGATAAAATAATAAAGATATAGATTCCTACTTATCGACCACAACGGTTTTTTATTTAATTAAACAATTTCATATTTTTTTCGGAAAAATACGTCAATTAGGCATTCCGTTTATGTAAAAACTGCATTCAGGAATTTTTTTGAAGGGTTCTACCAGTAATTTCACGAGAAATATTTTTTTCGTATTATGTCGGTATCTCACATCACCTTAATGACATTCAAACGAAGCCTGGAGATTTATTGATGCAAACAAAATGTCTAATTTTTATTTCATTCCGCAGTTATTCAAACTTAGCGCATACATGCCTTATTTTGCCGATACAGACCCTAGTGGAAATTTAATTTGGGCAAAACGGTTTAAAACAATTCGTAACTGTTCAAATCTGTTTAAAACTGTTTATTAGTGTGAATTTTTGGACGTTTAAAACAGTTCTAAACAGTTATAAACAATTTTGAACAGTTTTGAACAATTTTGAATTTTTTTATTGAAAATGTACTGATCAGACATTTATTTGATCAGTTTAAAACAGTCTTAAATAGTTATGAACAATTTTAAACAGTTTTAAACAATTCAGAATTATTGTATTGAAAATGTACTGATCATCAGGAAATTATTTGAAATAGTTTAAAACAGTTTTGAACAGTTTACAGCAGTTTTGAGCAAATTAAATTTCCAGTAAGGAAGCGACTTTTCGTCATATCTGCGACGACGGCGACATTAGTAACTGTTCAAAACTGTTCAAAACTATTCTAAACAAATTCATATTGTTCAAACGAAAGTTCAGAACGGATTAAAACTGTTCAAAATTGTTTGAAACCATTCATAAATATTCAAAACCATTTAAAACTGTTTAAAACAGTTCATAACTGTTCAAAATTATTTTAAACTGTTTTAAATAAATTCTTATTAATTAATAATATTTTAATACAAAAGTTCAAAACAGTTTTAAATTGTTCGTAAATGTTTAAAAAAGTTCAAAAGTGTTCAAAACTGTTTAAAACTGTTCATAACTGTTTAGAACTGTTTTAAACGTCCAAAAATTCACACTAATAAACAGTTTAAAACGGTTTTGAACAGTTTTAAACAATTTTAAACAGATTTGAACAGTGACGAATTGTTTTAAACTATTTTGAGCAAATTAAATTTCCACTAGGGGACGCACGCAACCCACACATATACACACACCGAGATATTCGCTTTTATTATTCATTGATAAGAAATCATTTAGGTGGCCTGAAAACAAGTATAGAACGTGCCAAACATTTGACAAAGTCCCAATAAATTCATAACAGTAGTTTCGTTAAAATATTTAATATTAGTTACAAAGTTTCATGCTATGTAAATGATTACTTATCAAAACGTAAAAGGTTTTTTTTCTTGACGTGGCTTGAAATAATATTTTTTTTTTCATAATTTCGATAAGGGATTTGCGCAATCCTTTAAATATCTTAAATTATACAGAATTTTCTCGCGCCTCAGAAATTTACGCGAAAATATACAGCGAAAAATTAAGTTTCGAAAAACGAAAAAATGAATGTTATATTAAATTGAAAAAAGTCAAGTATCAATAAAATACTAGAAAAATTTGTCGAGTATTTTGTGACAGCAACAAGAATCACGCAAGCGTCCGTGATTATGAAAAGGCGGTCATGCATCGATCGAATTCACGACGTAGAAAATTATTCGTCGGTGAGAGGCGATCGATGTCTTTGCCTCGGATAGTACTTACTCGAGGCGTTTTGCATTTACACCACTATCTTCACCAACTTCGATTTTGATACACTGCAAATTGTCTTATAGACTTAATAATATTTGCATATGACACTTATGAATTGCTCTAGCGAGTTTAGCTGAGCATCAAACAGTCAACATATGGTCATAATTAAAAACTCTAGTAATTATGAAGTAAAGAGATTTTAAATTTTGTTGTACTTTTTAAGTATTAAAACACTGTTTTAAAAATGAAAATTAGCACTATTTTTGTGTGAAAATTTTTCTTTCATTATTACGTTTTATTATATGAATACACAATTCAAGGAAAAAAGACAATTGCTGAATATTTTAGGAAAATTACAATATAAGAGCATTTCTAAATTATGTTAAAATATATAGTTTCAAGTAAATTTATAATATATTTGGAATACATAGAAAAATAGTCATCATAAATCATCTTTATTGATTTCCTAATATTTATAAGATCATAAACATCATTATCATTTATAGCAAATACAGAAATCAAATTTGTGATTAATATTTTTTCCTAACCTTAAAACATTTTGTCTAAATAAAATTTAAGAATATTTATATTAATAATATTTTACTTTTTAATAGCAACGATGATAATGATTTGGAGGATGGCGAAATTCCTTCTGATGAAGATGATGAGCCAGTTCCAGTTGTTGAAGCAACTAAACCAGCACCGGAGCCTTCAAAACCTCCTGCTGGAAAGACTGATTCTCCAAAGCATAAAAACTTTGACAATAATTTTGGCAAAAACAAAAAGGCTGAAAGTATAGATAGGCTAAACCGGCAAAAAAGTGTATCTGGTGATGATTGGGCTGGTAATATTGAAAAAGCCATCAAAGCACGTCTTGATGAGGAAAAAATGAAAAATCATGAAAATACCAAGTCAAGAAGTAGGAGCAACAAAAATAAAAACAGGAAAAGAAACCGTGAAGAGAAAGAAGAGGAACGGGCTAGGGACCAAAAGGTTAGTATTCATAATTATAAACTGATATAAAAATTGAATTATTATTTCTTTTTCATTTATAATAATAATAAAATTAATATTAGTAATGTTAATATGAATGTAAATTTCCACACAATAATAAAAATATGTATGTATTTCAGAAAAAGAGATTGAGTGATGAAGAAAATGCTAATGAAGATGACGATGAAATGTTGTTTGTACGTGGTGCTTCTCCTCCTAGGAAAGGCTCTCATGAAAATTCTTCTCCCCCTAGACGTCCTCTTGATCATGATGGCTACAACAGTGGGTCCGATTACGATGATCGGAATCTCTCTAATCGACATAGAGATGACAATAAACGAGGTGGAGCAAGATGTAATTACTAATTTTTGTTTTTTATTTTGTTATTATAAGTTCATTGCAATTACTAAAAGCAATTTTTCTATAAGTTAAATTAGTTAAAATATGTAAAAAAAAAATTAAATAATGATAACAAATATTGTTTTTACAACAATAATAAAATAAAATTAATTAACAGACTCATATAGGTCAAATCAGTCAAAGAAACTGATGCTATCATCTTTCAAAAATTCATATTTAGTTTGATTGAATTTTAATTATTCAGCAGTGAAATTAGACTTATTGAAAACCATAAACAAGTAAAAAATGCTTTTAGAATACTTGCAAAATTATTTTCATTTTATTCATTTATTTATTTTCAGTTTACTTCACATTTCATTTAATTATTTTCATTTTGGACATGTTAAGTTATTTTTTTATTTCATAAAATTATTTTACATTTTAAAGTAAATATTTACTTTAAAAAAAAAAAAAAAAAATGTATGCATATAATTGGCTGTTTAGTTCCTTGGTCAGAAAATTTCATTGCTTGTATTAAAAAAACAATTTGAAAGTCAAAACAAATTAAATTATTTTTAATCTAATTGTGTATTTTCAAATATTCTTTGCTTTCAAACTAATAAATTAAATAGAATTCTAGTTCTTGGCGATAGATAGTTTTTAAAATAATCTAATTTAAATAAAATAAGAAATAAATTCTTGAATTATTTTTATCGCCCTCCATGTTACGCTATTTTGAACGTTTTGCCGATCTTGTACGGCCAGGTGAGTTATGTATTAAAAACTCTAATTTTGCTTTTTAAACAAAGCGACGTTCCGTCAGCATTGGTGCGCTGACTTCATCTGGCTTTTTTGCCGTAATAGTTAGTTAACAACATTGTTAACCCGCCGAGAGTTTGACAAAAATTCTTGCTCCATCGTGACAAGTCAATGTTTTTAACTAACTATTACGGCAAAAAAACCTGATGAAATCAGCGCACTAATGCTCACGAAACGTCGCTTTATTTAAAAAGCAAAATTAGAGTTTTTAATACCTAACTCACCTACCCCTACGAAATCGACAAAACCTTCCAAATATAATAAAAAATATTTCGAGACAATTAGAAATTATAAATCATCACTGTGGATTAACAAATAATTTGCCATTATACTATCACTTATACTCTTCATCAATCAATTCATTCGCACCGAATCACCAAATAACAATAACTAACTATTTTGTTCAAAGTAATAAAATTTGCTTACTCTAACAATTCACCTCACCGCAACTACAAGTCAGCTGGATTTCGCTGTGCTTTCGCGCATTTGACTTTCGCTAAATTGTTTTTCTAATCGCGAGAAAACTTGAACTTTCTGAAACCAGGGGCTCAGCTAAAGCAACAACAGTTACAGCAAGAGCGCAATAAAAAATTTCCCATCGCAGCTGGTCGTAGGGGTGGCGTGAAGAATGAGCGCGGGGGCAAGAACAAGTCGCGGGCGCAGCTGCGCAACGAGCGCAACAGCCGACGCAACCAGGGGAACGACCACCTCCAGGACCCGGACGCGATATGCGTGTACTACATGCAGGGCAAGTGCCATTGGGGCGACGACTGTCCCTTCTCGCACAACGCCCTTCCGCCTAGGAAGATGGAGCTCTGCAAGTTCTACCTGATGGACTGCTGCGCCAAGAGGGACAAGTGTCTCTACATGCACCACGACTTTCCCTGCAAGTTCTTCCACACTGGGCTTAATTGCACAGCCGGCGAGAATTGTAAGTTCTCCCATCAGCCCATGAGCGAGCAGGTTTGTATTACGTATTTATACTTTGTTCGTTGTAAAAATATACAATTAAAAGTAAATATTATACCATATGTGGACATAAACCATTTATGTTACAGGTGAAGAGCATTTTATTGAAACATTTAGAGACTGCGCCGAAAGAAATATTAGGAAACTTCCCGCGATTGAGTAGAGAAGGTGCTATGTATTTAATAAATGCAACGGAAAAAACTTTAGCTCATGGACAAGATGCAGCGAATCAGAAGATTCCAAGTCTATTCGAATTGAAGGTTCCTGTTCCTACTGACAGTATGAGTAATAGTGAACATGGAAAAGACGAAGGTGAATGTCAATATATGTAACATTTCATAAAATAGGTTTTCGTTGAATAGACATAATAATTTTGTATTTTAAATGAAAATATTATTAACTAGAAATACCGTTATTGTTTACAGGCGATGATCACCATCGAGATCGACACAAAGACAGAAAATCGTCTTCGGGTAAAAAGACACGCTGGGGTTCGAACGATGATCGCGTACCGTACGATATGCTTGTTCAAACTCAAATAGGATTGCATCTTGGTAAAAATAAAGACAAGACGGCGCCTACCAACTTCTACGGTGAAGGCGGCCCTAACGATGCATCTAAGAAAGACAAAGACAGCAAAGAGGAGACGACAAAGGCAAAAGACAGCGCAACGAACAGTCTGAGTGCGATACCGAAGGACGTAGATCTAAGGCAGCTGTTAGCAGGTAAAACTCCCAAGACACCTCAAGTCGTCAATCTTGCCGATGAGGCAGCCAGCCTCACCAAGTCCAAGCTCGACGATGAAAGCGACCGAGATGAAGAAACCGATCTTGTCATCGAAGTGCCTGATGACGAGGGGAAGAATAAAGATAAAGATAAAGATAAAGGTTCAGATAAGAAAAAAACACATGGTAATTTAATCCACGCAATTAATCAGTTTATTTGTATTTTGTTTTTATTTGGTATACAATAATTCAATAATTTGCTTATTACTTTTTTTAGAAAAATCAGGTAGTACGGACACTAAGAAACATAGCTCTGAGGTAAAACAGGAACAAGAAGGTCCAAAAGCTGATTCTTCAGAAAAAGTTTATGATGATTGGTATGATCCAGAAGTCGAAGAAATACAAAAAGCGTATGCTTTGGGAGATAGAAAAAATGACGAGTACTTTGATAAACTGGGGAATATGGATCAGAAAATCGATCCAGAGGACGTTAAAACAGAAGCTTATCCAGATATCAAGCAAGAAATTAAGCCAGAGATTAAAAAGGAAGATAATGAGGATGTCAGTGAAGATATCAATCAGGATGACTGGTACTCAGATGACACTGATGAAGATGATGACGACGACAACCAATTAACAATTGATGCTCCAAAAGAGGAAGAAGAGGAAGAAGAAGAAAAAGAAAAAAAGACGGAAGTAAAAGAAGATCCGCTTTTACAGCCAGCTAGCATTCCAGAGCCTGCAGCAATCGTTGACAAATTGGGCGATTTGAGTAAAATTGACATTAGTATGGAGGTTTCGAAAATACTATCGTCGATTAAAGCAAAAAGTTCCCTTAATAGTGTAAAACATGATAAAGATTCTGTGCCAAATGTGAAGAAAGAAACAAATACGTCTCCCGAAATTCCGAAACCAGTAATACCTGAAATATCTCAATTTTCAAAAATGGGTTCTGGCAGCAATAGCCCAAGATTGTCGCCTACTAGATTATCTGGTAAGTTTACTTGATCTGTCAAATTTAAAATTCTAAAGTAACGACTTTCATTTCCGGTTTTAAAAAAAATAATCACGCATTCATTCTCTTCTCAGCTGCCTCAGTCGTACCTCAACCCACAGCTGCGTCCAGAGATCCGCGTATGAGCCGAGATCCACGACAGCGAAGGGAAGAGAGGCAGAGCTCGTTCGGTTCGTCAGGTAGTACGTCGAGCGCTTCGAAAGTCACGGATCCTAAAGAATCACGCTCCCTGAGGCTCGAGACAAGTATATACAGCTCAGGTATCATAGCTCAGGATGCCGCGATGGACACAGATTTGCGAGCCAAGCTTGATCAGGATCTTAGGCGAAAGGACATGGACCTGAGGTGTTTCCCTCCTGGACCGAGTTTCGGCGACACGGACCTCCGTCTCGGCGGTGCGCAATATTCCGTCGACGCTGTCAAGTCCGGTGACATCGATCTCAGGCCGATGCTAGGCCTGCCATTCAAACCAGTGCCATCGCACGTGCCCTGCACGGAAATCGATGCAGGCATAACTTCGCATCCGCCAATACCTTTCAAAGTAATTACATTTTTCCTCTTAACTCTATAGAAGTTTTACTTTTTTTAAAAAGAGATGCATAAATAGGTAATAAAAAATTCTTTTACTTTTAAAACAGGTTTACGTAGTGGATCTGCCGAGACCCGATTACACCGGACTGAAACTGACGAAGACCGATCCCCAAGTGAAATACGATCCGAGATTGCGAAAAATTTTCCGGCTGCCGTCTATCAAGGATGATATAGCGGATTCGCCGATGTCGCCGCCACCGGTGAAAGTGTTGGATACACCTAAATCACCTCCGCTAGTGCGAACCGATCCAAGAAGGAAAGCTTTGGAAGCGGCAGCGCCGCCTAAGATCATACCGACAACCGTGCAACAACATCCCATCGCAGAGCATCCAAACATGCCAGGTAAATTTATTCGTACAGTTTTCAATGCGTTTGAATACTTTAATTATCAATAATCATAAAAGTATTTGAAATTAATTTGAGATCAAAATTGTTTTTAAGGTATGGCGATGGGCATGGGAGCTCTTTTCATGTCGGGTTCTAACAATATGCCAGGAATGGGACCGAGCATGGGCCCCTCTTCCAGCATGGGACCATCGCAAGGCATGGGTTCGTCGCAGAATATTGTACCAGGCTCAATGATAATGTCTGGTAATCCTATGATGGGCAACATGGCTGGCAACATGGGTGGCAACATGGGTGGCAGAATGGACGGCAACATGGGTGGCAGAATAGACAGCAATATGGGTGGCAGAATTGACGGCAACATTGGCGGTAGAATTGACGGCAATATGGGTGGTAGAATGGACGGCAACATGGGCGGCAGAATGGATGGTAACATGGGCGGCAGAATAGACGGCAATATGGGTGGTAGAATAGACGGCAACATGGGTGGTAGAATGGACGGCAATATGGGTGGTAGAATGGACAACAATATGGGCAGAGCCATGGGCGGCAACATGGATGGTGGCATGGGCGGTGGCATGTCTGGCGGAATGGGCCCAATGATGCGCGATGGTTCAGGAATGGGTAACAACGGTGGGCCCGTACGGATGGGTAATATGGGTCCTGGACCTAATCATCCAGGACCAGCTCAGGGCCAAATTAATCAGTATGACCCGCGTTACAGCAATCGTGGCAACGGAGTCGGACTTTTGGGACCCGGGCCACAGCAGATGGGCGGCTACAATGATAATGTTAGGCAACCGTACGACGGACCGCCAGGTCGCTATCCAGCAGACAATTACGGAAACATGCCAAACTCTGATCCTCGTTCTGACTCACGGGGCTTCAATCCTAATGGACCGATGTTGGACGAACCAATTTTCATGAGCAATCCATCCGATTGGAATGATAGCCAAGCAAGGGCAAATAGAAAAGACAGGAGAAGAGCTGGGCGAGGGAAATTTGGCGGTCCACCTAGGAAAAAGAATGTATAATAAAGGAGAGGTACTTTTCCAGTGTGCATGTTCATATGCGTTGTAAATTTTGTATAGGATCGTGTTTTGGCGAATGAAACCGAGAAAGTTTTCCGATATGAACGCTGAAGTGAAAGTGAGCGATAATAGTACGACGGTGCATTTTTATATTAATGTACGACTCACGAAGCCATTTTCGTCAACCAGCGTTATAAGAAAAGTTTTGTTTTATACCGTAGATGTATAAGAAAATCAAGAACTGCTCTATTAAGTTTTATTATTCTCGTAAGTTTTACGAAACAAGATAGCTATATAAATTGTTTTCACAATGGGAGGACCCCTTGCGGCTGAGAGCTTCTTATATACAGTAAAAGAGGAACAATTTATAGTTTAAACGATATTCTGTATAGTTTTGAATAATATTGTGCGAAATTGTTTTCGAGAACGTACAAATCACAGATTTAATCGCATTATTTAAATAAATATTTATTGTACATAAGCGACGAGATATATTAATACTATAAGATTGTAAGTGTTTGTTATCGAGAACTTCTGGTTGTTCTGATTAAACACTCTTAAGTACATAAAGCTCGCCGAATAAAGGTTTTTTTTTCTACACGCTTGAAGTTTATTTTTCTTATGTCTTCCATATATATGATGCATGTACAGAGGTGTGTATCATGCAGACACATGAACATTATAAATATTACAATTATTTTCTGAAATTGATACTTTCACAGTGTCTACTTCTAATGAACTCTGATTTTATAAAATATTAAAGTATATTACTGAATTTTGTCTTTTGCATTCATATTATCCTTCTCCTCCTTTTTTTTTGCAAATTTTAGAAAGCTCAAATTGGAATTTATTCTTAATAGGATATTTTAAATAATGTGATTTTACATATTTATAAAAATTTATTTTTCTTATTAAAAAAGAAATTTATTTTTTATACAGTAAGTGCCCTCGGTACTTATTATAAAACTATTTACAGTAATAATTTATCATACAAATGCGATTATAATTATGAGCTCTTTGAAGACAAACTCAGATGCATTTTATTATCTATTAATCTTTTTAATGTGCTACAGAAGCTAGTGGTTCTGCTCTTATAACTGATAGGTCCAACCGAGCATCCATTTCGTCATCTAATTCTCCCACAACAGCTCTAAAACTCAAAACATTTTAACTTTAGTAAAAATATTAAATGAATTTTTCTTCATTTTTTTTTGTTTGGAATCATAAATATGATGTTATAAAATAATAAATGAATTGATTGTTTATTAAAGAGAATTATATACATGAATAACAATCATGGTACAGGTTTTTCTTTACAGTATCTAGAAGATTCTTAACGATTTAGACTGAAGTATAATATTATGTATGATAAATGATTCAAAATTTTAGTATTTTGTATTTTTTAAATATTATTATCATTATTCTATAATAATAAATAATAAGATTTAATTATCTGAATTCTTTATATCATTTAATGCATACTATATTTTGTAAATGCTCATGTAATTTCCTATATAATTTTTGACCTACGATTTCTATAAAACATTACATATATTACAAAAAAAACTTACACGTTATCCCCTCTGATGATGTGCAAGCCTAAAACAACTTGTTCAACACCATGGGCTGTACTGTATACCCTTTCATGCGATTCATCTAATATTAAATTTATTGTTTGATCAAAACCTTTCAATGTTCCCTAAAAATCGGATGTTTAGAACATTACGATCAATTATAATATTTCTGTAAAAAATGAGTAAGTATAAATAATACTTATTTTATACTTACAATAAAGTTGCGTCCATCAGACGTTATGATAGAAACGGTATCTAAAAATTATTTTTGTCAGAAAAAATAAGAGAAGTATTTTACAATTATGAAACCTGGAAAGTAAATAATTAAAAGGATACGATTCACATAACTCTCTAATCCTGAAGCCATTGCAAAACAATTTGTTTTTCGGTAAATCGGTACTAATGGACAAGAGCTTCTTACCGAAATTTTAAGGTTAAGCTATACATAAACAGAAAGCAGCGGCACTATACACATGCACGCTATATATTAGGCATAATGTATAATCGCAAAGCCGCTAAAAAGGGTAGTTACTGAAGGTGTGTTTCCATTGTAATAAAAATGATCTGTATATTTTCGCACTAATCATTGGAATTGTTGACGTCATTTTTTCGAAATGAATCTGAATGATCTCTGATCTCGAATATAATTTGAATAAAATTACGCTGTATGTAGAACTTTTTAATGTATGTTTATTTTTGTTATTATTTGCTTACTAGATAATAAATATATACCCTAATAAAACATAACGTTAAAAACCGTTTTTAAAACACTTTGTAACGTTTTTGGAGAACATTTTAAAACGTTTTTTAAACGTGGATAATGAACGTCTAAAAATAGTATATTACATACCTAGGCCAGTAAAATAAGAAATATCTCAGATCACATGTAATCGGCCGAGGCGAAGCCGAGGTTGACAAACATGTGATCTGAGGCTTTCTTTTCTGAGGACAGAAAATTTTCTTCTCGGACATTATCCACGTTTTCAAAACACCTTTAAAACGTTTTTTAAAAAAACGTTATAAAGTATTTTAAAGAACGTTTTAAAAACATTTTTTCAATGTTTCGGTTCTAATAGGGTAATTATTGAAATAAGTTTTCTTATAATCTTTAATCTTTCATGCTATAAATAAAAATAAGAAAATTATCCGAGTTTTGAATTTACCTTGAGGTTTCGGGCTTCATTTATATCGAACTATTTGAAAATTTGAATAAATGGGAACTACTCT